>OX155901.1:29532733-29925706 GCA_944588485.1 Phosphuga atrata | reverse complement strand
CTAAAATAAATAACCAGTAACTACTTACCTACCAATACGATTTATGTTCACTTCCACTCCATTTCAGTTTCTGTCACTAATAACGTTATATTGCAGTATAGTCTGCAGATTTTTTTCAGTTATATAAATCGTTTATTTAAATTTATATACAAAAAAAATGAGCTGGTTTATATTTCAGAATTATTACGGTTTTGACGGTCAAGACAATGGTTGAGAAATTTGTGGTTTTTTAAACAACCCTATTGAAATAAAAAAAAGAGCAATAAATAATTTACAAAAAATAAAAATTAAAAATATTTTACAAATATTTGTAATTCGCATTTAAAAATTAAAAAAAAGACATTTTGGTTTAAATTTATTTAAGTAACAATTAGGTAATAAAGGATGCAACAATCAACAACAAAAAAATAGATTTATTCACAATATTTATATCTCGCATTTAAAATCACTTGATCTATTTCTACGTTCAGTCCAGTCCTGACCAGCTTTAGAAAAAAGGCGTTTCATATGGCACAAAAGGAAAGAATCATAGATAGAATAGATAGAAATAGTGTAGTGATAAATGTGTCTTCCTGCCTTCTAATTATTTATACTCATTGTAAGTTTGCATACCAGTTGCATGGTATGAAATCACAGGTCACCCTGACTACGAATACTGAATCACTGCAGCGACCAGTGTTTTTTTTTTATCACGGTGATTAAATCATCGGTATTGAAATATTCATGTCTAGTTAATATAGCATTTTTAACATTTAAATTTAACACATTTTTTTATTATTTACTAGTTTATGCAAAATGAATGCAAACTTTATCTCATTTTCCAAATTTCTTGACTTATCATTTATTTATTTATAATATTTTGTTTTCAGATGTGATGATGTGCAGAGATCTATAGAGCTATTGGATAGAGTCCTATCGGAATTTGATGACGTGGAGAATGCAAATCAGGTCCAAAATGTAAGCAAAAAGAAAAACAAACAAAAACTAATCTCCGAGAGATAAATTGAATGTCCTAAATTAAAATTGTTTATGTTAAACGAATTCCAGAGTTATAAATAAACTAATAAATTTGTGATAAATTCAATAAAGTAGTTTAAAGTTGAAACAAAACTCGAATGTCATAGTGGAGTATTCAGGTTTTGAATTTATTGCTAGTTTCCATTAACTGAATGGGGAATATATCTGTGATTAAGTATGTGTTAATGCGTTCAAAATGAGGTTTCATTGAATATTTTTGTTTGGTCTGCTATCATAAAAATCGCGTATACACTAATATTTAATGAATATTTAAATATAATCAAATTTATATTTGTAATTTGTAATGTTTTATAAAGTTGCAAATGAATGATTAAAAAAATAGAAAGTTAAAATCACTGCAATAACTGTAGGTATATGGTTTTACTTCACTATTTTTTTTATACATAGTTTTACTTTTTATAAAAATAGCGCAATGTTCAGTTTACTAACACCTAGATTAGTATATTTATCACACAGTCAAATTATAGTAGTTTATGATACAAGTGTGCACAAAAGCCTTTCACACACGTGTATCATACATTATTTTATCTGCGAAGCATGTTAAAATACTGTTGAATCTACAAAAAAATAATTGTTTTTTAGCGATAATATTGCAAAATTGTAATTTTGACAGACAACATACGATTTGAAGTATTGACACAATAAGGTTAGCATGTTGAACGCCTCCGTGGCAAAAATTGCTAACTAGTAAAAACGCACAGTGACGGGAACACTATTTGGTCGTTGTCGATGTAATCTAGGTTAACCTATATTTAATCTAGATTTGTGTCTATCTATATCTATATTATAGTAATAGTATTAGTATTTCTCTAGATTAAGTTATATCAGAGTCAGATAAATCCAAAGTGAGAGACCGAGACTTCTTGATTCAAAATAAGAAAAATTAATTCAATTTTAATATATGTATGTTACATACGTCAGATTATTTATGTTTACTGCGTCTATGTTTCTTGTTGGGTGACACGAGTTGTTGCATTAGTAACAACAAACAGAAATCGTTTATTAATGAAACTCTATTTGATTAACATTTGACTTTCACACAGGTTTTGGATACTTTTGCACACGATTGTGCTAATGGCATCCTTCACATACAATAATTTACTTATTAATGTGTTCATTTTGGTGTGCGTGTAGATAAAATAAATTATTTAGTCGAAATAATATAATTAGATTGATTAAATAGCCAGATAATTAAGAAACATGAAAGACGAGACTAGACAGACTGGACAAACAATGCTGGGCATACAAAACTGGACAGATAAAACTGGACAGATAAAACTGGACAAACAAAACAATCAGACTGTACAAGACTGTACAGACAATTATATAATAAAAATATAAAAATTATAAATATTTAAATTAAATTTAGAGGCGAGATTTCAGAAAGCTTCGAAATAAAAACTGGAGTGAGACAAGCAGATGGACTTTCCCCACTTCTCTTCAACTGTATCCTTGAAAAGGTTATGAGAGAATGGCGCAAGGAACTGAACAATTTGGGTACTCAGAGTGGTATCTACCTGGGACGTAAGAACGATGGACTGGTTGTAGATTGCCTGGCCTTTGCAGATGATATGGCACTGTTTGCTCATTCTCTTGAGATGGTAACAATGGCAAAAAAACAGGCTGCCAAAGTGGGTCTTCAAGTGGCGCTGGAGAAAACAGAATTCTTCACCAACAACAGAGAAGCAAACAGAGAGATGGTACTAGAACAGGGAAACATCAAGAGGGCTGAGAAATTTAAGTATCTCGGCGAATGGATTGAACTCAACTTTTCAGAAAGAGCATCATTATCCAAGAGAGTCAACAAGTTAGAACTATCGACTGACTAAGAACACTTACAATAAGAAATTCCTTTCACGCAACCTGAAACTTAAGCACTACACATCAGTCTTACGACCAGAAGCCCTGTATGCCATGGAGTGTCTTTCCTTGAACCGAAGAGGTCTAGTAGAGAAATTGAGAATCAGAGAGAGGAGAACCCTCAGGAAGATCCTAGGCCCGGTAAAGGAACATGGGAAATTCCAAAGGCGGCATAACTCTGAGCTCTACGAACATATTAAGATGCTCTCTGACTGTGCAAGGAAAATAAGGCTAGCTTTCTATGGCCACGTTGCAAGATTGCCTCCAAGCCGACTAACCAACCGTCTGTTCACCTTCTGGCAAAACAAGAAGGTTCGTACCACTTGGTTGACAGAAACCGAGAAGGATATTAAAGAACTGGGAATAACAGATCTCATAAACAGACAGTCTGTGAGACGCACCCTGAAGGAAGTCCGTGGATTTCAGGAAAAACCCCGTAGGAAAGGTACCCCCTGGAGAGATGAGAGAAAGGAGTTACACTGGCAGAAGATACGACAATACTGGGCAAAGGTCAAAGCCCAACAGTTGAACAAGCGTGGTCCAAAGTAGGCCTATTCGAAAGAGGAAGAAGAAAAATATAAAAATAAAATATTAGATAAACAAAACTGCAGAGCTAAGTCTGGACAGACAACTCTAAACAGACAAGACTAAACAGAGGAGTAGAGTTTTCTTAGATAAGAACAAGGCAGATAAGACTAGACAAAAAGAACTCGATAGCGTCATACACTCCAACCAATTAGGCTTCAGAAGCGGAAAATCTACACTGGATACGATTTATGAAGTTCTAGGAAAGGCCAATGATATAAAACAAAATGTAACCAATAACGCTTTCAACTCATCATGCTGGAAAGTTATAATTGATGCATTGAAAGAAAAATATATCAGCCTCTTTTTATATATTACCTTCTGAACATTATAAAATCATATCTAACGGAGAGATACGTGGTGACGAAGATGGAGTCAAAAATAAATACATCTATCAGGGTACCACAAGGATCGGTACGATCGGACCAATTCTGTGGAATTAATGATGAAATTTTGGGACTAAAAATGGAAATCGGCGTGACGACGGTAGCATACGCGGACGATCTTGCTCTTGTCGTATTCGCAAGGAGTAGCGAAGACATAAAAGGAAAAGCAGAACACGCGTTTATTACATTCTTGATGAAATCAAAGGTATCAAATTGGCACCTGAAATAACCTAAATGTTTCTGCTCGCAGGTCGTACGAAACTCACCACGCATAAATTCAAATAAATTGAAAAACAATAAAATCCAGGAACTCGCTAAAATATCTGGGTCTCTACTTAGACAAGGACACTATTATGTCTGAAAATTTAAAGAGTACTAGTACGAAAGACACAGAGACCCTTAATGGCCTTGGCGGGGTAATGTCCAACGTTAATGGCCCCGCAACAAAAAAGAGTCTACAAAAAAGAGTCAAACAAAGAGTCTGTGCTAGCTTTCGCCGGAATCCCTCCCATAAAACTACTTGTATCCGAACAGTGCCAACTGCGCGAGTAAGAAATGGCCAGCAGATATTAAGCGAGAGAAGAATTGTTGGTTTCGTGGCAGGACTCATGGCAGATATAAAACCTACATAGCAAGTGTCAGAGTATAGTCCGCGAGACCATGGGGTGACTCAGACAACTACATAACCCAAGTAATGACAGGACATGGCGTCTTTGGTACATACATGAAGAAAATAGGAGAATTGAAGGTTTGATATATCTCCCTTGAGTCCTTCCATGAAGACAACAAGTCTTCTCTCGCTTCCTTTCTGTTGTCCGTTTCTTCCTCGTGCAGTTGGCAGCGTTCGGACACAAGTAGTTTTAAGGGAGGGTTCTCGGCGATAGCTAGCACAGCTTCTGCAAAAACGGTTCTGTGTGCTGTCGTTGTTATAATTGCCATTCTTGTATTAACTTTCCCTAGTTTTGCTACGTTATATTTGTATTTTAGCGCGCTTGCCCACGCTGGACCTCTCTAGGGAAGGATGGAGGAGACTATGGATGCTAGAAAGGGGCCATTAACGTTGGGCATTACCCGCGCGATGCCATTAAGGGTGCCTGTGTCTTTCGTACCAGTACTCTTTATATGCTAGTTTAGTTAAAGAGGCAGAATACCTGGTGTTTATATTGTTTGTTCAGTAATGACGGGCCTGAATTCTGCCCCAGATTCTGCATTGTCTTTACAAAAACCAACATCTCAGAACTACTAACAACCAGCGAGGAGAGCTAGACAAGCTTGAATTGAAATAGCTTGAATCCTAAAGACAATCCTTGACAGAATGCCAGAAGGCAGTTCCAAGGAGAGTTTTAGTGGGTTACAAGAGAGTTTTAGAACTGGACAGACTAGACAGAAAAAAGTAGACAGGCAAGACTAGACAGGCAAGACTAGACAGGCAACACTAGACAGGCATCACTAGTCAGACAAGACTAGCCCCACACTACTCGAGTGCATAATGCATTTTCCCTCCTCCGAAAAAAAGACTAGGCAGACAAGACTGGACAGAGTGCACAGACTAGACCGACTGGACAGGCTGGGAAGACTGGACAAACTGGACAGACCAGACAGAAAAAAGTAGACAGGCAAGACTAGACAGGCAAGACTAGACAGGCAACACTAGTCAGACAAGACTAGAGAGACAATGCTAGACATACAGGACTCGACATACAAGACTAGACAGACAATACTAGACAGACAAGAATAGGCAGAGAAGACTAGACATACAAGACTAGACAGACAAGACTAGACAGACAAGACTAGACAGACAAGACTAGACAGACAAGACTAGTCAGACAAGACTAGACAGACAAGACTAGACAGACAAGACTAGACAGACAAGACTAGACAGACAAGACTAGACAGACAAGACTAGACAGACAAGACTAGACAGACAAGACTAGACAGACAAGACTAGACAGACAAGACTAGACAGACAAGACTAGACAGACAAGACTAGACAGACAAGACTAGACAGACAAGACTAGACAGACACGACTAGACAGACAAGACTAGACAGACAAGACTAGACAGACAAGACTAGACAGACAAGACTAGACAGACAAGACTAGACAGACAAGACTAGACAGACAAGACTATTATATTCATTGGTATATATTTAGTGGTTAATAAATTAATTTGATTTGATTTGATTTGATATGATTTGACTAGACAGACAGGACTAGACAGACAAGACTAGACAGACAAGACTAGACAGATAAGACTAGACAGACAAGACTAAACAGACAAGACTAGACAGACAGGACTAGACAGACAAGACTAGACAGACAAGACTAGACAGACAAGACTAGACAGACAAGACTAGACAGACAAGACTAGACAGACAAGACTAGACAGACAAGACTCGACAGACAAGACTAGTCAGACAAGACTAGACAGACAAGACTAGACAGACAAGACTGGACAGACAAGACTAGACAGACAAGACTAGACAGACAAGACTAGACAGACAAGACTAGACAGACAAGACTAGACAGACACGACTAGACTGACAAGACTAGACAGACAAGACTAGACAGACAAGACTAGACAGACAAGACTAGACAGACAAGACTAGACAGACAAGACTAGACAGACAAGACATACAGACAAGACTAGACAGACAAGACTAGACAGACAAGACTAGACAGACAAGACTAGACAGACAATACTAGACAGACAAGACTAGACAGACAAGACTAGACAGACAAGACTAGACACACAAGACTAGACAGACAAGACTAGACAGACAAGACTAGACAGACAAGACTAGACGGACAAGACTAGACAGACAAGACTAGACAGACAAGACTAGACAGACAAGACTAGACAGACAAGACTAGACAGACAAGACTAGACAGACAAGACTAGACAGACAAGACCTGTCATACAAGACTAGACAGACAAGACTAGACAGACAAGACTAGACAGACACGACTAGACAGACAAGACTAGACAGACAAGACTAGACAGACAAGACTAGACAGACAAGACTAGACAGACAAGACTCGACAGACAAGACTAGTCAGACAAGACTAGACAGACAAGACTAGACAGACAAGACTGGACAGACAAGACTAGACAGACAAGACTAGACAGACAAGACTAGACAGACAAGACTAGACAGACAAGACTAGACAGACAAGACTAGACTGACAAGACTAGACAGACAAGACTAGACAGACAAGACTAGACAGACAAGACTAGACAGACAAGACTAGACAGACAAGACTAGACAGACAAGACTAGACAGACAATACTAGACAGACAAGACTAGACAGACAAGACTAGACAGACAAGACTAGACACACAAGACTAGACAGACAAGACTAGACAGACAAGACTAGACAGACAAGACTAGACGGACAAGACTAGACAGACAAGACTAGACAGACAAGACTAGACAGACAAGACTAGACAGACAAGACCTGTCATACAAGACTAGACAGACAAGACTAGACAGACAAGACTAGACAGACACGACTAGACAGACAAGACTAGACAGACAAGACTAGACAGACAAGACTAGACAGACAAGACTAAACAGACAAGACTAGATAGACAAGACTAGACAGACAAGACTAGACAGACAAGACTAGACAGACAAGACTAGACAGACAAGACTAGACAGACAAGACTAGACAGACAAGACTAGACAGACAAGACTAGACAGACAAGACTAGACATACAAGACTAGACAGACAAGACTAGACAGACAAGACTAGACAGACAAGACTAGACAGACAAGACTAGACAGACAAGACTAGACAGACAAGACTAGACAGACAAGACTAGACAGACAAGACTAGACAGACAAGACTATACAGACAAGACTAGACAGACAAGACTAGACAGACAAGACTAGACAGACAAGACTAGACAGACAAGACTAGACAGACAAGACTAGACAGACAAGACTAGACAGACAAGACTAGACAGACAAGACTAGACAGACAAGACTAGACAGACAAGACTAGACAGACAAGACTAGACAGACAAGACTAGACAGACAAGACTAGACAGACAAGACTAGACAGACAAGACTAGACAGACAAGACTAGACAGACAAGACTAGACAGACAAGACTAGACAGACAAGACTAGACAGACAAGACTAGACAGACAAGACTAGACAGACAAGACTAGACAGACAAGACTAGACAGACAAGACTAGACAGACAAGACTAGACAGACAAGACTAGACAGACAAGACTAGACAGACAAGACTAGACAGACAAGACTAGACAGACAAGACTAGACAGACAAGACTAGACAGACAAGACTAGACAGACAAGACTAGACAGACAAGACTAGACAGACAAGACTAGACAGACAAGACTAGACAGACAAGACTAGACAGACAAGACTAGACAGACAAGACTAGACAGACAAGACTAGACAGACAAGACTAGACAGACAAGACTAGAGAGACAAGACTAGACAGACAAGACTAGACAGACAAGACTCGACAGACAAGACTAGACAGACAAGACTAGACAGACAAGACTAGACAGACAAGACTAGACAGACAAGACTAGACAGACAAGACTAGACAGACAAGACTAGACAGACAAGACTAGACAGACAAGACTAGACAGACAAGACTAGACAGACAAGACTAAACAGACAAGACTAACAGACAAGACTAGACAGACAAGACTAGACAGACAAGACTAGACAGACAAGACTAGACAGACAAGACTAGACAGACAAGACTAGACAGACAAGACTAGACAGACAAGACTAGACAGACAAGACTAGACAGACAAGACTAGACAGACAAGACTAGACAGACAAGACTAGACAGACAAGACTAGACAGACAAGACTAGACAGACAAGACTAGACAGACAAGACTAGACAGACAAGACTAGACAGACAAGACTAGACAGACAAGACTAGACAGACAAGACTAGACAGACAAGACTAGAGAGACAAGACTAGACAGACAAGACTCGACAGACAAGACTAGACAGACAAGACTAGACAGACAAGACTAGACAGACAAGACTAGACAGACAAGACTAGACAGACAAGACTAAACAGACAAGACTAAACAGACAAGACTAGACAGACAAGACTAGACAGACAAGACTAGACAGACAAGACTAGACAGACAAGACTAGACAGACAAGACTAGACAGACAAGACTAGACAGACAAGGCTAGACAGACAAGACTAGACAGACAAGACTAAACAGACAAGACTAGACAGACAAGACTAGACAGACAAGACTAGACAGACAAGACTAGACAGACAAGACTAGACAGACAAGACTAGACAGACAAGACTAGACAGACAAGACTAGACAGACAAGACTAGACAGACAAGACTAGACAGACAAGACTAGACAGACAAGACTAAACAGACAAGACTAGACAGACAAGACTAGAGAGACAAGACTAGACAGACAAGACTAGACAGACAAGACTAGACAGACAAGACTAGACAGACAAGACTAGACAGACAAGACTAGACAGACAAGACTAGACAGACAAGACTAGACAGACAAGACTAGACAGACAAGACTAGACAGACAAGACTAGACAGACAAGACTAGACAGACAAGACTAGACAGACAAGACTAGACAGACAAGACTAGACAGACAAGACTAGACAGACAAGACTAGACAGACAAGACTCGACAGACAAGACTCGACAGACAAGACTAGACAGACAAGACTAGACAGACAAGACTAGACAGACAAGACTAGACAGACAAGACTAGACAGACAAGACTAGACAGACAAGACTAGACAGACAAGACTAGACAGACAAGACTAGACAGACAAGACTAGACAGACAAGACTAGACAGACAAGACTAAACAGACAAGACTAAACAGACAAGACTAGACAGACAAGACTAGACAGACAAGACTAGACAGACAAGACTAGACAGACAAGACTAGACAGACAAGACTAGACAGACAAGACTAGACAGACAAGACTAGACAGACAAGACTAGACAGACAAGACTAGACAGACAAGACTAGACAGACAAGACTAAACAGACAAGACTAGACAGACAAGACTAGACAGACAAGACTAAACAGACAAGACTAGACAGACAAGACTAGACAGACAAGACTAGAGAGACAAGACTAGACAGACAAGACTAGAGAGACAAGACTAGACAGACAAGACTAGACAGACAAGACTAGACAGACAAGACTAGACAGACAAGACTAGACAGACAAGACTAGACAGACAAGACTAGACAGACAAGACTAGACAGACAAGACTAGACAGACAAGACTAGACAGACAAGACTAGACAGACAAGACTAGAGAGACAAGACTAGACAGACAAGACTAGACAGACAAGACTAGACAGACAAGACTAGACAGACAAGACTAGACAGACAAGACTAGACAGACAAGACTAGACAGACAAGACTAGACAGACAAGACTAGACAGACAAGACTAGAGAGACAAGACTAGACAGACAAGACTAAACAGACAAGACTAAACAGACAAGACTAGACAGACAAGACTCGACAGACAAGACTAGACAGACAAGACTAGACAGACAAGACTAGACAGACAAGACTAGACAGACAAGACTAGAGAGACAAGACTAGACAGACAAGACTAGACAGACAAGACTAGACAGACAAGACTAGACAGACAAGACTAGACAGACAAGACTAGACAGACAAGACTAGACAGACAAGACTAGACAGACAAGACTAGACAGACAAGACTAGACAGACAAGACTAAACAGACAAGACTAGACAGACAAGACTAGACAGACAAGACTAGAGAGACAAGACTAGACAGACAAGACTAAACAGACAAGACTAAACAGACAAGACTAGACAGACAAGACTAGAGAGACAAGACTAGACAGACAAGACTAGACAGACAAGACTAGACAGACAAGACTAGACAGACAAGACTAGACAGACAAGGCTAGACAGACAAGACTAGACAGACAAGACTAAACAGACAAGACTAGACAGACAAGACTAGACAGACAAGACTAGACAGACAAGACTAGACAGACAAGACTAGACAGACAAGACTAGACAGACAAGACTAGACAGACAAGACTAGACAGACAAGACTAGACAGACAAGACTAGACAGACAAGACTAGACAGACAAGACTAAACAGACAAGACTAAACAGACAAGACTAGACAGACAAGACTAGACAGACAAGACTAGACAGACAAGACTAGACAGACAAGACTAGACAGACAAGACTAGACAGACAAGACTAGACAGACAAGACTAGACAGACAAGACTAGACAGACAAGACTAGACAGACAAGACTAGACAGACAAGACTAGACAGACAAGACTAGACAGACAAGACTAGACAGACAAGACTAGACAGACAAGACTAGAGAGACAAGACTAGACAGACAAGACTCGACAGACAAGACTAGACAGACAAGACTAGACAGACAAGACTAGACAGACAAGACTAGACAGACAAGACTAGACAGACAAGACTAGACAGACAAGACTAGACAGACAAGACTAGACAGACAAGACTAGACAGACAAGACTAGACAGACAAGACTAAACAGACAAGACTAAACAGACAAGACTAGACAGACAAGACTAGACAGACAAGACTAGACAGACAAGACTAGACAGACAAGACTAGACAGACAAGACTAGACAGACAAGACTAGACAGACAAGACTAGACAGACAAGACTAGACAGACAAGACTAGACAGACAAGACTAGACAGACAAGACTAGACAGACAAGACTAGACAGACAAGACTAGACAGACAAGACTAGACAGACAAGACTAGACAGACAAGACTAGACAGACAAGACTAGACAGACAAAACTAGACAGACAAGACTAGACTGACAAGACTAGACAGACAAGACTAGACAGACAAGACTAGACAGACAAGACTAGACAGACAAGACTAGACAGACAAGACTAGACAGACAAGACTAGACAGACAAGACTAGACAGAAAAGACTAGACAGAAAAGACTAGACAGACAAGTCTAGACAGACAAGACTAGACAGACAAGACTAGACAGACAAGACTAGACAGACAAGACTAGACAGACAAGAGTAGAGAGACAAGACTAGACAGACAAGACTAGACAGAGAAGACTGGACAGGCAAGACTAGACAGACAAGAATAGACAGACAAGACTAAGCAGGAACTGAAAGACTGGATCCAGAAAAACACGTAGGATTAGTGCGTTGATTACTCTGGACGTCCAAAACTAGTTCAATTCGGCAGCATGGAGAAATATAATGGACAAACTAACTATGCTAATAAATGCTATAAAACTAATAAACTAATAAAAAAAGCTAACACGTTTTACCCTATACCTCTTGCGTCTACGTCGCAATAATTTTTCTAACAGAAAAGTCAAAGTCGAAGCAGGTTGTGAATTCGTTGAATACGAGGTATGCAGTGTTATTCCACAAGGCTTAGTCCTGGGTCCTATACTGTGAAACATCCTGTATGATGGGGTGTCTAGGCTAAACTTGCCGAGGTGTGCAGAAATCATAGGATTCTCCGACGATTTAGCCATTGTCGCAACGGGAAAGACAGAAGAGGACATAACGTTATGCGCCAACATCGCCATCAAATAAGTAAACGAATGTCAGGAGGGGAAATGTTTAAAAGTAGCCCCACATAAAACAAAAGCCGTCTTCCTAACAGGAAACAGAACCTATAGGACCTATAAATTTCAAAATTAAGAAGGTGAAAACAACTCCCAAAGATTATATTACATATCTAGGAATCAACATCGACAAAAGGCTTTGTTTCAAGGAACATGTAAAAAATACCGCAAAGGTCCTACAAACTACATCAGCTCTGGGAAAGCTAATGCCTAATACCTGTGGAGCAAAGAGCGATAAAAGAAGGCTACTCTGCTCGGTGGCTCATTCTACCATTCTGCACGGTGTCCCAGTCTGGGTCAGGACTATTGCCAATGCAAATCTGAGAAATATGCTTGCTTCCGTGCAAAGGCAAATGGCAATTTAAGTGAGCAGAGCATACAGAACTCGAGGGACGCCGTGTTAATTATCGCTGGTATTCCCCCTATCGAATACCTAATACAAGAGAGAGTTGATCTGTACACAACCCGAAAGGTAACAAATAGGGCAGATTCAAGCAGAGAGGCACAGGCCCATATCTTTGAAACATGGCAAAATAACTGAAGCGCGTCTGAATCAGGAGCCTGGACGAGACTACTGATACGTAGCGTGAGAGTATTGGCAACACGCCAGCACGGAGATGTCAATTACCATCTGACCCAAGCTCTCAACGGCCACGGATGTTTCAAGGAGTACCTTAGGGCAGGGCCCCGGACGACCTTTGCGTGTACTGTGGGAGCGCAGACACAACTCAACACACCGTGTTTAAATGCGAAAGATGTATACAGAAAGAGACATGTGGATGAAAGAGACGAACCTGCCGCTAGAAGTAAACACGTTATTAGACGCAATGCTTACATCTGAAAAATACTGGACATCCACGGAGAACATGATCATGGACATTACAATGCCTAAGAACTGGACGATAGGACGCAAAAGATAAAAAATCAATGAAAGGCTTAAGGAATTCCTAAGCACTCAAAGTGGAAGGGGGATGTATGATGAATAAGATTGCAAAGTAGAAGCTAATTGCAAGGCAGCGATATCTCGAGGTTATGCTTATAGTGGTACCGAGATACTCGCGATTCAGGAGGACCACTTGCCAAGTGAACAGAATGTGCTTGCTACGTCCTCATAAAAAAAGACAGACAAGACTAGACAGGCAGGTCTAGACAGACATGACAACTTACTTAAAACTATAACATCAAATAAAACTATACAAATCAAACTATTAAGACTATCTACTTATTCGTTAACAATTCTATTAAATCATTATTAATGCTAATTTGACTTGACAAAAACAGTCAATATTTTCCTTAATATAATGTAATATGATTTATTTTAGCTTTATGCTTGATTATTGAAAAAAATAAATTTGAATTTGACTAAACAGGCAAGATTAGACAGACAAGGCTAAACCGACAAAACTAGAGAGACAATTCTAGACAGACAAGACTGGACAGACAATACTCGACAGATAAGACTAGACAGACAACACTAGACAGACAAGACTAGACAGACAAGACTAGACCGACAATACTAGACCGAAAAGACTAGACGGTCAGGTCTAGACAGATAAGAATAGACAGACAAAACTAGACCACTCTACAAGACTAAATAGACATATAAATCTAGAATAGACAGACAAGACAACATAATTTAAACTACAAATAAAAGTACTAAGACTATCTACTTATTCTTTAACAATTCTATTAAATCATTATTAATACTAATTCGACTTAACAAGAACTGTCAATATTTTCCTTAATATAATGTAATATGATTAGTATAATTTGGTTTAAATTGGATTTAATGGTAATGGATAAAAAAAAATACCTTGATTTATATAATTTATGTGTAAAAAAAATATTTTCCAGGGGCCACAGACATTTAATCATTATATTTAATTAAACTTTAAATTGAGATTAAATCTCAAAGAAGAGATCTAATCTTAACATTTGTTGCGCCCATTGTAACTACCAAAGGCATGGTGAAAAATCCATTAAGTTTTTCTTCCTTCCGGAGCAAATACGAGCGAATAGGAATTATTATGGAATAGAAATATTTAATATAAAAAATAGTTTGTAAAGTAAAGCAATTTGTTATTAATATAAAAGTTAAATTTATTTGCATGATGAACACAATGTTATTGATATGCATAAACAACTATTAGCATTATCTTTTATTAATAGCATACAGCGTCTACAAGTAATAGTTCCATAAATTTTAAATTGGTTTCGTTTTAATTTAAATTATCTTTGACATTGCAATGAGCGTGTGTGGCATTCAATATGAATTTTATTTTCATATTCATTTTCATATTCAATATCAGTGTGTTTGTGTCCAGCTTAAGAGATTAAGCTGTACTAGCTAAGAATTAATTTTTACCTAAATTATACAATTGTAGGAATTAATGAGACATACAATTATATTATTTAAGATTTATTTATATCACTGACATATGACATATTGATAGAAAGTTATTTCCACACAGCGATTCCAAACAACTGTTCTATTTATAAACAATGAAACGTTGTTTGCCGATAAAAATAAAATAAACTCTAATATTCTATAAAGACATATATAAAAGATTTAACCTCGACCTCACCTTTGCATAATTACGTTAGAGAGAGCAATTTAAAGTTTATCTACTAAATAAAAATCGTAAGTTTATCACTTTATTCAAAGACAATGTCTATTTTTTTTAAATTGCTGTATTAAACAAAACCTTTTTTTCAAATTGAGTCGTTATTTTCTTGTAGTGTCCACATTAATAAATAAGTTTGTTGTTGTCGGAGGTGTTAAGGTCACGGCTCTTGCATCACGTAACTGTTGATATTCTTTCGATCTCTTTTCTTTCCCGACGATAACCAGTTTTTATCAAACCAAATTAGTAGTTTTGTAAATCAGTTTCGAATCCGCAGCGTGCGTGTCAGGTTCAGACCAGCAGTCGTGATTGTGCAATGGTTAGACTCGGCACAGTTTGCGTTATATTTCTTGTTGTTGTTGAAATTTAACAGTACACGCTCTCTCGTACTTCTCGGTTCAAGTGCGTTTTCATCCTCGTTAAATTCTTTTCGCATTACATAAATGTTGGCTGAATTACGAGTGCTCTGTGACGAATAAGCTCACAAATTTATTCGCGAATTTAATTATAATTATTGTAAGTTTTTCTTGTTGCAATTAATTAAAAATATTACATGAACATGCAATATCATAGTTTGTGTTATATCACATATTATATCATAGTTTTATCTTTATATTAGTCTTTTTTATATAGTCTTGCCTATCTAGCCTTGTCTGTTAAGTCTTGTCTGTTTAGTCTTATTTGTCTAGCCTTGTCTGTCTAATATTGCCTGTCTAGTCTTGTCTGTCTAGTCTCGTCTATCTACTCTTGTCTGTCTAGTCTTGTCTTATCATAGTTTTATCTTCATATTAGTCTTGTCTTATTTTGCCTATCTAGCCTTGTCTGTCTAGTCTTGTCAGTTTAGTTATGTATGTCTAGTCTTGTCTGTCTAGTCTTGTCTGTCTAGTCTTGTCTGTCTAGTCTTGTCTGTCTAGTCTTGTCTGTCTAGTCTTGTCTGTCTAGTCTTATCTGTCTAGTCTTGTCTGTCTAGTCTTGTCTATCTAGTCTTGTCTGTCAAGTCTTGTCTGTCTGGTCTTGTCTGTCTAGTCTTGTCTGTCTAGTCTTGTCTATCTAGTCTTGAATGTCTAGTCTTGTCTGTCTAGTCTTGTCTGTCTAGTTTTGTCTGTCTTGTCTTGTCTGTCTAGTCTTGCCTGTCTAGTCTTGTCTGTCTAGTCTTGTCTATCTAGTCTTGTCTG
The DNA here is from genome assembly GCA_944588485.1 of Phosphuga atrata. Lineage (NCBI taxonomy): Eukaryota > Metazoa > Arthropoda > Insecta > Coleoptera > Silphidae > Phosphuga > Phosphuga atrata. The sequence goes on along the minus strand of OX155901.1, from coordinate 29,909,396 downwards.
TCTAGTCTTATCTGTCTAGTCTTGTCTGTCTAGTCTTGTCTATCTAGTCTTGTCTGTCTTGTCTTGTCTGTCTGGTCTTGTCTCTCTAGTCTTGTTAGTCTAGTCTTATCTGTCTAGTCTTGCCTGTCTAGACTTAGCTGTCTAGTCTTGACTGTCTAGTATTGTCTGTCTAGTCTGTTATGTCTAGTCTTGTCTGTCTAGTCTTGTCTGTCTAGTCTTCTCTGTCTAGTCTTGTCTGTCTAGTCTTGTCTATCTAGTCTTGAATGTCTAGTCTTGTCTGTCTAGTCTTGTCTGTCTAGTTTTGTCTGTCTTGTCTTGTCTGTCTAGTCTTGTCTGTCTAGTCTTGTCTGTCTAGTCTTGTCTGTCAAGTCTTGTCTGTCTAGTCTTGTCTGTCTAGTCTTGTCTGCCTAGTCTTGTGTGTCTAGTCTTGTCTGTCTAGTCTTGTCTATCTAGTCTTGTCTATCTAGTCTTGTCTGTCTGGTCTTGTCTGTCTAGTCTTGTTAGTCTAGTATTATATGTCTAGTTGTCTGTCTAGACTTGACTGTCTAGTCGTGACTGTCTAGTCTTGTTTGTCTAGACTTGTCTGTCAAGCCTGGTCTTGTCTACCTAATTAAAATTTTACACTTTTACCATATTATCTTGTAGACTTGGATATTTTATTCAGTTTATGGCTTTATTAGTTGAAATAGATTCTCAAGAGCTGTACTGTAGTATATCTGATGTCGTAGTTAATTAATGCAATGAGAAATGTACGTTCAATGGAAAATATCTTTTCAATAATAATAGAAGTTGCTTTCTTGAAGTAGATATCCAGTGTCGATAATTAATTGCATTGACAAACGAGGAAAAAAAAACTTCCGCTCAGAATCAGATTCATTGCGACAGAGAAAAGAAATTGTTCACTAGAAACTGAAGATTTCTCAGATTTTTCTAAAATTGTCAACCTCATCTAGACCTAACTATGTACATTTATTTATTTTATTTTATACGTATTTATTTATTATTTTCAACACACAGTATTGATGTAAAACCAATAATAAAGGTGTGGTAAATAATCTAAACTTTATAATGTACCAAACGGTCTTGTTGAATTTTGTCCAGCCTTTTCGAGTCTTGTCCAGTATTACCAGTCTTATCAAGTCTTTCCCTGTGTTAACTTGTCATGCCTAGTCTTGCCTAGTGCTGCCTACACTTGTCTAATTTTGTCTATTCCTATCTAGTCTTATCTATTTTTCCCAAACTCCGTTGTTATTATCTAGTATCTAACTATACTTTTTAAGTCAAGTTTAGTCTGATCTTTATTGTATTTAATGTAGATTTACTTGCAAACAAGTAATTAATTAATGCTTTCAATTAAACAATATCCTTATAAGAAATCTTTCTGGCGTCTTAAAAACCTTACACGTAATAGACCAAGGCCCCAACGACAATTACAAGTTACAAAAGGAGGCTGCCGACATAAAAGTCTGTAAATTTTCATTAAACAGCTCATTGTGCGTGCGTCGGTTATTCGAAAATTATCTTAAATTGAATCTTTATTGCCTCGACTTGTTAATTAATATCCGTTTAAGATTGATTAAAAGGCAATGCAATGTGAATAAAAAGACCATAAACATTCTAGCGGCCATATAAGGGTTACGGTTTTATGAAATTTTAGTGTTGAAAGTTCGCGAAATGAACTAAACATGAGAGTTTAAAGGTGTAAAAGGATATTGCGATAAAATTCTTGCATATATTATGGATTTAATCCCAATTAAATTCGATTTACTACAATATTTTCTATAGTCTATAATTTAAATTTAATTTAATCGTTTAATTTAATATGTTTTTATAAATAAACATAAGTTTTAAACTCTAAACTAGACTAGACAAGATCAGATAAGACTAAACAAGTTTATACAAGAATAGACTAAACAAGTACAGATAAAATTAGAAGACTAGATAAAATTATAAAATCCTTTACAAGACTAAACAAGATTTGAAAAGATGATGATGAAGAGAAGGCTAGATTGGACTAAACTGACCTGGACTGGACTAGACTGGGTTAGACTTTACAAGACTAAATAAGTGTAGAAAAGACCAGAAAAGACCTGACTTGTCTGGCAGAGAAGAAAACTGCCTAGACCTAACAAGACTAGACAAAACCAGACAAGACTAGACAAAACCAGACAAGACTAGACAAGACCAGACAAGAGCGAACAAAACCAGATAAAATCAGACAAGAGCAGAGAAGACCAGACAAGACCAGCGAAGACCAGACAAGACTAGACAAGACCAGACAAGACCAGACAAGACCAGACAAGACCCGACAATACCAGACAAGACCAGACAAGACCAGACAAGACCAGACAAGACCAGACAAGACCAGACAAGACAAGACAAGACCAGACAAGACCAGACAAGATCAGAAAAGACCATACAAGACCAGACAAGACCAGACAATACCAGACAAGACCAGACAAGACCAGACAAGACCAGACAAGACCAGACAATACCAAAGAAGACCAGACAAGACGAGACAAGACCAGACAAGACCAGACAAGACCACACAAGACCAGACAAGACCAGACAAAAGCAGACAAGACCAGACAGTACCAGACCAAACAAGACCGGACAAGACCAGACAAGACCAGACAAGACCAGACAAGACCAGACAAGACCAGACAAGACCAGACAAGACCAGACAAGACCAGACAAGATCAGACAAGACCAGACAAGACCGGACAAGACCGGACAAGACCAGACAAGTCCTCACAAGTCCAGACAAGACCCGACAAGACCAGACAAGACCAGACAAGACCAGACAAGACCAGACGAGACCAGACAAGACCAGACAAGACCAGACAAGACCAGACAAGACCAGACAAAACCAGACAAAACCAGACAAGACCCGACAAAACCAGACAAGACCAGACAAGACCAGACGAGACCAGACAAGACCAGACCAGACAAGACCAGACAAGACCAGATAAGACCAGACAAGACCAGACAAGACCAGACAAGACCAGGCAAGACCAGACAAGACCAGACAAGACCAGACAAGACCAGACAAGACCAGACAAGACCAGACAAGACCAGACAAGACCAGACAAGACCAGACAAGACCAGACAAGACCAGACAAGACCAGACAAGACCAGACAAGACCAGACAAGACCAGACAAGACCAGACAAGACCAGACAAGACCAGACAAGACCAGACAAGACCAGACAAGACCAGACAAGACCAGACAAGACCAGACAAGACCAGACAAGACCAGACAAGACCAGACAAGACCAGACAAGACCAGACAAGACCAGAAAAGACCATACAAGGCTAGACAAGACTAGACAAGGCCAGACAAAACCAGACAAGACCAGACACAAGAGCAGTCGAGACCAGACATGAACAGACAAGACCAAACAAGACCAGAGACGACCAGATAAGAGCAGACGAGAATCTAAGAATAAGGCCAGACAAAGCCAGACAAGACCAGGCAAGATCAACAAACCAGACAAAAGCACACTAAAGCAAACAAGACCAGACAACAGCAGACAAAAGCAAATAAGACCAGGCAGGACCAAGCAGGATCAGACAGGACCATACAGGACCAGACCGGACCATACAGGATTAGAGAGAACCATACACGGCCATGCATGGCCAGACAGGAACAGACGTGACCAAACAAGACCCGAGCTGACCAGACAGGAAATTACGCTAACCCAGGAAAGTACGCTTTATGTAATTGTAATTTGCAGCGAACGGTGTTGTTTTCAATTAACAGCTTTAATTTATAATATAAATTCTACATTTCTCTTTAGAATCTAGTTTCTATAGAACTGATGGAGTTCATCCCTATCATCATCCTTATCATCATAAAATAGAGAGTGCGGACTGCAATGTTTGCAGCCCACGATATACATATTACAAAATCTTATGTCGCGGGTGGGGGTAACCAGGTCACTACACTAACTACGCGGCAAGACTCGGTCTGCATCCGGGCTGCAGTCCCCGGATGTAAAACATTATGAAATTACAAATAACGGAAAAATATGTTTTTATGAAAAATATACTAATCGAGTACCGTACCTTCCCTGAACTCAAAGGGGGTCAAAAAATGACAAATTTTTTAAAATTAAATAAAATTGTCCAAAATGCGGTTTACGTCTTAAAATTTTTCCGATAAATTGAACAAAAAATTAGGTTTTTTTAGACGATCTTTACATAGTTTCGCCCCCGCAGGGGGCGTTTGTAGGTGCGTTTTAAATTTTTCACTTTTACTTAAAAAAATCAGTTCCTTGCGCGCCGGAACGGGAAATTGTCATTTTCTTTTGTAAAACTGAACGGGCCTTCGACCCGTGTCTGTCTGCCGCTCGCAAGTACCACACGGCGTCCTCCAGGTGCCAAAAACAGGAGATCGTTTCTAGCACCTTTGAGGAGCAATTTTGGTCATCGACTCGATTTTTTTACTGCGTCCTCTTGCCGCCGTCGATTCACGTTTTTTGACGTTATGCGTAAAAGTACGCGACCGTCGTTTCACCCGGTGAAACGACCCGATGAAAAAAAACTTTTTTCCATCACATCTGTGGACGCCGTTCTCTTGATTGAAGAATGCTGTCTCTCCAAACCGCTTCGTTCGATGCGAGATGTTTACCCGCAACCGGCGGTGGAAGAATCTGCGACCTGCGGCATCCGGTTCCGCTGTTTTTTTCACCTAATTTGCGGGTATCCCTCTCCCGCGATACCCAACAGTCGGATCGGAACCGGACCGGCATCAATCGATTCGGCATAGTGCCTTTTAGTTTGTTTTGGAGTTTAATTGTATACTAATGTAATAGTTTATAATATTTAAAAAAATGTTTTTATTTTGGCGGGAGGGCTGCAGTGCTGCATGCAGCTCTTATGGGCGAGCCGCCACTGGTAGGCATTCTTGTGCATCACCCTGTCTCACGCCAACCTCCGTTTCAAACGGGTTCGATATATCATTTTGTATTTTGACACGGCATACTACCCCAGACATTGTCATTTTTGTGAGGTTTATGAGAGTTTCCGGTATCTCAAGCTGATTCATGGCTTCATAAAGCTTCGGCCGTAATATACTATCATAAGCTGTCTAGAAATCGAAGAAGAAATGGAAGAAATCTATGTTGAACCGTTACTAAAATATCTAGAAGCCGCACATAATGCTCAAACAATACTACTGGATTTCTAAGCGCCTGTATACTTAACCTACCTAGATTGTTCCCACAACACAATAGAAACTCTTGCCGATCTAACAGATTTCTGGTCTATAGTTTATTTAGACCAGAAAGGTCTTGACGCGGTGGTGGCCCAGTAGTCAAGGTGTCAGATTTCGGAGCCGCAAATCGCGGGTTCAAATCCTGAAAATGATAAAAATAAGCCACCGTTCTCCTGAAGATGGCTCTGGCAAAGTCATCACAGTAAAAATCTGACTCGAAACCCCCCTGAATAATGGCTCGCCAACCAAGTGTAGGTTTTTAGGAGGTCTAGGTCCTACTAGGACTTTAGCATCATTAAGATAGATAGATAGTTTATTTAGACCTTTCGTACAATATGATCGAAGAAATGGAAGAACTCGAGAATTTAATGTAATTAGATAATTAGTAGAAAAATCATTTGAATATTCATTATTATTAATATAGGTATTTAGATTTCTTAAACTTGTCTTACAACAACATAAGCTGTGTTTCGAGTCTTCCGGAAAGGAATTTACAGATATTATATTTGGATCACAACATAATATCCCATTTTACCGAAGATATTAGTAATGTATACAGTCTGTGTACAGTCAGACAGGACTAGAGGAGACCAGGCAAGACCGCACTAGATTATACAGGACTACACAGGACTAGACTTGATTTTAATGAACTATAGTGGATTAGACTGGTCCAGACTGAACCATACTGGAGCAGACTGGACTAGACGGGATTAAACTGAACTGGACTGGACTAGACTAGACTGGGTTAGACTGGACTAGACGGAACAGTGCTAGTCAGGACTAGGTTTTGTTAAACCTTATTTTTTCTGAAGTCTTGATTAATTGTAATCTGTATATGTTTGATATACTAATTTTTAATATTTCTAATTCTGTAGATACAAATGTCTGGGTCTGCGTCAACGCCCCAGCTGCAGCAGTCAACGATCCCGACGACACCAGTGAACGTATCAACGACTCCGGATGACGAGAGTCCGTCGCTAGGCCACCAATCCGAAGATGACGGCTACATGAGCATGAACGGACGCAAGGCGAGATTCAACTTGGCCTTCAAACCGCTGACCGAGGTCCCGATCCATCAGGAGAACGTCCTTATTCCCGGCGATCCGAACGACTGCCCGCCACCCCCGGAAGAAGCCCAGCGACTCATCGCCACATTATTACCAAAGTAATATTATCTGATAATCTGATAAATTAAATTATTTGAACTAGATTAGGTAGACTAAACTAGACTAGAAGACTAAACTAGAACTAGAATATTTTATATAAGGGATAAAACTTGGTATCTTACTAGAGAGGAGTAGATTATTCAAGACAATGTGAGGCAATTTTCTGTCTAGCAGTGGACATGAATTGATTTACTATGGCTACGAAAACTAATCAAAACTAAACAAACAAGGCTAAATAGGCTGGACTTGGATATTTGGTTAAGGTTAGACAGACAAGAATAACAGGAAAGGCTAGGCCTACAAGATCAGAAAGACTATAAAATAAGACCAGTGTAGACGAGACTAAACAAGTCTATTCATCTGTACAACAGTAGTCAACAATTTGACAAAACTTGACTATGTTATTAATATTTTAATTTCTGTCGATATTTTTTTTTTCGCATAATTATGTAGATATTGAGACGATTCGAACGGTTCGAATGATTACGAACGTTTTATTTGTTTGAATGTTGAATAATAATTTCAAAATGGTATTAAAGAAACTTCCGTAGAGTGTCTCCGGCCCACGGTGGGAAGAGGAACGGGAACAAGGTGAGAACGTCGCCGATCACCCAGTTGGCTCACCAGCAAACACGCATCGATACCATCCCGCCTCCGCAACGATTCCAAAACCATGACTTCGTGCCAGTCATCAATGGATTGCAGGATAAACACACAGCTACTCAGACAACACTGGTGAGAACTATTTTAAATAAGTAAATTTGGCGAGGAAAGTGCTGGTGGTTGGTTTGGTTTGTACAAGAATCAAGTTTCTCATATTGTAAAGATCTAAAATAGGAATTGTATAAATATAGAAGTTTGTCGTGTAATGTTCAAGCCTAAACAGATTAAATTATATGAACAATACTAGACGAACAAGACTAAATGGACAGTACTAGAGGGATAGGACTACACGGACAAGACTGGACGAACAAGACTGGACGGAGAGAACTAAACGGACAGGACTAGACGAACAAAACTAAATGCACAAGACATGTCGGACAGGACTAAACAGACAAGACTAAACAAGCAAGACTAGACAACCAAGACTAGACAAACAAGATCAGACAAACAAGACTAGGCAAACAAGACTAGACAATCAAGACTAGACACACAAGACTAGACAAACAAGACTAGACAAACAGGGCTAGACATAAGACTAGGCAAACAAGATTAGACAAACAAGATTAGACTAGACAGACAAGACTAGATAGACAAGTCTAAACATATAAAACTAGATAGACAAGACTGGACGGACAAGGTTAGATGGAGAAGACTGGATAAAGAAGTCTAGATAAACTCTTGATAAACAGACAAGACTTTCTAAAGCAAATTAACCTAAGCAATGAATGAATTAACCTAAGCAAAAAAATTTAATTAATGAAGTAATAATACAATGTTTTCTCAAGGTTTCTTTCTTCTCATGACTTTTCTTTTCTCGTAGAGAGACTTAATAGTTTTAAAAATAGTTTTAATAGTTCGTTTTGCTTTGAACTAGTTCTTATTATTACTGTCCTAATTCCTACATAATTTAAAACTTTTATTGACAATTGTGCCAAATTCGGTATAAACCGAAGACGAGACTATAAAAATATTCAGTTAATGATAGTTCGTTTTGTATTGGCACTTGTTCTTGTACTGTGCATGGCTGTAGCAAAGTCATCACAGTAAAAATATGATACGAAACCTCCCCTAATAGTGGCTCGCCAACCACGTTAAAAACTGTAAGGGCTCCCTACATGTGTGTCTAAGATCAAGACACGAAGCACATGAGTAGGTAGTGGGAAGTCCAGGTCCTATTTAGGACTGTAGCACCCTTGGAGAGAGAATAGTTCGTTTTGTTTTCGACTGGTTTTTGCCACTTTCTTAATTCCTGAATAATTTAAATTTTTTAATGACAGTTGTACTAATTATAAAGATTTCCATTTTGTCACTAGCGCTCGCGTCAGGTCCAGCCATTTCACATAAATAAATTGTAGTTGAGCTCCAATTTCGTCTCTTGGAAAATTGTACTATGAACACTGAACTATACAAATAAAGAATGTAAAATTGTTTGTTAGTACTGTACTAAACGTAATCAATGTTTCAAATCGCTGGTTCTGGTGAAATTACCTAACCTGGCCTAAAGACTTATCATGATAATAACTGAATTGCATTAACTATGGTCATTTAATAAATTTCTTCCAACTTCCTTACTATTTTTGACCATACAAACTGTTGCTTTATATGGACTCCTCTTCTTTTGCCATTTGATGTCATAATACCGCCTTCTCTAAAAAATCCATTGACGTTTGTTTATTTTGGCACTGTCGAGTACCACTGTACCCTTGTATAACTGTTCAAATTTTACTTGAAATTCACATTTTTGTGTATACTTCTGAATCTTTTCGATTTCCAATTCTTCCATACATCTCGTCATTGGGGTATCACGACAAAATATTTCCAACAATACGTTCCCAACAAGATATTCCCAACATAAGGTTCCAAATCAAAATATACCCAACAGAAGATTCCTGAACAAAGTATTCATTTCCCGCTGGAAGTAACGGTAAAAGGAAAAACGTTGGTTAGTAGGCTGACTACAACACAGTAAATTAACAGAAAATTACAGAGGCATCACACTGATGGATACATCATATAAGATATATTCAAAAGTAGTGGAGATGAAAATACAGGAAGAATTTGAAGACAAGGAAGTGATTCCGGAAGTAAAAGGGGGATTTTGAAGAGGGAGGCGTACGACGGACCAGCTGGTTACCTTAAAATACGTAATAGAGCAAGAGCTGGTACAGAAAGGTGGAAAGGTGTATGCTGCATTCATAGATCTTAAAGCGGCATATGACACAGTAAACCGAAAGATGCTATGGGAAATGATGAGAGCAAAAGGAATTAGCGGGTGGCTAGTGAGGGCGGTTACAGATCTATATGACAAGACAAGCTGCAGAGTCAGAAGAAGTGAAAAAAAATCTGAAAGATTCTGGGTTAGGAAAGGGTTAAAGCAAGGGTGTCCACTTAGCCCTGTCCTATTTAATGTTTTTATAAATGACTTTGTTAAAAAGGTTTTGAAAAAAGGGCAGGCAGGAGGAGTGTTAATAGGTAGGATGAAAGTGTGATCTCTAGCTTACGCGGATGACATAGTTGCTTTAGCAAGAACAGAAGGGGAAATGAAAGAGATGATTGGAAGGATTAAAAGATATTTTGAGAAAAGAATGTTAAGTGTGAATGTAGAGAAGACTAAGTGGATGGTGTTTAGAAAGAAAGTTGGTAAGAAAGAGGAAAGCTTGATGTGGGGGGAAGAGGTTATAGAGCAGGTTAGCAGGTTCAAATACTTTAGTTCAAATACTTTAGCAGGATTTATGTTTGGTAGTAATGGGTCCAATAATGAGCACATTAAGTTCGTATGTAAGAAAGCATGGGTGGCTGCTAATAGGTTTTGGAATGCTTGGAAAGATAAATTTGAAGATAGTTTTGGTGCAAAAATGAGTGTGGGAAGCGTGTGTTCGGAGTATTTTGTTGTATGGAGCGGAAATATGGGGTATGAACGAAATGGAACATGTAGAAAAGGAACTTCTTGTATAAAGTTACAGTAGACGCAGCAGTGAGAGTGGCAAGATACGAAAGGAAAGTGTATAGGTTAGAGCAGTGTTCTTCAACCTTTGTCATCCCGCGGAACCCTTTTTTTGAATATTCTTTTTATGGAACCCTCTGTTTAGTAGCAATTTGATTGAGGGGGAATCGCATTACATGTTACGAACAAGGTTCGTCCCTGCATTTCTTATAAAATTCTTATAAGATATTTATTTAATATTTATTCTTATAAAATTTTTGTAAAAGTCTCATAATAAATAAATTTGCATTTACTAAAACAAAATTATAACTTCATATAAAATATAAAATACTTGTAATATACCTACATAGAAATGAAATTATAATCAAAAGAATTTTTTTTTTTAAATGATGATGACTTAGTTTTTGTTTTTGTTTATGACTGCATAATTTATCAATATCTGGTTGGATCGCTGTTAATTGGAGACGCATATCATTTTCGGCATCAAGTCGATTGTTCTATACGTAGTTTTTGTAACGACGTATGTGGAAAAGGATTTCTCACAGAGATAGATTGTTTCGAAAGGCTTCAATTCCTTAACCGCGCGTTTGGAAATTTCCGGATATTCTTTCTTTAATTTTACCCAAAACGGGCCAATGCAATCCGGTCCAAATGTAAATTGTAATGCAGTGTCGGTAAATATATCTAGAAATTACTCTCTTTTCTTAATTGGCAAGGTATCCACATCACAACACTCACTATTAAAGGACGAGTTCAGTAAGCGCGATTTTACAGCACGCGCCCAAGTTTGGAAAACGACGATGGAAACGAGGAGTTTTCTAATGGACAAGTGCTTAAAAACGCCTTACGAACGAGTTTTGTATAGTATTTTTTCTATTTTGCCCCTTTTATGCCATATTGAGAAAATTGTATCGCACTCGGTGAGTGCGCACATAACCGCACGCATATTAGTGCTGTTATGAGTTCATTACAGACGCAAAATAGAAAAAGGGATTTTCGATTTAACGTAAATTATTGCAAATGGGGGGGAAATATTCAAAAAATGTCTTTTGCAATCCCGTTAAATGATCCAAAATATGATTTTTTTTTCTGGCCGAATTCGATATTATTGTTTGCAAGGAAATCATTTAAATTAGGAAAAAACATTCTGTATTACTTTTGGTGATGCATTCCTCCCAATCCTTCATTTTCGATTTTATTGAGTCTACTTTGCTATTGACCTTAAAACAGCAGTAGTTGGTCCTAGAAGTGAAAGATTAACTTCGCTCATGTATGAAAATATATCTGCAAGATTTTGAAGTCTGTAAATTAGTGTCAGTAAGTTTTCCAGAAAATTCATGTTTAAATAAAAAGATTCGAATTTCATCATGCAAGTCCCAGAGTCTGGTCAGAACCTTTCCACTGGATAACCATCATCAGTATGAAGAAGGAGATTTTTATGTGAGTTTCCCAGATCATCGTACAGTAGGGCAAATACCCTGGTTTTAGGGGTCTGGATTTTAATAAAATTAACCATCTTAACGGCCTCATTGAGAACTTCTGCAATGCTTTTGGTGTCCGTTTAACAGCGAGAGAATGACGATGAAGACAGCAATGGCTGGCTTTTATGTCTGAAACTAGTTTCTTTAAACGTGCTATTACGCCCTTTATAATACCAACCATAGGTTTAGCTCCATTAGTGCATATATGATGACATAAATTCCAAGAAATTGAATGTTTTTCAAAATATGCATTAAGTAAATTAAATATTTCTTCACCTGTTGTTTGAGTTGGCAGAGCTTTGCGCAAAAAAGCATATCTTCCTGAAAATTGGATTCGTGTATGTATCTCACGAAAACTAACAAAATTGTTAATCGAGCCACATCTGTAGATATGTCTGTTCATTTGCAGAGTGAATCCATCTTTAGGATTTTTCAAACGACTTACTAGTTCCACTTCGCAGTAATCTGACATATCTTTAATTCGTCATGAAGTCGTCGTATCAGACAATGGGACGAGGTCAATTTTGTTTGCAATTTTTTCATCGATCATGCATTTGATTAAATCTGACTAAATTTGAATTTTGTACAAGCTTTAATTAATTTTTCTGCATTCGTTTGAGCTTCGCGCAAACTAACTAAATAAGACGCTTTTAGAACATTTTTATTATCATCACGAACACACCTTTCAAATGCATTCTTTTTCTGCTGTAGTTCAAGATGTTTTCTTTTGAAATATTCGCTTTTACCTTTTAAAGTCGGATGTTTATTTTCCAAATGACGCTTTAACTTTGCAGGATTTAAACTGCTGTTGTTGACGATGCTCACATACCACACAAAACACATTTGGCTCATTTTTATCGCCAATCCAGGTAAATCCAAAATTCAAATAACCTTCATCATACTTTCGTATTTTTTGGCTAGTAGATCCTGATTTATTTTTTTCTTCAATATCAGCTCCAATGTTGAACGGAAAACTGGTGGAATTTTCAATAGAGCAACAAGCTTTTTCTTTGGATTTTGATTTCCCAGTGATTTCCCAGTTTTAAGTCAAATCTGCATTATATTTCTAAAGGATTTTAGGATAAGTTCAAACAAAACTCAATTTATTATAAAATAATTAACTTACTACCGTTTGCATTTGTAAGACTTGAAATGAATAGTTCCAATATGAAACTCCAATCGACACACGTGTTCCAGAGAGCGGCGCAACGCATCGTCTGTAGTTGTAAACGCCGCGCCGGTTAAAGTTCAGATTATTTTAGCATTGATTCGCGGAACCCCTGGATGTTTTAGTGGAACCCTGGGGTTCCATGTAACACCGGTTGAAGAACACTGGGTTAGAGAATGAAAGGATAGTGAAAGAGGTGTTCAATAGTTTAAGGAAGGAAGGTGTCGGAGGGATTAGACTGAACAAAATGGGGCAATGAAAAAAATGTATGTGGTGGTCATAAAGGATGAAAAGGGAAGCAGAGGGTCCAGCGGTAGCCAAAATAGCATAGCCATATTTCGGTGCGGCAACGAGGAAAAGGGAAGAAGGTACTGGTTGAATGAATGGGAGAATTTGTGTACCATATGCGAAGAGGGTACGGACAGGTGGGCACATTGGATGGAAGAGTGCAAAGGGCTAACATGGGAAGAAGGAAAGAAAAATAAATGTAAAGACTGAGAAGCGTGCAAGGACGAGTCAGGTAGCGGGTGGCCCGTAATGCGGGAAATTTTAGAGCGGAAGGGAGTGATTGTGGAAAGAGTTTAGGGAGGGAGAAAAGTTAGTGCGGGCGAAGAATTATTGTTTTATTTTTGTTTCTTTAAAGTGTAGTTTTTTTCAAGTTTGAGTATTTGGGGTATTTTTGGGTCGGGTTATTAGTTATGTTCTGTTTTCTTTTTCTTTTTATTGTTTCCTTGTGTTTTTTTTGTCTTTTTTTGTTTTGTTGTATTGTTAGTCTTATAGTAATTGTTGTAAATATGCCAATAAAGGTAAATAATAATAGTATCCCCATCCAAAATGTTCCCAACATAATATTCCTGAGCAATATGTCCCCAAACAAAATGTTCCTAACATAATATTCCTAACAAAATGTTCCCAACAATGCAATCCCAAAAAAATATTCCCAATATAAGGTTCCTGAACAAAATATCCGCAAACAAAATGTTTCTAACATAATGTTTCTGAGCAATATGTCCCCAAACAAAATTTTCCCAACATAATTTTTATGAGGAATATGTCCCCAAACAAAATGTTCCTAACATAATATTCCCAACATATGGTTCCTGAACAAAATAACTCCAAAGAAAATGTTCCAAACATATTGATCCTAAGCAATATGTGCCCGAACAAAATGTTTCCGGCAAAATATTTCCAACAAAATAATTTTACATACTACCGTACTAAATATTTTTTATTTTTACTCAGTGTAGAATACATCCCTTAATAAAACAAACATATTTGATAACTATTTAAAAATTATAAGTGTGAGTTAAGCCTCTTAAATAATCAATAAGTCTATTATTCTAGGGAATGCCAAGCCATTCAATAGTGCCTTAAAATAAAAGTGTGTGTTACCGCACGGCCGAAAGCCGTTTTGTTAGTAACGGTAATATATAAAGGGCGATACCACCAATATGGAAAACTATATATACTATACTACCAATAAATCTCCTGTCGCATCATTACAAATAACTTACAAAAATTATAACAAACTATTTGATAAGGAAATTAGATTTTTCCATGGGATTTCGGGAACCATCCAAACAGGCAGGTTGGGCACATGAGCGTTCATAGCACCAATGGATGCAGCTAGAATAGATACAAGGTACTCGAACCTCATAAAATACATCTACGAAAATTTAGCACTACAGGTTTCAATTGACGAGGACTTATTAACAGACCGAATACCAATCAAAATTCGTCAAGGGGATATCATCTTACCCAAATTACTTACCTTGGCCCTGGAGGGTATATTTAATAAGTTGCATTGGGAAGCAAGAGGTATCAATGCAGACTTAGTATACTTAAACGTTTTACGCTTTGCTGATAATATTGTGTTAATAAGCAGCGATCCCAATGGCCTAGAGCGTATGATGACAGAACTCCATGAAGCATTCATGCGGGTGGGACTAAAACTGAATCTGAAGAAGACCAAGAATATGGACGACAGTCGTCGTAGGGTTTTAAAAGTAACTACTATACAGATGGTAGTGAACGCGTTTTAATGATTATTTAAAAAATTCGTAATTTTGTCACCGATCATCGAAATCGTAAGGTACTTCTAGCAATCTTACAAACGTCAAATTTTGAATTTTAGTTAGCCTTTACCCTTCGCGCTGGGACCACAACGCCTAAAATTTTAAATGGCACGGTGGGGTAAGTTATACCTCATTTGAAAGCCCGTTTAGCCCTGAATACTAAACGGCTAACATTTTCTAAATCTATCAATTTGTTTTCGAGATTATTGAATTTCAAGTTATGAACGCGTTTCTAATATATGTCTTTGAAGGAAAATGCTGATCTTTAATTAGAAGACCATTTGACTTTTTAACAAGATGGAGCGCCACCACATTATACGCAGGCTGTTCGGGAGTTTCTAAACCGAGTTTTCCCGGGATAATGGAATGGACGAAGCGGTGCTATGGAATAGCCGGCCCGCTCACCTGATTTAAGTCCTCTGGACTTTTTCTTGTGGGGTCATCTAAAGAGTAGAATTGATGTAAAAGAACCAGAGTCTCTGGAAGAGTTAGGTCGACGCATTATTGAAGAATGACTTCAAATTACGCCACATATTCTCCAAAATGTAAGAGAACGGAACGTTTCGAGCGGAATTTGTATTTTTGTATGGAATTTGGTGGCGCACAATTTTAGCATTTGTTAAACTAATAAAAATCTTTCTGACTTTGAATTGTGTTTCTTCCTTCACTGCAGTTTTTGTAAGGACATTGAACGATTGGACTTTGGATTGAACCTTTAAACTCAGGACGCGTTCATTTGAAATTAAATAATCTCTACAACAAATCGATAAATTCGGAAAATCTTAACCGTTTAGTATTAAGGGCAAAAAGGGCTTTCAAATGAGGTATCACTTACCCCCAATGCGTGAAGGGGTTAAGTAATTTGGCTCCAAATTTTCTTGTAAAAGGTGTCCCTCTCACATAACAAAGTTGACGTGTCCGAGCGTTTTTTGAAAATTAATCTTTAATTATCCGAAAATGTCTCTGTTTCATTTTCAATGGCCCACTTAGTATTATTTCTGCAGGAAACAAAGTTTTATTAGAAAAAAAGCTATTGAATGGCGTCTGCTATGACGTCAGATGTTTGTAAATCCATCGGGAAATTAGGGAACCAAAGAAATAAATCAATTGTTTTGGGTGTTATGAATTCTAAAGTGTATACGTGGTGTGCGCTTTTGACATTTGTAAACTTTGCTGAACAAAAGTCTTTGTTTGATGCCAAAAAGTCCCAGAGTGCCAAACATCAACAAATCAACCCCAGACAAATTAGAGCTATTTGCCGTGGTAAAACCTTGTTCCGTGTTTTGAGAACACAAAACTAAGCAACTGATCAATGGAATACTACACTTACACTAAATACTTAGATAACCACAATTAAAAGGTGCAGAGATCGTCGAAGTTCGTGCGAGGTTTACAAACGCGTGACGTAATTCACTATGATTGGTGTTTAACTTATCATGGCGGACTACTGTATTTTGTAGTTTTGTTTTATTAAAAATATTTATCAATCTCGTACTAAATATGAAAATAAATACATTTTTCACAATCTATTATTCCTATCTCATTAGATAAATACAATATTTTTGTGATTCTTGATTACTGTCATCATGTCCATTAACAAAAATGAATATCGGAAAACCCCAAAAGGGATGACTCGACAACGTCAAGCAGTCCAAGGGCCGGATCTACTTGCCGTGGATAGGGACATATTAAAAAAAAATTGAAATGGAATTGCCTGAAGAATAAGAAGAATAGTTAATTCATACGTAGAAAATTGGATAGGTATACATAGACCGATACATTGGGCGCCTAAATAACTGAACTTGACGGCCACTTGACTTTTTGTGGGAAACTTACAAAGTTTAAAATAAAGTGTACAAAACCATATGTTAACTTGGGACATTTAAAAGAAAGAATCAGAACTGCTTGAGAAATGTTTCGTGAGGTTTCAGTGAACGAAGTAAGGCAAATAATGGATGTGTTTGGAAGTAGGAGGTGATCACATTGAAAATTTGTTGTAGTGATTGCCTAAATAACTTTTTTTATTTCTGTGGTAATAGTAGTTACATGTGATGCGTTTGTAATATTAAATTAATAAATAATACTAGTTAATAGTACTTTCTTCCTTTTGTTGATGTTGGAAAAATAGTAATCGCGCCGTGTGCGAAAATTTCATTTGTTTATTAACCCTCGACACAAAAAGAGGGTTGTTATAAGTTTACGTGTCTGTCTGTCAGTCTGTCCGTCTGTTTGTATATGTGTCTGCTTATGAAATCGTAGCTCCTAAACGAATTGACCGATTTTCATGCGGTTTATTTTTTGAAAGCTGATCGTGATCGAGGAGGTTCTTAGCTATAAATTATGTAGATCTCTTTATGGATTTGATGACCATCAGCTCATTTCCTACTCGACAAAATTAATCTGCAACCAATTTGACACAAATGTTTGTCTAGTTCCGTTTATCCAAACTTGTGTCTGGAAGCTGACGTGATCGAGAAGATCGCGAGAAGATTCTTAGCTATAGTTTATGAAGATTTGTTTATGTGTTTGATGATCATCAGCTCATTTCATACTTAGCAAAACTTAGTCTTTTTTTGGTGAACAATCCCCACCTATCACGTATTTGCGAACAAAATTTCAAAGAGGTAACCTTAATCACGTATTTACTTATTAAAGAAAAGAAAAAAGTTCGTATAATTAAATAAAATTAAAAATTTTAAGTAACGGCAAAAAAACTCTAAACAGTAAAAAAATAAAATGTTTCTCTTTTAGCATCATTAAAGTACCTTTAATTAATATTTTGATGATGAGCGTCGGTGGAAAGCTAAGTAAATCAAATAATAAAACCAAAATAAAAAGAAGATTGATAATGATAAAGTATGGATTATACAAGGACCTACTCTGTGTAAGTAACGTACGTAAGTAACAAAACAACAATATCCAATCGTTTAGTTTTCAGCGGTCTTCACATAGCGGTACTCTGACGCGGCGACGCTCATCATCAAAATATTAATAGGCACTTTTAATGAAGTTAAAATGGCAAGAGAGAAATTTTTTTTTTTTTTAATTTTTATAGTTTTTTAACATGTCGGGGGTTACTTAAAAATTTGTATTTTATTTTATTTTATCGAGTAAAACCGTATAATATTGCAGCAAATAATGTGTTAAGAAATATATTTAAATGTATTCATATAATACATTTTATTTTATTCAATATGTTTTAATCAATATGTTTAATCAATTCAATATGTTTAAAATACTAATTCTTCCATATATAATTTGAATAAATCCAATATTTTAGTTCATCCATTAAACATTTTTTTTCCGTTTGATGCTTTTATTTGCATGAAAGAGAAAAAAATATTTAATATACGAAGTGTAAAAAGCTAACGGGAACTCTTTTCGCCCTTAATGTTTGCATTTTTTAGATAGTAATAAATCTTTATTGCCATTGCCATATAATATGAATTTCAAATGTAACAATTAGGTTGACGTAACCAGATTCTAACTTTAATAAAGCGGGACAAAATTGTCAAATAAGGGAATATATTTTTATTTGTCAATATATTTTTATTTGTTTAATTTCACATTCACTTTTTACTTCGTTATAATATAGAAAAAATAAATACTGTCGAAAGTTTTCAAATTAATTTTTAAAATTATATATAAAATTCCGAATAAATTTTACCTGTTTGAACGCACCATTTTTCGCGCGCTTTGGATAACGTCACAGGGCACGTTCAGTACTGTTTACTACAGGCCTGAGGAAATGGCGCCCCCGGGCCACATGCGGCCCGCGTCGGTCTTATATGCGGCCCGCGAAGCATTTTATAAATTAGTTTAATTCCATCCCTATGACATGCTAATTATGTTTAGCAGACCTGATGACTTTATTATCTAACCACTATTTTATGGAGACTGCTCATTTACGGGTGTTCTCTGAAAATATTTCTTTCTACAAGAAGTACATATTGTCCACTATGAAAAAGCTTAACAATATTGTGTCTACGCGAACTATTAAAAAAATTTAATGCGGCCCGCCGTCAAATTTCCATACGTAATGTGGCCCGACGGCCAAAAGATTTGCCCACCCCTGGTGTACTATATTCATAGACAGTTAAGGGTTGGTTAAGGATTTTCAGTTTGAATCTCTATTTCTATAATAGAGAAAGCAAAAAACCATGTTATAGATATTGTCTAGCATCGGAATGACAACATCAAGAATAACAAATGAAGGGTACAGGGGAAAAACCACGCATGTCCACCTAGATTCGCTTTGAGAAAAACGAAATTTAAAGTTTCGTTTTTGTATTTTTTTTTTAGTTTTAAAATTTAAAGGGCTTACATTGCTTCTTCCCTGAATATCTATTTTATAATGTCAGTTTTATAGGGACTAAAGTGCTTTTCCCCAATCTTATACAGTGGAACTTAAACTACACTTCTTATACTAGCATATGTTAAATATAAATAAAGTTTAATATTACGAAAAATGGACTTCTGTGGGTTTTCCCCTGTGCCCTTCAAATGTAATTCAAATCAATGTAAGGATAGCAAAAGTTGTTTTCAATTTTATTGATGTCTATTGATTGATAGACTTTAATGATACCTTTGGAAATACAAATCACTTACAATTATTTATTTTATTAACATTGGACAAGACTGGTCAAAATTGGATAAATCTGTACAAGGTTAAAAATGGTAACGTTTAGACATATTCATCCAAAATTAGACAGTATTAGCCAAGACTACGCAAGAATAAAATCGGCCCGGAAAATCTGAACCGTAGACTTCCCATACCACTGCCTCAAGTTCTTTAACCACGATGTTCTACTTCTTCCTGGGCCCCGCTTGCCTAGTGTTTTTCCCTCTATAATAAGGTGTAGGTAGCATTTCATATTTTTCCGGGTGCCTTATAAAATGACCAAAATATTCAAATTTTTGCCGTTTGATTAGCTGCTTGGAAGATTCTTAGCACCCAAACCTGCCTCATTTAAGGGGTGCCCGTACTCGGGGCCTATGGATTTATCAGCCATTATCATGATTTCCTGGGAAAAATGTATATCTACTATAGTCTATTTTTTTAAGAATGCATTACAGGGAAGATAGGGCTTATTTGACCTTGTTCTCTGATTGGCTTAAATCTAGGAGAAGTTCACACCGACGTTATTTACTTCTCCATCTCAACCTTTTCTCTCTTTCTTTTCACATACATTTGCAGCTGTCTGTTACAGCTGTTGTCAATGGCTGCCGTGTCAATTCACAATTATCATCTGATTTGTTTGTATCATTTAGATTTTTTGAGTTTTTCTCCATTTATTTGTTTATATTATTACTATTGTTGCCATTTGGTGTATTTAATTAATAATAATAAGATATTCAATGAAACCATTAATAAATCACCAATATTATATTCAAGTAACTATATTTGAATTTAGCGCCAAATTTAGTAACTTGATTGAACATTTGTCATAGTGTAAAGCAGGTTTCAAGTTACTGCATTCTTAAAAAAATGAACTATAGGTGGTTTTACATCGCCTTCCTAGTATTTATCTTTCAGCCGCCCAATCTGGGACCGACGCTGTTCGTAGCCGCCCCTTTGGAGTCAGACGCTACTTGCTATTTTGGTCCGCCTCGGGTATTTGATTTTCCTGGTACCACCCATATATCGGAGGCATTCCTCTATCCGCCACCTGAGGAGGCGCCCGATGGGGGACTAGCAACCCCGCACGGGTAAAAAACAAGACTAGATAAGTTAAATAAGACAAAACAAAACCATGCATCCATTTCATAGATGATTCTGAATTTAAAGATATTAACCAACCTACGCAATTACTAATGGCTTGATTAATTAACACCTACATTATTACTAAAGTCTATTCATCGACAAACTTGACAGATGCCTATTGATAGACAGACTTTACTGATGCGTTTGAAAATGAAAATCAACTAGTTGTTTTACTATTATTGATTTAAATAAAAGGGTTTGGAATTGCTGAGACGAGTGACAAAATGGAAAGAGCAAACAGGTAATGAAGACAAAACAGATACTGGTAGAATGTAATAGTATATTACGTAACGAGAGTTATAAGAAGCATATTACGAGGAGCGGAACAGTTACGCCCGACCTGCGTGGCGGGGAGCGCGTAATTCCGCGAGCACGTAATTGCCTTACAACTCGAGTTGTCTACTATGCTTTATCTACGACCACACTGATTTGTTTCTGTTTAATAAGAAAAATATCTTTGATGTAACAAATTTATTTCGTATTAGGTTATGTTTATTTAATTATCATTATTTAACATTATAATAAACAAACAGTTGTATTTTCATGTATAACTGTTACTCGGCATTATTTAACTTGAAGAAATGAAAGAAATACATTCTTAATGGTTACATACCTTATTATTTAGTACTTGTTTGGGTTATCATATATATAGACAACCCAATGTACGCAATGTCAATGTCCGTTAGTTTGAATCGTGGCACGGGGGCCGCTGAACGTATGAGCACGTAGTAGCAGTTCTCAACCAATCAACGATTTGTAACCCAAACGCACGTGTGTGTTATCAATCATAAGTTATCATTAATTGCGGACAGTTACATACGTGTTTGTTATGATATATTTACATAGTCCACGAACTGTACAATAATAGTCGTAGATAAAATTTAAACGTAGACCACTTTATTTTATTGTATTTTGTCTTAGGTAAATAAATTAAGAAATAAAAGTAGGTCGGTAGATAAATAATTACTTAATAGAAGGCTAAAGAAGATATAGTCCGGATAAGATTCGACCAGGCATAATAAAGGAAAGAGATCGGACAAGACATTATATAAAACAAAGCTTTGACAATACCACTTTCATCATTGTTCTTGATAATTTCTAATGTCACTATATAACAGAATCGCACTAGGTAATGAAAAACACTACAGAAATGTAAATAAAACATGAATATCGACGCCGGTAAACCTCATAACATGCTATGTGACGTCATGCATCGATTCGACCAATGGTGATGTTTGATTTTGTACTTTTTGATTAAAGTTTTATGGAATTAAATACAAACTAAATGAGAAAATAATTGTTTAGGTAAAATATCAAGACCATAAAGTATCGAGGGTAAAAAAATCAAGTACTACAACCTACTTTAAATTACTTGCATATTTCCTATTGTGATGGGGATATGTTTGTCTTGAAAAAAATATTGTTGTTGTAAAAAAGAAACCAAAGAAAAACCCTAAATTTGTTTTAAGAATTTTAGTCGACGACCAATTAAGAACGTCGAGGGGCGCGGTACAAATTGTTAAAAATTGGGACGTCTGGTCACCTTAAAGCAGTTATCAACTCATTAATCTTTGCCTGTTTTAATCTTTATCTACATTCTTAAATTTTAATATATTTTTTATTTATTTTAGCCAAAGACTCGTCATCCCCGTCCATACGGCTGGGAAAACAACGAGTTTGTTGTCCACCCGCTTCCACCGCCTGGATACCGTTTCGGGAGTCTACCTTTTCAACACGGAGTTTACCCAATAACTTCTCCAACCAGAGTTCCCCCAAGAACTGTTGCGACCGCCCTTGAACGGCATCGCGAAGTAAGAAGGAGAGGCAGCGAAGATAACATTTCTAGCGACTTGGAGGAAACCGCGCCCCTTAGACCTCTCAGCGAGTTGGCTGATGACGAGCATTTTTCCGACGATTCTTTAGAAGAAATGTTGCCACCACCACCTCCGGTTAATAAGAGGGCTAGTGTTGCTTGGGAAGTTCCTTTGGATGATGAAGAAACTTATTTACCCGGATGCACAAAAGTTATAGGTAAATTTATTTTATATTTAATTTTTATAATTTGACATAATACAGGGTGAAATAATTATTTGAAAGCATCTTAATAATTTAATTAAAAATTTGTGTTGTTTGACTTTGGAGAAGTATCGATTATTTATATTATATTAAATATTATTTTAGGGAGAAGGAGGAGGAAATCTGGTTCTCAATCAAGTACTAGTTCAATACCAAACAGGCTTAAGGAATTTGACGATTGGCCAGATCCACCACCGTGTACAACCGAAGACGAAGTAACTTCTCCATTCTCCGATTCCGACGATGTAATTTTACCCCAAGAACTAAGTTCCTCCAATCTATCCGGAACAGGAACGTACATCGTCAGACGTGGCAAGAAAGATCGCAAAATAGTTCAGCAGGTGGGCAGCTCTATGAACTCATCGTCTTCATTAAATTCTCGCCTGAGTTCGGATTTGAGCATACCTCATTCAAGATTCAGTGCGGATCTTAATTCAAGATTGAGTAGAGAACTCAATACGCCAAGTTCGAGATACAGCATCGATTTGAGCACACCACATTCAAGACTGAGTCAAGAACTCAACTCTCCCAAATCTAGATATAGTTTAGATTTGAACAATTCGAGACATTTGAGTCAGGAATTGATCAGTTCGCCATCGAGACTAAGTGCGGATCTTTCAAGTTCAAGATCCAGCACGCCACAAAGCAAACACGATTTTAAGAAACACAGTACTACGTTTGATAATATTAAATCTTTGATTAAAGAAGGTGTTATTGAGCATTATAATGGACCACAAATCGAATCTACAACGGATTTAAATGCTATGGTAAATCCTATTGTTAGAGTGGTGTCTTTGCCTAGCTTAAGTGCGGAAGAATTAACACCAAGAAGGGAATTAGCCGTAACTGTTGAGGAAGAAGAAGACGGAGACAGTTCATCTTCGCCTTCATCTAGTAATAGTGACGATATTTCTCCTTTAAGGAAGATCGAGCAGAATATTAGTGAGTTGTTAGAGAGACGTGATATTGAGGTTTCTAGCGTAATTAAGGACGATAAGTGCATATTAAGCGTGAATGGAGTAGATAAAACTTTAAGCAACGAAAAGAAGAAAAGGCCAGCTCCGTCCAAACCAAAACAGGAGAATGAGTTGCAGAAATCCAATAGTCATAACGAAATACAAAGATCCGAAGACTATTACAGACAATTGTTAATAGAAGGTGGTAACGTGAATCAATATAAACGCCCCGGCATCCAAAAATCAGAGAGCGCAAAAGAGATGTTGATATCCCACAGGGAAAGGGAAGGCCGACACATACCCATTTCAAATAGCGCCGATTTCCCAATACGCGTCGAAGTGCTCCAACACGATTTCCCACCTCTACCTCCATCACCTGTCGAAGAAGACGAGGAAGAATATTCGGAAATCTTACAGAACAGCAACGTAAAATCCCGAGCTGACACCTTACCAATCACCTCAGATTGTGCACCAGCAGTGCCTCCTCACCGGGAACCCAGTAACAGTTTAAAAACTCGCTCCATGGACGCCGGTTACACCCGCGGTCGGCGAAACTACTTAAACACTTCAAGCCGCAATATCCCCCCCGAAAGGAGAACTCTCCCCACGGAACTACAAGAAAGTAAAACAAGAAAATTCTACCAAAAACGTTCATCTCACAGCCCACAAGAAGATCACCACATGCAAACTTCTTGCAGCTTACCAGAAACTCCAATATTCGCAAGAGGTTGTGATATTCCCCGTACTCCTCACCGCAGAGCTCCTGAAATCCCCGGTCACCAAACTGCCCCTCGTCAAAGCAGCACTATGTCCAGCATAAACACTATAGGAAACATGTCGACTGGTGGGTTTAGACGAGGAATATCAAATTCAGGATTAGAACAGGCGTATGTAGGAGCTGAGTTGCTAAGAATGGCCGGTGGTCCTGGAAGGGGATGGTATCCCAAACACAGACAAAGACGGCCAGCGTCTATTGAGCATTTGGACAGATTAGCGCCGGGACATAATCCTTGGGATTCCAGTAGAAAACCACTTACCCTGCCGCCCAATTTAACGCCCAAGTTCTTCCAAAGGTCCCCGAGGGACGCTCTCAGGAGAGTCACGAGTCTCCTCATAAAAAAAGGTGAGGAAATTGTTTGTTTAATAGTTGATAGGATCAGATTTCGTATACAAATAGATTCTGTAATACTTTATTGCAATTGGGATTTGAATGGGAAGAAGGACCATAAAAACTTTATTCGCATAATAAACCAGCATTGCAAGACATCTCGTAAGACATATCGAAATCTATTTCATTAGTCAAACAAACTTATCAACCATGAAACTTTACATCAGGTTGCAAATTAGAGAATGGGAATTAATAAAAGATTATGTGTTCATGTGTTCATAAAAGATTAAAACAGGCAAAAGCTCTTTAAAATAAATAGTAAACACAGAGCATTAAATATAAATCAAATTCGTTCAAATAAGTAGTGCAAAATGTCTCTTAAAAAGAAATAAGCATCATCAGCTTCTAACAGAAATTCTTTTGGACGAAATTTGTATATACGTCACTGCCATTTCAATTTCATCGAATAATAGCAACCTAATCAAGGTTTCGACATTCTACAAGCAATATTAACGTTTCTAAATTATCATTTTTTATAGAAAAGTTTGTCAATGCTGGAAACACCCTTTTAGTTTTTCAAAATATTGATAGGCTATAATCAAAATATCTAAATTATCATTTATTTCTTATAGCAAATTGGAGGTTTTATAAATTTTATTAGAATCATTTTTTTAATTTTCCCAAATTTTGAGAAATTTTCCCTCTAAATCAACGTTTTTCGCAACATTTTTATAAATTTTGCCTAAATGTTAAGTTTTTTGGGGAACATTTTTCCAAATTTTCCCTAAGATTCAAGAATTTTCCCCTCAAAATCAATGTTTTTCAAGGCTGAATAATTGTAATTTTTCTAAATTTTGAGAAAAACCACACAACAGGGATTTAAGTTCTCAAATTATTAATTCTTATAGAAAATTGAACATTCTACAAGTTTTATTTGAATTTTTTACAAAATTCCGACAAATTTTCCCTCAATATCAATGTTTTTCAGTGTTGAAAACATTGATATTGAAGTAAAAAAACCTTATTTGATTTTCAAAATGTTGACAGGTAGCAATCAAAGTACATTTATAAATTAATACTTAAAAATTTCCAAGTTTCGAGAATGTATCCCTTAAAATCAATATTGCTTAACGTTGCTAACCCTTATAGTTTTTCAAAATTTTGAGAGACATAAACGAAAATCGAGTTTCTAAATTACCATTTTTAATAGAGAATTAAATATTTTACAAGTTACATTTGCATAGTTTTTCTTTATTTTCTCCAAATTTCAATAAAACAAATCTCCAAATCGTTTTTCAATGCGTAAGTAGTTTTTCCAAATGTACATGTAAAAACCAAAATTAGTTCATTAGTTCATTAATTATCAATTCTTATAGATTATTAGTAACTCTTATAAGTTTTATTTGAAACTAGTTTCAAGATTTTGCCAATAAAACAATTATTTGTCTCAAAATCTGAAATCAATTTGACTAATTATGGAGTCAGTTGCCAACTGGTGACTTGGTAAAGAATATGGGATTGTTTAGAAATTTAGTGTGAGGACTTTTTACCAGGTCTAACTGTTGTTAAACGTCTTTGGCACTCTTTAATTAAGATCCGAAAGCAAACATTATGCTTCTACGTTGTCTACGTTAGTTCGCATTTTTATTTTAATTATTCGTGTTTTTGTTGAAAATAATTGTTGATATTTTCAAGATGACAGATAGTAGATGCGAACGCAACTAACTCGACGTTGCCACGTTTATTATTTTTGATTGTTTCAACGGTTAAACCAACGGTCCTTGCCACATTGTCCTATATTGGATCGAGAGTTCGCGCTGCCGCGCGTAGTCGTCTTGATTTATCTGCCCGCTTCGCTGCGAGCTACCTAATCTAACCGGGGTTAAACCAACGGTCCTTGCCACATTGTCCTATATTGGATCGAGAGTTTGCGTTAATACTGGACAATGTAGCAAGATGGTTTACCAACTCGGCTTGTATCAATTTACGTTCAAGTAATTTTTGAATTGAATTCATAATAGACAAACAATTTCTTGAAGCCAATTTTGTAAATACTTTGCACAGACATGTGACTTTAATAAAAATTTAAATAATTTAAAGGTTGTCAATTAATAAACTAACTAGTAACTTAATTTTGGCAACGCTGACCCAATAAGGAATATGCATCAATTTTTTTATTTGCTTAATTCACTTTTTACTTCGTTTTAACATAGTAAAAAATATAAAAACTGTTAAAAGTGTTTCAATCAATTTTTAAAAATATAAATACCGATTAAATTTGATCTGAACTGTCCCATTTTAGGATGACGTCGCATAACACATGACATTCTGTTTTCCATAGCATATTTGCATAGACAGTTAAGGATTTTCAGTTTGAATTTGCTATTTCGATAAAGGAAATAGCTTAAAAAACAATTTTATAGATATTGTATAGTACCGGAATGCAAAAATACTTTTATAAGTACACCAGATAAAGAGTTTGATAAAGTCCCTATCGAGGTGTATAGTCCACCCTACCTACATTCGTGAATATCGAGGCTGATAAATGTCAACGCGCACGTCACGTAACATATGACCAATGGTGATGCGTTTCGCAAATTTGTATTTCGCTCGCATATTTTGGACTTTCTGATTTAAATTTTTGGAATTAAATACAAACTAAATGAGAAAATAATTGTATAGGTGTAATGTCAAGATCATAAAGTATCGGGGATAAAAAAATCAAGTAAATTTAAATTTCTTGCAAATTCCTTATTGTATCTACATTCTCAGTTATGTGACCAGTCATACTCGTTAGTTATTTGGTTGAAGATACACATTTTTTTATTATAAAAAGTAAAAAGTAAAAATAGAATCTGGTGGATATCCAGGAGACTTAAATAATTAACTCGAGACATTGTATCTGCTGGTTGTGGCGTGGCTGTTCGTTGCAATATGAATTCAACTTCAATACGACGCTTAAGATTGTATATATGTTGCCAAAATTATAGTTTTTCATATAAACGGGCATATAAACAAAAATTAACGTGGCAACGTCGAGTTACTTGCGTTCGCATCTACTATCTGTCATCTTGAAAATGTCAATAATTATTTTCTACAAAAACACGAATATTTATTGAACTTACATAGACAACGTAGAAGCATAATTTTTGGTTTCGGATCTTAGTTACCACGATCTTAGTTACCACTATTACCACGTCTGTCTAAACTGTCTGTCTAAACGCAAAACAAAACAAAAAACAGTGTTGTACAAAGGCTGATGTCTCAATTTCTTATCTATATGAGATGATATGTACATAATTGTAAAATTAGTGGGGGTAAGCGGAGTAAATAGCCCTTCTTTTTAGAGCAATTACATGTCATAAAAAACGTTTGCTGAAACTCTGAGACCCTCTAAGCTTGTTGTACAAAAATAAAAATACCCTTTTATAATCAGGGATTGTGTGTCACATTTATCAATCAAGCGCATATTTTGAGTATAGTCTATTATACAATCTGGTTTCCAAATATGCTCGCCAATTCTTTGATCCGCTTTTGGTCATGATTCCTTCATGAAATGTTGAAAGCATTAACACGTCCCGTTTGTCTTCCCATCTAAGAGCAATTACATTTCCGCTCTTTGTAAAAAGTAAAAACATAGTTGTAAAACCCGTTGTAAAAATTTGGGAAAATGTTTTCTATTTTTTACAGTGCCACATATACTGGTATTCTGCTGGTCCAAGAAAAGTGCCAGGTTAGGCTGGTATGCCAATTATCGGTATATAACCGATGCCTTTTTTTCATAGTTCACCATTAGTTTTTGTATCACTGCACCTGAAACACCTAACGGGTTATTTCTAGGAATGTCAATTTCTGATCCGGTATTCACACACTAACAACTGTAGTACAATTCGCGTCTCACAATCACACAACACAAATGTTTTGATTCCAACGATGTCTCTTTGATGGATAATATTGCTTGAAGTGCAACCTGCCTTTGAACAATATTTGGGATTCATCGATGACCAGCTTTTGAAAAGGATGGAAAATTTTGGAAGATCTTCTATTCCATTCTTCAAATATACATCGTATTTTCCACAATTTATCATTATTGTCCGGTGGTGGAGGGTTGTTATTATCAGCAAAATGTATATAACGCAACAGTTGTGTAAATATATCTCTTGCCATGTAGTTACTAATAAAATTACTGGCAATAATAGGATCTGTTCACCAATAATCCGAAATTTTATGTATTTTTATATGTGGCATCTACAAATTTATTGCCAAAAAACTATACATTTCAATTACATCTGTGGGCACCCATGATTTTCTTTTTGGAGCAAGATTTTCGGCACTGTACTGGTGGTATCTATTAGTTTCGTTTACAATTGTCGTCATCATTTGCTTATCAAAAGTATTCGTACTCGTTATCGACGTTTTCAATCTCAAACGCAACCGAGTGTCAGAATTTTTGTCGTCAAAATGATATCTTTCAATACTATCACTTGCACTATCCAAGTCACTAAGTGAAAGAATTTCTTCTTCATCACTATATATATCATTGTCACTCTATTCTGATCTTGGACGCTTTGAACCGCTAGTACCACGAGATGGTGATATAGTGGCAAATAAAAATATTTTTGGATCAAAAAATATAAAATGCAGCTAGACACACTAAATGTTACTACTAAACTGGCATTTCTTATGCGCTTTCGTAAATATAGGCCCTAAACACTCAAGAGGAAGGGAATGCAACAAACAAATACATGCGGTATATAAAGTGGTGTTTATTATACATCCGATACCCAACGAACGAAATATAAACACTCTACGCAGTTGTCCCATCGTCACGTACATGATAAAATAATTAAAAGTACATAAGCGACGCCCGTTCCAGACAAAAATCATTAAATCGTTTATTTACCACAGCCGGATCTCTCGAAAGTTTCGCACCGTCGTTTATTTACGACAGCCGTAGTGCCGTAGAGTGCCAAAGACGATTAACAACAGTTACACCAGGTAAAAAGTCCGCAACACTATGTTTCAAAACAATCCCGCATTCTTTACCTAACCCGCCAACTGGTGCAATTTCAGACCTTTACAATAATAAATTGTCAGTATAATTGTAAATGCAGGAATTTATACGAGTTGGCCACAGAATTTCAAAATTTGGTCATAATTCTACAATTTCTTGCCTCTAATTTTTATTTAGTCGTTTGCATATTATTACAATGCAAATACACACCTCCAATAGCTTGCTAATACTGTTAATACAAAAATATTAAAAAAAATGATTTATAACAAATAGAAATATCCAAACAAAATTATATTTATTATAAAAAGTTTACACACCCCTGTGTTAGACCAATCGTGATACATAAACCAGATACACAGAAAGCTTAAAAATATTATTCGATACATGCATGAAGAGTTTTTTTCAGTTAAAAATCCATCACATTCTGATATATGAACCGAGAATATGACTGAAATGAAAAAAGACTGAATAAATCAAAATCATTGAAACTAATGGTCATAAAAGTGTGAGCTTGCACTTTGTCTATATTCATCCAAAATAGCTTGATGTTTGGTTCCTCGAATTTTAAGAAATTAATGTCATAACATAAACTCATTGTATCGGCACCTGTGATTTGCTTTAGAGACGTAACCAAAATGAACCATTTTTTGAACGATTAATTAGTTTATGGAGTGTAAACCGGTGTTGAAAAATTTATTGTTGATAATGGCATTGAACCTAAAAGATCATACAATCTTGATGTCACATCTCAAACAACATCCAGTATATAGATCACATTCATCAAAACTTCTCACTATCCACTACTCACATACCAAATATCAGGAAAATCAATCAACTAGTTTGAAAGTTATGACTAAAAACCTAGACATAGTCAAGACATAATCGTTAATTTAGACTTATCTTAGGTAGTTTAGGTAAACAATTTAGGTAGTTTAGGTAGTTTACTAGACTTACTTAAATTTAGTACACTTACTCCTCATCCCAAGAATGAGATGTAAGTATACCTAATTTAGTACACTTATATCTCAATCTTGCACTAATCACATACCAAATTTCATCAAAACTATTATACTAGTGTCAAAATGAAGACTTAAAGAGATTAAAAAACTAGAAACTAGACATAGACAAGACAAAACGGTCTAAACCAGCCGATCTCAAACCTGTTTTTTCGCGTATTATTTTCTGCACTATGGATCAAACGCGTAATACTGATCTAAAAAGCATACCGACCTACCTAAAAACAACTATGCGCTCTGCACATATCCAACCAAACTTGTGGTTTAAAAGGTATAACAAACACTGCACTTAACGTATTCATAATATAAAATCCGCCAATGTTTATTAAATGGCAAATACATAACGTCTATGTTATGCTGGCATACCACCATTGGAGCCCTCACGTACTACTGGTGTTACGCGTACCACAGTCTGACAGCCGTTGGTCTTAAAAACTAACACAAGGAATACACAATTCAAAAAGATTCCATTATGAATTCTTTTCAAAAACATCTTCAAGAAGCCCTAAATATGACTAGATCTGTAGATTTGGTGGTGACGACGTGTACTGCGACCTTTATAGATCTATTGTACCCCACCCTCTTCCTCTAAGCGTTGGTATACTTACCTATTTAGAGCGCCTTCTCTAATCCTGATTCCTATATGAATTTCAGGATCTGGGTGGGATTCAAAGACTGAAACTCCTCTGCGTTCAAGCCCCGAGGTACCCCCGATGCACTTGTCTCTTGCGGAGCAGAGCTCCGCATTCTTTGAGCAGTTGTATGGGGGTTTCCTCTGCTGATCCACAGAATCTGCATCCGTCATCCTCCTCTAGGCCTAGGGGTGTTTTCTAAGTCTTCAGTGTCCAGTCAGGAGTCCTGTCAGAATTCTAAGCTTGTTCCTGTTTAGTTTCAGGCAAGATTTTGTTCTTTTCTGGTTAAAAGATCCCAGCATTACTTTGGATTGTCTCAACCCTGCAATTTCTTTCCAGGTTTTCATCCATTGTTCTCTTATTTCTTCAACTAAACCTTTGTGGATGGTGTTCACACTCATGCCGCCAAAGGTTTCCGGACCTATAAAGGGACTACTGGATCCCTTGTTTGCTAGGTGATCGGCTTCTTAGTTTCCGTCTATACCAGTGTGTCCTGGTACCCAGTATAGCGTTACTTTATTATCTTTGCCAAGCTTGTTTAGCTTTCCCACACAGTCCCACACCAGTTTGGATCTGATGGTGTATGAGCTAATGACCTTGATGGCTGCTTGGCTGTCTGACAGGATAGCAATTCGTTTTTTGCGATAATTCCTGTCGAAGTTAAATTGTGCACATCTTTCGATCGCGTGTACCTCTGCTTGGAAGATACTAGGGTTCCCTTGCATTCGAAGTATTTGGTACGAGGTCCAAACACTCCTGCACCAGTACCTTCCTTTGTCTTCGAACCATCTGTATACCACTTGATAGCATTTTGCTCTATGTGATATGCTGAGGATTCGTCGCTCCAATCGCCTTTACTACTACACATTGCTGTGTAGTTTTTCTCGAAGTGGTATTTGCATACCATTTCGTCTTTTGGTGCTTCCAGCCAGGGGATCTTGGCAGCGAGGCTGTTTCGGTCTCTACTCCCGATTATTTTACCTCTGGCTATTTCTTCTTTGCTGAACCTTACAATCGCCGATCTAGCGGCCCTATCCACGACAAGGTGCAGCGGAGTCAGATCCAGCAGCAGCTTCGTTGCTGCTGTCGGGCACGACCCAATCGCCCCCTTGATGCAGACACACACCATTCTTTGAATCTTCTCAAGCTGTTTCCTCATATAGGCCAGGTTGGTTTTACTTCCCCACGCAACTGCCCCATAAGTGATCAAAGGTCTCATTATCATGGTGTACATCCATCGCAGGATTACAACCTGGGGTTACAACCTTACGTTTTTTCTGCCAGATTTCTGCGCACCATTAGTGCGCGTTTGGCTTTACCTACCGCTGCCTCAGCGTGTCTATTCCATACGAGTTTGCTATCTAGTGTGCTACCCAGAGACCTTATCTCCTGTCTGTATTCTACTGCCCTCCCATCGAACAATATGGGCTGTAGGCAGTTTAGTTTTGTCCTTCTAGTAAATGGTGTCACCGTGATTTTGCTCGCGTTCAGTGTCACCCACTGTTTGACACCATCTGCTAGTTACTTTGAGGCCTCTCTGAACGATTTCACAGAGCGTTCCCTCAAACTTCCCTCTGGCCTTTATGACTATGCCATATGCGTTACCTTGACATTTAATGTCTAGGTTGTTATGCCTAGCCAGTAATTCATTGACTACCAGGCTCCACATTAATGGTGATAGCACACCTCCCTGTGGTCACCCTTGAGTTGTGGAGATCTTAATGGTGTCTCATCCCACTCGTGTCTCCGCCGTTCTTGTTCTTAGCATTTCTTCCATCCACTTTGAGAAAGTGCTGTCGATATTCCTTCTTTCGAGGACCGCTTTGACAGCCTCCTCAATTGACGTCCTGAGAACTTCATTTGGCACTGGCTTAGACGTCAAAATAAGGACTCTTAAAGATTTACTGCTCCCTGCTAACTGCTCCCTGGGTAGGTGTTATCAGTTTTGTACGATGATACTTACTTCAATGAAAGATGGTTGCGACCGTATATAAATCTATACACTCTCCACGACTCGAGTTTCTTCTGTTGAAAGTTTCAAGCATACAAATTGTTGAGATTGATTTTATACTGAGAGTTTCGGTTGAGGAGAGGAGAACTCTGGAGGATCTGTTTTTGGTGACTTATAAGGAGACGATTGTATTAGATTAAAGTTGTGAAACGATTAGGTCGGTTTGCTCGTTAAGGAGACTTACTGAGAGACTTACTGTTACCTTGACAACTTGGTCGCTGCTCGCATGATATGTGGTGTAAAACATAGTTTCTTATCAATAATCATACCAAGATTTTTAACTGACTCCTTGGGCGTTATAGTTACGTCTCTGACCTTAAATACTATCGGTCCTATATGCCTCATTCCGGTCAGTAGTACAGCTTCCGTTTTTTCAGGGGCCAGCCTAAGCGCATTTTCTCCATCCATTTATTAATATGTGCAATCGCCCTATTTGCATGTTCCATTACTCTCTCCTCGTCTTTTCCTGCTACTTCCAGCGCTATATTATCAGCAAAGCCTATTATCTCAACACCTTCTGGTAACTTTAGCCTAAGTACTCCATCGTACAGGATGTTCCACAGTGTAGGACCCATTTCTGAACCCTGTGGAACACCGCTGTGCACTTCTCGCTCCACGACTTCACCATCTGCTTCGATTATGATTTTACGTTCATGTACATAACTGCGCAGTAGTCTCAGCAGGTATGGGGCGAAGTCTCTCTCACTAGCCTCATTCATAATATCTTCCCATGCTGCTGTATTGAAAGCATTCTTAACGTCTAAAGTAATAAGCACACTAATCTTTTTTGTTGCCCTCGTACCAGCTGCCCTCCCTGAATCCATGTTGTTTTTCTGATAGGTTTTTCCCTTGACTGAACTCATTTTTTATCCTGTGTAGCATTAACTATTCAAGCAGTTTCCCAGCAGCATCGAGCATTCACAATGGTCGATAGGACGATGGGTTTTCTATGGGCTTGTCCCCTTTTCTAAGTAGGTCTAGCCTCGCTCTCTTCCAGATGTTCGGAAAGTTTCCATCCGCCAATATGTTGTTCATGACATGATATATTCAGGGCAGCTTTTGACAGCTATTTTGATGGCTTCTCGTGGCAGTTCGTCTGGACCAGGGGCTTTGCCACTTAGAATACGCATACTGACCCTTTTTAAAATCTTCCATGGAAAAAAATTCACTGATCTAGTTTACTAGCGGTTGTTCCCATCTCGGTTCTTCGTGGATGGGGAAAAGTTCGTCTACTACCTCCTTGGCTTTTTCCATGCTGATTTGAAGGTTTGGATGTTTTATTTTCAGTTGACTAGTGGCAATCGCATATTCATCCTCCCATACATTTTGGTCCAGCTTCTCACAAAGCTCGCGCCAGTGTTTTCTTTTGGAGTTATTTATTTCTCTCCGCAGCGCTTTTTTGAGTCGGTATATATGCTTTTCAGAAGTGTTAAGGTGTCGATGTCCGCATTTTTTTGCACTGTCTTCGACACCGCCTTGCGGTTATTGAGTCCACTCTCATGCTGGCAATTTAATTGTTCCACCAGTACACATTTTTCTCCCCCTTGGTAATTTTTTACGTGACAGGGTGGCATTACAAGTTATTGTAAGCGCTTTTATCAGTTCCTCTGGCGTTTTTGGATTCATATTGCTAAATACTTTTTCAATATTGTTGGCAAGCGTATGCTCATCTATCTTCCTTGTTGACCATCCCTGGCAACTCTGGCGCTGAAGGGGCAG
Source organism: Phosphuga atrata (assembly GCA_944588485.1). Taxonomy (NCBI): domain Eukaryota; kingdom Metazoa; phylum Arthropoda; class Insecta; order Coleoptera; family Silphidae; genus Phosphuga; species Phosphuga atrata. The sequence continues at coordinate 29,874,386 of OX155901.1, read as the reverse complement.
ATCGCGTTGGTTTTCCTCCAGCACGATATAGATGTATTTGTGGTCGCTTAGTGATTCACGGTCCAAGACTTCCCAGTTTCTAATTTTCCCTGCAAGTTCTCCCTGCGTAGTGAGGGTGATGTCTAGAATAGAATGGTATCTGCCACGTTCGAAAGTGGGTGTATCCCCTTTATTGCATACATGTAGATCAAGTTCAGACCCAGTCCATGACGATTTCACCACGGTTGTCCATTAATAGACCCAATATCCCCAATATGGAGATTTTGCATTAAAGTGTCCTCCAATTTTAAGGCTGGTTTTTTTTTGTCCTCTTATTTGGTAGCTGAGCTCGGCCAGTGTTTTTTTTTAGGATTTCGCAGGCTATCATTTGGTGATAGATAACAGCTAAAAATTACATACTGATGTAACTCAATCCATACGAATCCAAGCCCACATCCACTGCCTAGTACCAACATGCTTTTGTTCATCGTTTTTATTGCAGCATCTTTTTTATCGTCCGTGTACCATCCCTCCTGCGTTCGAATTTTGTTGAGTTCACTTAACATTATGATATCTATTGTCAGTTCATGTGTTGTGGCTTTAAGGAGGTCATGTGCCGCTCGACATCTCATTGCGTTTACTTGGAGTATTCTGAGCTCTGCGATATGACTTGTTTGCGCCTCGCCTTCGACAGCGCCTTTTAGAATACGGGACACATTCCAGAGTTTGCTCGATGTCTTTTAATTTCGCAAATGGGACAGAATTCTTCATTGTTGCATTCCTTGACAATGTGGCCATCTTTTCCGCATTTTAGGCACATATTTTATCTATTGTCCGGTCTTGTCTGTCTGGTCTTGTCTGTCTGGTCTTGTCTGTTTAGTCTTGTCTGTCTGGTCTTGTCCGTCTGGTCTTGTCAATATGGTCTTTTCTGAATAATATTTTCAATATCACTATATGTAGTAACAATCCCTGTAGTAACTATCCCTATATTGAAAACTTAAGGAATAGTAACTTCATATTTTAATTAATATAAATACAGAACGAAATAAAATAAACCCATTATATGTAATTTTATTGATTTTTTTGTAATTTACAGACTTCAAACATAATAGTTCATTTAAAATTCGAAATTATAGCAAATTATAAATAGTTCTAGAGAATTCCGACGAGCAAGCATCCGCGTTTGTTGCATGCTGCCGTCTGGCGTGCAGCCGTGAAACCCGCGCCGCGCCCTTGGAAACACTTTATTGATGACCTTCGAACGATTCTTTCAAAAATCATGACTAACGCTCTTTATCTGGAATAAAAACTTATTCACCGCGTGCACACTCACTCGCCGTCCGAAGAATATTCCATTTATTCTGTACGCACACTTCGATCGATCGACGATGCAAACAATCATCATGAATCACATCCGAAAATTTCACGTTGACGGATGAATGCATTTATTGGAATTATTGATTTTACTTTTTATTTCGTTTCCTTCCTTAACATTGCATTAATTGAAAATAACGATATTTTCATTGTCTACCAAATTAGTCTCTTTTATTTACCTCTTAATATATACAACTACCTTTTTACAATTCTTATCATAGATTTAATGTTTTTGTCTTATTTTGCGTGTCTGGTGTTATCTGTAACATCTTGCTCGTCTTGATTTTTTTCCGTCTGGTCTTCTCTGTAATCTGCATTCCATTTGTATTAGTTTTAGTCGTGCCCCTCTGGCATTATCTACCTGTTTTTGTTATTTTAGTATAAATTGAAAAATTTTATCCACTTTCACTTATCTTTTATATATAATATAAATATGTCTTTTCGAGCACATCTTTATAGAAACCCTTTTTTTTTCTTATTTTGGGCTCTACAACACGCACTAGAATTTCTGCAGGACACTTATGAAACACCGTGTAAATATAACTAGAATTTTCTCATTAAATTTATGAATTTCTGTAAATTTTCTCATTTCTTGTTTACTATTCAATCTCCGGGGTATAGTCCATTCAAAGAAAAAGGTCCATGTCCCGATTCTGGCGGGACAGTACTGCTTTTTGGAGGAGAATCCCGAGTCCCGCCGATATTTAAAAAATGTCCCGCTTTTTCAAAAAAAAATCTGCATTTCTTATTTTAAATGTATTGTAATATATATTATAAGACTTTTCCACATATTTCCATAAAATCTCCTTTTTTAATCACTCAATGAAAATTTTTAATATCCTCGAATTGAACTGTGCAGTCTTCAAAATATACCAAGCAGTTATTATGAAAAATTCTGACTTCTTTCAGAAAATGCGGTCATTTAATGGCACTTTCTTCTGAAATTTTCATTGGGTGACATTAAAAAAGGAGATTTTATGAGAATATATGGAAAAATGTTTTGAATATATTAATTAGTAAAATTTTTTCGAAAAATAATATTTGCGAAAATGATGTTTTTGATGAAGTGTTATTCGTATAAAGATACGTTACTGATGAAAAAATTAAATGTTGGTTGTCTGCAAATGTGGATACAAACAAAAACGGAGTATTGCTTTATTTAAAACAGAATAATAATCCTTCTCAAAATATTTTGAAAATTGTAGAATAAGCGCTCTCCCTTCCAGCATCATATGCAGCAATAGAAAGTGTTTTTTCTAGTATCAATAAAATATGGACAACTGAAAAAACGCAGTTAAACGCAGTAAAAAATAATTTGACCAATTCATGTGAGAAATTTCACATTTTAAAAATGAACCGAATCTATTTCAAAGTATTCAGTCGGATCAAAAATATGACTGTCTAAAGAAAATCCAAAGAAGAAAAATAATGAAAATAATATATATATATATATATATATATAATATATATATATATATATATATATATATATATATATATATATATATATATATATATATATATATATATATATATATATATATATATATATATATATATATATATATATAAATATGTATGAATTTGAGGTTTTCGCGGATAGATACCTGTGTTGTATTGTTTTCTCGGGGATTCCGCGTTGATGCTGAGGGTTGGCTCTGAAAAGAACCGGATTCTCGACGTTTCGGCGAACTAACATTCGCCATTCTCAAGAGATATATGCGTCCGTGCGGGTCAACCGTTAGACGCATACTTAATGTTAGTTCGCCGAAACGTCGAGAATCCGGTTCTTTTCAGAGCCAACCAGCCTCAGCATCAACGCGGAATCCCCGAGAAAACAATACAACACATATATATATATATATATATATATATATATATATATATATATATATATATATATATATATATATATATATATATATATATATATATATATATATATATATATATATATATATATATATATATATATATATATATATATATATATATATATATATATATATATATATATATATATATATATATATATATATATATATATATATATATATATATATATATATATATATATATATATATATATATATATATATATATATATATATATATATATATATATATATATATATATATATATATATATATATATATATATATATATATATATATATATATATATATATATATATACATATATATATATATATATATATATATATATATATATATATATATATATATATATATATATATATATATGTATGTATATATATATAAATATATATATATATATATATATATATATATATATATATATATATATATATGTATGTATATATATATATGTTTTATGGCCAAGTGCGCGCGCGTTTTTCAATAGTACATTTTGTAATAAAGCTGTAGGTAGCCCTATTATCAATTATTTAGATTTAAAATTTTAAATGCAAAGACTTTAAACATTGTTCATCTTGGATCGAGATACAAAAATATCAAGTATATATGAAATAAAGATTATTAATTTTTTTTGCTTAGATGTGTACAGGGCGCGCACTTCCCCGGCAAAGTGGGGTAAGTGCGAGTTCGGCTCAGTTCCTATTTTACTAGTCATCTGTCATCAGTTTACTATTATGTTTATAAGGGGGGGATACGTGCGTAGAATCAGCATTTCATCCTGAAAAAAATACTCCAAAAATTTTAAAATTTGATGCACGGATAGGCTTAAAATGAACTTGGGATAGGACAAGTAAATTAAAAAAAATAGACTTGTTTCTCTTTTTTTCTTCTCGTTTCGAATGGGCCTACTTTGGACCACTCTTATTCAACTGTTGGGCTTTGATCTTTGCACAGTATTGTCGCATCTTCTACAGGTGTAACTCCTTTATCCCTTCTGTCCGGGGGGTACCTTTCCTTCGGGGTTTTTCCTGAAATCCACGGACCTCCTTCAGGGCGCGTCGCACAGACTATCTGTTTTGGAGATCTGTTATCCCAGTTCTTTAATATCCCTCTCGGTTTCTGTCAACCAAGTGATACGAGCCTTCTTGTTTTGCCAGAAGGTGAACAGACGGTTGGTTAGTCGGTTTGGAGGCAGTCTTGCAACGTGGCCATAGAAAGCTACCCTTACTGACTGAATCCAGTATCCTGTGACTGATTATAAATCCTGTACCTAAGTGGGGTACGTTCTTCATTACCCGCTGACCCACGTTTCCTTTGGGGATTCTGTAGCCTTGGGACTCGAAGGCATGTTCGTCAGTAAATCTGGTTTCCTGTACTGCTGTCAGTATTATGTTGTGTCGTGTTAGTGAATCAGTCAAATGTTTCAGTTTACCCACTTTTAGCAGTGAGTTGGCGTTAAATGTTGATGCGATGAAGCTTTGCCGTCTTGGTCTGAGTTTATGTCCGGTTATTTTAGGATGCTCCGACTCATCCTTAAAACATATTGGTGCGGACTCCCCAGAATCCGAAGGTCCGTAAACGTCACCATAGCTGACGGCGGATTGGTGACCACCTGGGGTAGTGCATTTAGCAAAATTTTCCTTTATGCTCAGTTGAAGAATATTCTTCGTGCGACAGTGGCGAGCCACCGACCAAGATACTACACAAGTTGTTAGCTTAGGAGGCGTATTATTCCGGGTTGTCACCCCTAGACTGGTCGCCTTCACTACGGCTAATGAGTCCTCTCCACCCCATTTTCTTTTTATTTTATTGTATTCAATCATACTTAAAAACCATAGATGGTGTGGGACCTTAGTGTAGATGTAGAACTAATTATGAGAGAGGCCGTAGCCGTTTTTAAGCATAGAGGAAGTCCAATTCTGGGACTGAAGACATGTTCCAAGTTTTGCTGGTTTTCTTTGGTTCATTAATATGGGAAACCACTGATTCCCCTTCATTTCACTTCATTCCTTGATAATCCATACCCCCATCTCTCCATCGTTTTTAGTCCATCTGCAAGTTGAATTTCCTTATTCATAGGAATGTAAGTCCCTCGACCCTGATTCTGGCTATTCTTTCCTCTGCGTCCTTTCAAATGGTCCCTTAATGTTGTTTCTGGAATTCCATAATGCTTTGCTGCCCCTCTAATTGTTTTATTTTGATTTCTCACATCACCCAGGGCTGTATGTAGAGTTCTGGGGGTGTAAGATTGACCCCGTTCAGTTTTTCTCACATAATAACGAACCATTTCTCTGAATGTAAAGAAATACTTAAGTATCATTGCATGAGTACTCACATCAGAATTTTTGGGGCAAGTGCGTGACGGAAGGCGCACTTAACCCAGCTAAAACACGCATTTACCCCACAGACAGAAAATGTCGGGGCAAGTGCGAGCCTACCTCTCAAATTAAAGTAGAAAGAGTTTTAGACATAAAAAGGTTTGGACTCACTAATTTGAAACTTAAAACAATTATGGTATAGTAAATCAAAATTTACATAATAAAAACAACAGATTGAGGAAATAATTTAGGATAAAAAATATCTACCTAACTGTTCTGATGGTCCTCATACACTTTGTACCACTTTCATGTCTGCACTTTTTGTTTTCTTGCTCAGGCGTACGAATCAATTACATAGCTGCCACAATAAGAAAATTTTCTACGAATGCAAAACTTTAGCGCCAAGTTTAAAATAATACTTAGCGTCCTGGAACTCAAACTCGCACTTACCCCGTGCGCGCACTTTGCCGCACTTACCTCATATATATATATATATATACATCTATATATATATATATATATATTTAATTTAAATTAATTAAAAAATATAATGCTCAAATTATTGTTTTTTACAAATATTTTTATAGTTACCAATATTATTAATTAATATATACATTTTTGTATATTTATAGACAAGTATATAGTTCCTATACAATAAAATATATTTTTTTTAGATATTGGTCTGCTTTCATAACTAAATTATAATTCTCATTTTATCCCATTTGTACCGTTTTGTCTCAATGAAAATGTGGTCACTTTAATGCAAAGTTACAATAATACACAGGCGGCGTACACTAAAATCAATATAATATATAGTACGCGCCCGTGTATTATTGTAACTTTGCATTAAAGTGACCACATTTTTATTGAGACAAAACGGTACAAATGGGATGAAATGAGAATTATAATTTAGTTATGAAAGCAGACCAATAATTTTTAAAAAATATATTGGGTGGATTTTCTTTAACGGTCATATTTTTGATCCGACTGAATACTTTGAAATAGATTCGGATCATTTTTAAAATGTCGTGAAATTTCTCACATGAATTGGTCAAATTATTTTTCACAGCGTTTAACTGCGTTTTTTTAGTTGTCCATATTTTATATGTCCATATTTTATTTGGTGGATCTGTTCTTGTGTATCTTTAGCATTCAATTTATTATAATTTTAATCGTGTCTCTTTCGCATTATCAAGATCTAATTCACTTTTACATAGAATGATTATTTTTAAAAGAATATATTTGGGTGTAAATTGCATAACATATATTGGCACAATATTTTAACATCCAAATATTTTTCTATTAATAATTACTTGTTTGCTTTTAAACTTTTTCGCCAAACCTTGTTCAGCCTTCTATAAATTAATAATATATAGAAAATAAATAAATAATTATTAGATTCTGTTATGTTATTAGATGTTTGTTATGGACTCCTAACAAATGGTACTAAATATTCTTATAACATGTTTCACATTTTATGAGAATTAATTATTACCTAGACATAGAACACTTGTCTTAAACGCACAATTTTATATAGATATTTACGAAATAACGGAGAACTTAAAACTCGTTTTATTAAATGTTTCGTATCGTCTTCCCATTAAACATCGCTCATTTCTTGTTAATTTTTCCACATTGATTTCTAATCTTGATATTATGCCTTCATTATTTATATCTTTTATGCGTTTATACAATTGTAACTTGATAATAGAAAATATTTATATATCATTTTCTAATTTAATATACAAAATAAACGGATATTTCCTCTTCGACTTTTTTCAGGCTGTAAAAACTAGAAAATCGGTCTAAAATATTTAGTTTTAAATATTTAGTCATTAAGTCATTTGTTTCTTTCTTTTATAGAATTAAACATGAATTTCTTTAAAAATATCGTTTTAAGCTAAAATATGCATTTAGGAAAAAAATTTAGGAAAAAAATTTGGAAATGATATTTTAAATAATTGAAAAGATTAATAAGAAGCCACAATGAAACAGTTTGATGAGATTCAAACTGTTTCATTGTGGCTTCTTATTAACCTTTTCAATTATTTCAAATATCATTTCCAAATTTTTTTCCTAAATTAATGAAAGTTCATAAGTGGAAAAGCCAGAAAACATAAGACTAGACCAGACAAGACCAGACACGACCAGACAAGATCAGCTAAGATCAGACAAGACCAGACCAGTCCAGACAAGACCAGGCAAGACCAGACGGGACCAGACATGACTAGACCAAACAATACCAGAAGAGACTAGACAAGACCAGGCAAGAACAGACATGAATAGACAAGAGCAGATAAGACCAGACTGGACCAAACAAGATCGGATAAGACCAGACCAGACCAGACCGGACAAGACTATACAAGACCAGACAAGAACAAACAAGAATAGACAATATCAGACAAGATCAGACTAGACCAAACAAGACCAGACAAGACCAGAAGAGACCAAAGAAGACCAGACGGGACCAGACATTACCAGACAGGACAGAACAAGGCCGGGCAAGACTGGACAAGACTAGATTATACTAGACAAAAGTAGACTAGACAGGACTAGTGCCTGGAGGATCAGAACTAGAGAAGAAAAGATCAGAAAGGACTAGGCAAGATCAGACAATACTCTTCTTCTTTAAGTGTCGTGACCGCTTCGATCGTTGACCATGATGTTGGCTAATAAGTTCATGATTTTAACTTTGTGGACTGCTGCACGAAACAGCTGGGCTGTTGTTTTGCCATACCATGTCCTTAGATTTTTTAACCATGATGTCGTCCTTCGTCCTGCACTCCTTTTTCCCATTATCTTTCCCTGAAGGATAAGATGCAGTAGACCATATTTTTCCTGATGCCACATAACGTGTCCAAAATATTCCAGTTTCAGATAGTTTTATTTAATCTTTGTAGGATTTCTACGTTCGACACTCTGTCTACCCAACTGACTTTTAATATCCTCCGATAGGCCTACATTTCAAATGCTTTGACTTTTTTCATTACTGTGTCTGTTATCGTCCAGGATTCAACGCCGTACAGTAACACCGGGAATATGTAGCACTTGAGCATTTTAGTTCGTAGCTCTACTGATAAATCGTGGGTACATAGTGCTCGTTTCATTTTGATAAGTGTTATTCGCGCTATTCTGCGCTTTATTTCTTGGCTGGGATCCCATTTTTCGTTAATTAAGCTTCCCAGATATATCAATTTATTTACTCTTTCAAGTTGATTACCGTTTACGAGTATTCCTGCATCTTGCCTCCTGCTCTTACTATCATATATTTCGTCTTGTTGATGTGATGTTCAGTTTCAATCCATATCTCTCACTACTTTGAGAGATTCTGTTCAATACATTCTGTTGTTGAATTTCTGAGCTTGTTACGATAAGAGTGTCATCGGGGTATCTGATGTTGTTTATAATTCTTCCTTTGATTAACACGCCATCATTAGAGTTTTCTAAAGCCTCATGGCATATGTGTTCTGCATACAGGTTGAAAATCAATGGTGAGAGTATGCAGCCTTGACGTACCCCACGTTTTATTTCTATATCGTTTGTCGCTTTTTCTCCTATACGTACATTTGCTCGTTGTTGCCAGTATAGTGCCGTTATTATCCTCAGGTCTTTCTCGTCTATTTCGGTGTCCTTTAGCATCTTTATCATCTTGTGGTGTTGGATCTTGTCAAATGCCTTCTCGAAATCTATTGCGCAGATATATACATCATGATTTACGTCTCTACATCTTTGCACCAGTACTTGGGTACTAAAAAGGGCTTCGCGCGTGCCTATTCCGTTTTTAAATCCGAATTGGGTTTCTCCTATTCTGCTGTCTAGTTTCTTATACAACCTACCATGGATTATACGCAGAAAAACTTTGAGGGCGTGGCTCATTAAGCTTATAGTGCGATGATCCACGCATGTGTTTGCATATAGCTTCTTCGGAATGGTAACAAAGGTTGAGTGCAGCCAATCCTTTGGTATTAAACCAATATCATAGATTGTATTAAATACTTTGGTCAAAGTTTTGATGCTAGATTCTCCCATTATTTTCAACGTCTCTGCGCATATTTCATCTGGCCCTACCGCTTTCCTTGTTTTTGTCAGAGCGATCGCCCTTTATACTTCTTGGCATGTAATTGGTGGTCCAGTTTGTGCTTTTATTTTTATTAAGTTTCTTCTGTCGTCATCAAACAATTCAACTATATATTACTGCCACCTCTCAAGTTGGTTTTCAATGTCAAAGATCGCGTTTCCCTGTTTGTCCTTTATGACACTAGGTGTGCGGGTTTTGGCTATCCCTGCCAATTCTTTAGTTTTCTTGTGTAGATGGAACATGTCATATTTTCGTTGGAACCTCTCTATTTCTTCGCATTCTTTTCTATTCCATTCAGCTTTCTCATCTATCTGGTCGAGTTTACGCTTTTGTATTTTCTTCTTTCTTCCATCATCTGTATGATTTCTGCTGTCATCCATGTTTGTCTAGCCGTTTTTTTCATGTTGTCTGTAATTAGATTTTGTTCTTGTGCTTTTAATATTATGCCTTTGCAGTTCTGCCACATGTTTTCGGGCTCTTCACCTCGTACCATGTTCATTTCTTCATCCATAACCTTTCGACAAGACAATACTAGACAAGACTAACTGAATACTAGATATGTAATTTTGTTAAGCATTAAATATAAATCTATATTTTACACAGAATCAAAATGCATTCCAATAGCAAGCACAAAACTATTAGCCTATTTTTTTAATTTACCTATATAGCATAAAACTGTTTTTGTTTAAATATTTCTAATTTCTAATGGAAAAGTGCTTCTGCATTGCTTATTTGCTCTAAATTTCTGTGTCTAAAGTGGATCATAATATTTTATTGTGTCAAACAGTTTTCATTTTCTCTATATTTAATCAAAATTTAAATTTGTTAATTAAATATTATAGGTAATCTACAAACTTAAAACAAACGGAACACAGCCTGAATATATAAATATATTTATATATAATAAGCCTTACCGGAGCTCTATAAAAATTTCTGAGTCTTTTTAGGACTACCAAAACAAATCTCACATGAAATTTGTAAGTTATTTTACAGCTTTCAGTCCACCTTCGTGGCACTCGACAAAAACCACAAAAATAACATTGTTTTTAAGATCATGTCTTTCCGATACCTTAAGTTAATAGTCATCTGTGGACGCGTTTCGTGATTTATCTCTCATCAGCACAGCTTTGCTTCCATGAACAATAATTTGTAAACTATAATATAATAAATATATTCAGCCTTTCCGGAGCTCTGTAACAATTACTTTTTTACAGTCTTATTAGGACTACCAAAACAAATCGTGCCACGAAGGTGGACTGAAAGCTGTTAAATAACTTACAAGTTACATGTGAGATTTGTTTTGGTAGTCCTAAAAAGACTCAGTAAATATTATAGAGCTCCGGAAAGCTGAATATATTTATATATTCAGGCTGTGTTACGTTTGTTTTAAGTTTGTATGATTATCTATAACGTTGGATGGTTTTACCAATTCTATAGGTAATCTATTTAATATATTTAAAACAAGGAACATTATTATGGGTATATACTTAACTATGTATTTATTCATATTTTTATACAATATAAGAAAATTGTTTTAAAAAGGCTTTAATATTTTGTTATGTTAACAAATAATAGAATATCTAAACTTTTTCCTCGATATTTTATGAAACAAAATTAAATGATTTACGTATTTTGATCTGCCAAACTACCTTAATGTATTCAATATTATCTTCCCAATCCTGCCTGTCTAGACTTCTACATTCAAACCGATGTATTCCACAAACTCTTGAACCCAAAATCACGATTTCATCCTAAATTTTACATCTCGTCTCCTTATTCCTCTCCGGCTCTTATTTATTGACTTTTTAAGGGCGTAGTTCATCCCTTTGATGCCTCACTTTTCCAACTAAAATACTTCCCAACCAATTCCCTCTTTAAACCCCCAACATAAAAAAAACGCACATGAAAAAAAAACAAATTATTGGAAAACCTTTATTAACCCATCGATTTCCTTCTTGCAGGAAATAATCCGAAGGAAAATAAAAAGGAAAAGGAGTTAGTCTCCCCCACGATTCACGAGAACGCGAATGGTGAGTTTTATTTTCATCTTTTAATATGTTTAATTAGATTACTGCGAGGTTTTTTCTATACGCATTCGTTCCTACGCTGCATGCTTATTTTATTGGTAGATGCAGGGGTGGTTTTCACCCCGATATGGCCACTGCAGTGTGTGAAAGCGATCAATAGAAAGCGAGAGTGAGCAACAGGGCGCTGATGCCAGACCGAATTATTCGGCAACATTTCTTCTACCTCACAATTAAATTTCAAATATTCTACCAAATTATGCAAAATTGAGAAGACAATCCGGTATAGATAAGACTTATATAACAGAAACAAGAACTTGATGAGCCAACAAGACATGTTTAGACGAAATTGGAAAGTCTACATGAAACTAGGCATAACACGATGAAACTAGACATGGCTTAAGAGACAATGCTAGACAAATAAGACTAAACAGACTAAACTGAACAGACTAGACTAGACAGTTATGACTAGACAGACAAGACTAGACAGCCACGGCTAGAGAGACAAGACTAGACAGACAAGACAAGACAAACAAGACTAGACAGACAAGACTAGACAGACAAGACTAGATAGACAAGACTAGACAGACAAGACTAAACACTCAAGACTAGACAAACAATACTAGAGAGATAAGACTAGATAGACAAGACGAGGCAGACAAGACTCGACAGACAAGACTAGACAGACAAGACTAGACAGACAAGACTAGACAGACAAGACTAGACAGACAAGACTAGACAGACAAGACTAGACAGAGAAGACTAGACAGACAAGACTAGACAGACAAGACTCGACAGACAAGACTAGACAGACAAGACTAGACAGACAAGACTAGACAGACAAGACTAGACAGACAAGACTAGACAGACAAGATTAGACAGACAAGACTAGACAGACAAGACTAGACAGACAAGACTAGACAGACAAGACTGGACAGACAAGACTAGACAGACAAGACTAGACAGACAAGACTAGACAGACAAGACTAGACAGACAAGACTAGACAGACAAGACTAGACAGACAAGACTAGACAGACAAGACTAGACAGACAAGACTAGACAGACAAGACTAGACAGACAAAACTAGACAGACAAGACTAGACAGACAAGACTAGACAGACAAGACTAGACAGACAAGACTAGACAGACAAGACTAGACAGACAAGACTAGACAGACAAGACTAGACAGACAAGACTAGACAGACAAGACTAGACAGACAAGACTAGACAGACAAGACTAGACAGACAAGACTAGACAAACAAGACTAGACAGACAAGACTAGACAGACAAGACTAGACAGACAAGACTAGACAGACAAGACTAGACAGACAAGACTAGACAGACAAGACTAGACAGACAAGACTAGACAGACAAGACTAGACAGACAAGACTAGACAGACAAGACTAGACAGACAAGACTAGACAGACAAGACTAGACAGACAAGACTAGACAGACAAGACTAGACAGACAAGACTAGACAGACAAGACTAGACAGACAAGACTAGACAGACAAGACTAGACAGACAAGACTAGACAGACAAGACTAGACAGACAAGACTAGACAGACAAGACTAGACAGACAAGACTAGACAGACAAGACTAGACAGACAAGACTAGACAGACAAGACTAGACAGACAAGACTAGACAGACAAGACTAGACAGACAAGACTAGACAGACAAGACTAGACAGACAAGACTAGACAGACAAGACTAGACAGACAAGACTAGACAGACAAGACTAGACAGACAAGACTAGACAGACAAGACTAGACAGACAAGACTAGACAGACAAGACTAGACAGACAAGACTAGACAGACAAGACTAGACAGACAAGACTAGACAGACAAGACTAGACAGACAAGACTAGACAGACAAGACTAGACAGACAAGACTAGACAGACAAGACTAGACAGACAAGACTAGACAGACAAGACTAGACAGACAAGACTAGACAGACAAGACTAGACAGACAAGACTAGACAGACAAGACTAGACAGACAAGACTAGACAGACAAGACTAGACAGACAAGACTAGACAGACAAGACTAGACAGACAAGACTAGACAGACAAGACTAGACAGACAAGACTAGACAGACAAGACTAGACAGACAAGACTAGACAGACAAGACTAGACAGACAAGACTAGACAGACAAGACTAGACAGACAAGACTAGACAGACAAGACTAGACAGACAAGACTAGACAGACAAGACTAGACAGACAAGACTAGACAGACAAGACTAGACAGACAAGACTAGACAGACAAGACTAGACAGACAAGACTAGACAGACAAGACTAGACAGACAAGACTAGACAGACAAGACTAGACAGACAAGACTAGACAGACAAGACTAGACAGACAAGACTAGACAGACAAGACTAGACAGACAAGACTAGACAGACAAGACTAGACAGACAAGACTAGACAGACAAGACTAGACAGACAAGACTAGACAGACAAGACTAGACAGACAAGACTAGACAGACAAGACTAGACAGACAAGACTAGACAGACAAGACTAGACAGACAAGACTAGACAGACAAGACTAGACAGACAAGACTAGACAGACAAGACTAGACAGACAAGACTCGACAGACAAGACTCGACAGACAAGACTAGACAGACAAGACTAGACAGACAAGACTAGACAGACAAGACTAGACAGACAAGACTAGACAGACAAGACTCGACAGACAAGACTAGACAGACAAGACTAGACAGACAAGACTAGACAGACAAGACTAGACAGACAAGACTAGACAAACAAGACTAGACAGACAAGACTAGACAGACAAGACTAGACAGACAAGACTAGACAGACAAGACTAGACAGACAAGACTAGACAGACAAGACTAGACAGACAAGACTAGACAGACAAGACTAGACAGACAAGACTAGACAGACAAGACTAGACAGACAAGACTCGACAGACAAGACTAGACAGACAAGACTAGACAGACAAGACTAGACAGACAAGACTAGACAAACAAGACTAGACAGACAAGACTAGACAGACAAGACTAGACAGACAAGACTAGACAGACAAGACTAGACAGACAAGACTAGACAGACAAGACTAGACAGACAAGACTAGACAGACAAGACTAGACAAACAAGACTAGACAGACAAGACTAGACAGACAAGACTAGACAAACAAGACTAGACAGACAAGACTAGACAGACAAGACTAGACAGACAAGACTAGACAGACAAGACTAGACAGACAAGACTAGACAGACAAGACTAGACAGACAAGACTAGACAGACAAGACTCGACAGACAAGACTAGACAGACAAGACTAGACAGACAAGACTAGACAGACAAGACTAGACAAACAAGACTAGACAGACAAGACTAGACAGACAAGACTAGACAGACAAGACTAGACAGACAAGACTAGACAGACAAGACTAGACAGACAAGACTAGACAGACAAGACTAGACAGACAAGACTAGACAAACAAGACTAGACAGACAAGACTAGACAGACAAGACTAGACAGACAAGACTAGACAGACAAGACTAGACAGACAAGACTAGACAGACAAGACTAGACAGACAAGACTAGACAGACAAGACTAGACAGACAAGACTAGACAGACAAGACTAGACAGACAAGACTAGACAGACAAGACTAGACAGACAAGACTAGACAGACAAGACTAGACAGACAAGACTAGACAGACAAGACTAGACAGACAAGACTAGACAGACAAGACTAGACAGACAAGACTAGACAGACAAGACTAGACAGACAAGACTAGACAGACAAGACAAGACAGACAAGACTAGACAGACAAGACTAGACAGACAAGACTAGACAGACAAGACTAGACAGACAAGACTAGACAGACAAGACTAGACAGACAAGACTAGACAGACAAGACTAGACAGACAAGACTAGACAGACAAGACTAGACAAGACTAGACAGACAAGACTAGACAGACAAGACTAGACAGACAAGACTAGACAGACAAGACTAGACAGACAAGACTAGACAGACAAGACTAGACAGACAAGACTAGACAGACAAGACTAGACAGACAAGACTAGACAGACAAGACTAGACAGACAAGACTAGACAGACAAGACTAGACAGACAAGACTAGACAGACAAGACTAGACAGACAAGACTAGACAGACAAGACTCGACAGACAAGACTAGACAGACAAGACTAGACAGACAAGACTAGACAGACAAGACTAGACAGACAAGACTAGACAGAACAAGACTAGACAGACAGACAAGACTAGACAGACAAGACTAGACAGACAAGACTAGACAGACAAGACTAGACAGACAAGACTAGACAGACAAGACTAGACAGACAAGACTAGACAGACAAGACTAGACAGACAAGACTAGACAGACAAGACTAGACAGACAAGACTAGACAGACAAGACTAGACAGACAAGACTAGACAGACAAGACTAGACAGACAAGACTAGACAGACAAGACTAGACAGACAAGACTAGACAGACAAGACTAGACAGACAAGACTAGACAGACAAGACTAGACAGACAAGACTAGACAGACAAGACTAGACAGACAAGACTAGACAGACAAGACTAGACAGACAAGACTAGACAGACAAGACTAGACAGACAAGACTAGACAGACAAGACTAGACAGACAAGACTAGACAGACAAGACTAGACAGACAAGACTAGACAGACAAGACTAGACAGACAAGACTAGACAGACAAGACTAGACAGACAAGACTAGACAGACAAGACTAGACAGACAAGACTAGACAGACAAGACTAGACAGACAAGACTAGACAGACAAGACTAGACAGACAAGACTAGACAGACAAGACTAGACAGACAAGACTAGACAGACAAGACTAGACAGACAAGACTAGACAGACAAGACTAGACAGACAAGACTAGACAGACAAGACTAGACAGACAAGACTAGACAGACAAGACTAGACAGACAAGACTAGACAGACAAGACTAGACAGACAAGACTAGACAGACAAGACTAGACAGACAAGACTAGACAGACAAGACTAGACAGACAAGACTAGACAGACAAGACTAGACAGACAAGACTAGACAGACAAGACTAGACAGACAAGACTAGACAGACAAGACTAGACAGACAAGACTAGACAGACAAGACTAGACAGACAAGACTAGACAGACAAGACTAGACAGACAAGACTAGACAGACAAGACTAGACAGACAAGACTAGACAGACAAGACTAGACAGACAAGACTAGACAGACAAGACTAGACAGACAAGACTAGACAGACAAGACTAGACAGACAAGACTAGACAGACAAGACTAGACAGACAAGACTAGACAGACAAGACTAGACAGACAAGACTAGACAGACAAGACTAGACAGACAAGACTAGACAGACAAGACTAGACAGACAAGACTAGACAGACAAGACTAGACAGACAAGACTAGACAGACAAGACTAGACAGACAAGACTAGACAGACAAGACTAGACAGACAAGACTAGACAGACAAGACTAGACAGACAAGACTAGACAGACAAGACTAGACAGACAAGACTAGACAGACAAGACTAGACAGACAAGACTAGACAGACAAGACTAGACAGACAAGACTAGACAGACAAGACTAGACAGACAAGACTAGACAGACAAGACTAGACAGACAAGACTAGACAGACAAGACTAGACAGACAAGACTAGACAGACAAGACTAGACAGACAAGACTAGACAGACAAGACTAGACAGACAAGACTAGACAGACAAGACTAGACAGACAAGACTAGACAGACAAGACTAGACAGACAAGACTAGACAGACAAGACTAGACAGACAAGACTAGACAGACAAGACTAGACAGACAAGACTAGACAGACAAGACTAGACAGACAAGACTAGACAGACAAGACTAGACAGACAAGACTAGACAGACAAGACTAGACAGACAAGACTAGACAGACAAGACTAGACAGACAAGACTAGACAGACAAGACTAGACAGACAAGACTAGACAGACAAGACTAGACAGACAAGACTAGACAGACAAGACTAGACAGACAAGACTGGACAGACAAGACTAGACAGACAAGACTGGACAGACAAGACTAGACAGACAAGACTAGACAGACAAGACTAGACAGACAAGACTAGACAGACAAGACTAGACAGACAAGACTAGACAGACAAGACTTGACAGACAAGGCTAGACAGACAAGACTAGACAGACAAGACTAGACAGACAAGACTAGACAGACAAGACTAGACAGACAAGACTAGACAGACAAGACTAGACAGACAAGACTAGACAGACAAGACTAGACAGACAAGACTTTTTTTTTTTTTTTTTTTTGCACGTGCTGGAGGTGAAAATCTGCAAACAGACACCACCCGACCCGTGTCGAGTGGTAGTGTGGGGCTGCCCCCAAAAGGGGCGACATACTAAAAAACCCCCACCATTCAGACCCCCCAGTCAAAACCAGAGAGAACGTGATGGAATCCAAAATTTGGCATAACTTCACCACGTTCCTCCCCCTTTCATATCCAAAGCATTCATCCATTCATTCGTTGTGCCGGGCGCGTCGTTAATCGCCGTGCCCCCCCTCACATAAGAGTTTACAATAAATTTGTGCGCCCCCTTCGCACTAAGGGGGGCCCGGCGATGGCACGCTCGGCTCGCGCGTAGCAACCCCTCGACCCGCCTTACGCTCGTCCCTTTCATCCTTCTCCTTTCTCCTCATTATATAACCTATCATTCCAGTCAGCACGCCCCATTCATACTCACTGCGGAGCATAATTCTCACCATACTCTCCTTGTTCACATTCTCTCCCACCTTGCATTCTGCGGCGCTCCTCATTCTCTCCCATCTCGTACACTCGAAGATGGTATGCTCCGCAGTGTCCTCAGTCGCTCCACAGTACCTACAGTGCGCCTCAACCAGTTTCCCGATGCGCACCAGGTAAGACCCAAAGCATCCATGCCCCGTAAGCGCCTGGGTGAGGTGATAATTCACCTCCCCGTGCCCACGGTTGACCCATTCATCGATAGTCGGAATCAGTTGCCTGGTCCAGGCTCCCTTTTCCGACCCCTGCCATAGCTCTTGCCATACACGCATTGTTTTTTCCCTTTCATTTCTAGGGTCATTACCTCCCCAAACTCTCACCCTTTCATGCGCCAGAAGGTCTAACGGGATAACTCCAGCAACGACCGCCACGGCGTCGCCAGAAACAGTCCTGTATGCGCTGCACACACGCAGCAGCATACACCTTTGCACTCTCATCAGTCTCGCTCTATAACATTCAATCCTGAACGCATTTATCCATGCCGGCACCCCATACAGGAGAATGGAGTGCACGACCGCATTCATAACCCTCCTCTTGGAGGCCAACGGCCCACCTATGTTGGGCATCAGCCGTCCAAGGGCTCTCACACATGCTGTAGCCTTGCTCACCACCCGGGTGACCTGATCGGACACCCTGAGATTTCGCTGGAGCTCTACCCCAAGGTATCTTACAGATTCCCGAGCCGGTACGTCAACTGTCCCCATTCGCACGGTCAATTCACGCAGCTTTCTTCTCCCAATTAGCAGGACCGCCTCGGTTTTGTGGGGAGCCAGAGCAAGCCCTTTTTCCCCCATCCACCGATCAATCCTACCAATTGCCTCATTTATTATCGCTTTCAGACTTTCTTCCGTTCTTGCGACAGCGACCACCGCTAAGTCATCAGCGTACCCTACGAGCGTAACCCCGTCTGGCAGCCTCAATCTCAAAACCTCATCATAAAATATGTTCCACAGTATCGGCCCAAGAACCGAACCCTGTGGAACACCCGCACTCATTTTGAAGATTTTACCTTCCACAGTCACTATCTCCCTGTCATTCAAGTAGCTCCCCACCATCTTTCGAAGGTAGGGAGCTACCCCCTTTAGTTCCAAAGCCTCCATGATTCCGCCCCATGGGACCGAATTGAAGGCATTTTTCACGTCCAGGGTTACAAGCACGCAGTAGCTACGGGTACGCCATGGACCCGTATTTGCTAACCTTGCTCTCTCTATCACACGCATCATTGCGTTCACCGTAGTGCGGCCGCCTCTGAACCCATACTGTTCCTCTGAAAGACCCCCTGCCCTCTCGAGATCCTCATTTATCCTAGCTCCGATCATACTCTCAAACACCTTCGCTATCCCATTCAGTAGGCAGATTGGCCTGTAATTAGCTTCCTCTCCTTCCTTTCGCTCTTTTTCAATCATCACCAGTCTCGCTCTCTTCCACTCTTTGGGGAAACTGCCATTCATCAACAATTCATTCATCATGCTCAAGCACATGTCCTCACACACATGCCCAAACACCTTGCACGCTTCCGGTGGAACACCATCAGGACCCGGCGCTTTTCCCTCCTTCATCCGGCGAACTGCACTCTGCAGCTCGGCCGGAGTGAAAAGGGGCGCCGATCTCCATCCCACGGGTTCCAGCCAGTTCATTCGCTCATGTACTGGGAACAGCTTCTTGACTTCCGTCATTAGGCTATCCCCCCGGAGAGTATTAACCCGGTGCGCAATTTTTCTGGTGACGATCTTATAGCCGTCACCCCAGATGTTATTATTCACCTCTTCGCAGAGCACACTCCAAGCTTCTTGCTTGGAGTTCGCGATGGCTCTGCGAAGTTCCCTGCGCGCCAAGTTATACCTCCTTCTGCACTCCTCACGCACTTCCTCATTTGCTCGACTATTACTCCTCACCATGCATCTCCTTTCACGCAAACAGGTTTTACGCTTTTCAGCTACCTGCTCATTCCACCAGTAAACTGGCTTCCTGCCTCTGACGCCCCTCCGTTTTCTCCGAAACACCGCATCACAGGCCCCGTGAAGAACTGCTTCGCAGGAGCTCCGCAATCCATTTTCGGGGCCAGACAGACAAGACTAGACAGACAAGACTAGACAGACAAGACTAGACAGACAAGACTAGACAGACAAGACTAGACAGACAAGACTAGACAGACAAGACTAGACAGACAAGACTAGACAGACAAGACTAGACAGACAAGACTAGACAGACAAGACTAGACAGACAAGACTAGACAGACAAGACTAGACAGACAAGACTAGACAGACAAGACTAGACAGACAAGACTAGACAGACAAGACTAGACAGACAAGACTAGACAGACAAGACTAGACAGACAAGACTAGACAGACAAGACTAGACAGACAAGACTAGACAGACAAGACTAGACAGACAAGACTAGACAGACAAGACTAGACAGACAAGACTAGACAGACAAGACTAGACAGACAAGACTAGACAGACAAGACTAGACAGACAAGACTAGACAGACAAGACTAGACAGACAAGACTAGACATAAATTTCTACAATTATTCTGTAATAATCTCTTTATTTGGTGAGTTTTCAGTTAACGTAATAGATTTTTCTTTCGTACTATCAATCAAGTCTAACTCATTATGTAGATTCTTCTTCTAGAGTTATTAGAAAATATTTTTTTTCTCCTGATTAGGCGAAGCACAAACAAAGAGACAATTAGTCATCTTGGCTGCTAATTTATTAGAATTCAACACGCGACGCGTTGAAATCCATCGAGTTTATATAAATAATAAATGCATGTGCAAAATTTGCTTTCCAATTGTGAATCATAAATCTCTCATTTATATAAATATTATGCTATCATAAATTAAAGTTCGCATTTTTTGTTGACTCAGTAATTCTAATTATTCATCAAACTTTATAAATCGATAATTTGCTCTTAACCATAAATGAATATGCCCTGTCTTGATGCTACTGAGTTGACAACATAAATATAAACAAAATTTCAGGACGGATACAAAAGTTCATACAGTGACAAACTATTGCTACATGAATGAATTTGGTTTACAACTAGTCTGAGCTAATTAGGAAACTTAGAGTTTGATACATAAAATTTAAACGGAGCTATACTAAATAAATATATTTATACAGTCACAAACTATTGATACATGTATGGAGGTGATTTAATCTGGACTAATTAATTTATTAGGGTCTAAGTATAGAAGCTCATAAATGTTGTTATGAAAATCTTATTTTGTCTCGAAATTCGTGTGGAATTATTTATTCAGCTATTTCCACGCGCAACATTCCGCATAAAATATTTATAAGTTTCCATAAATATCAGAACATAATTACTCTTCATACACCACCAAGACGTAATTGTCTCGTGCAAAGTTTTACCAAAATCTTTGAAACCGACGTTGAAAGCAATACATATAAAATATATAATTTGAATTCTGTTATATTTTTAGAATTATCATCTTTTAAATGAGAAATCTATTTTAATCCAATTTTCTTCTTCTTGCGTTTGGTAGTTTTCGTCGTGTTGGTCTAGTTCCACCTCTCCCAAAACAAATTTCACTTCGACAAAAACTGTTTTCAGCTGTAAAGCGATAGCAGGGCGTGTTCGGCGCGTTTCTATTTTAAGGGCTGCAGATAAGGGTTTCTCCGAGGGGGTGTAAGCTAAGATAAACTGTCTGCCGTATCTATTATTACAGTTGCTTGTATTCCACTCATTTCCGTTCCTACTGAATAGAAAATATTCTTGCGGTTTTCTTAGAAAAAAAAAAAAATTTACCTCTATGTTTTCAAGACTAGACATACAAGAGGTTCATTCGGGCTATCATAAGTATAGGTAGAACAACATCCTGTATGTCCTATTTTAAAAAGTTATGGGAATATATACACATGGGAAACTGCATGCCGTATTCACAAGAATAAGGGCTCAATTATAAGAAACATAGATCAACACCATCACAATACAAGAGATCAAAAGCATTTACGAATTCCAATATCAAATCTAATCTAACCATTTGCAGCAAAGGACCGAACAAGATTGGTATCCAAATGTACAACAAGCTTCCAAACATGACTCCAGAAACTTACCTAAAAACTTAAAATAATGTTAATAGAGAAGTATACCTACTATACTTACTATAGCCTCAATGATTTTTGTCAAATCAAACTGTCAAATTCAATATGAAACTTTCCTTTCTACATCACAGAATGAATAAATTTGATTTTTATTTTAACTAGACAGACAAGACTACCTCTATGTTTTCAAGACTAGACATACAAGAGGTTCATTCGGGCTATCATAAGTATAGGTAGAACAACATCCTGTATGTCCTATTTTAAAAAGTTATGGGAATATATACACATGGGAAACTGCATGCCGTATTCACAAGAATAAGGGCTCAATTATAAGAAACATAGATCAACACCATCACAATACAAGAGATCAAAAGCATTTACGAATTCCAATATCAAATCTAATCTAACCATTTGCAGCAAAGGACCGAACAAGATTGGTATCCAAATGTACAACAAGCTTCCAAACATGACTCCAGAAACTTACCTAAAAACTTAAAATAATGTTAATAGAGAAGTATACCTACTATACTTACTATAGCCTCAATGATTTTTGTCAAATCAAACTGTCAAATTCAATATGAAACTTTCCTTTCTACATCACAGAATGAATAAATTTGATTTTTATTTTAACTAGACAGACAAGACTAGATAGACAAAATTAGACAGACAAGACTAGACAGACAAGAGTATACAGACAAGACCAGACAAACAAGACTAGACAGACAAAACTAGACAGACAAGACTAGACAGACAGAATAGACAGACAAGACTAGAGAGACAAAACGAGACATACAAGGCTAGACAGACAAGGCTATAAAAATGTTTTGGGGGATGTTTTCAGTAACCCCCTACTCCACTATGACTTTTAGTATGCGCCACCCCGTTGCGGCATTTTTTGCTTGGACATTCAGGGTGAGCCCGGACGGTTAGTGAAAACCGAATTTTCGCATCCCCGACCAGGAATCGAACCCGGGTCTCCCGCATTGCCAGGCGGGTATGTTGTCAACTACACTAACGAGGAGGACTGACAGACGAGACTAGACAGACAAGACTAGACAGAAAAGATTAGACAGACAAGACTAGACAGAAAAGACTAGACAGACAAGACTAGACAGACAAGACTTGTCAGACAAGACTAGACAGAGAGGAAGAGACAAACAAGGTTAGACAGACAAGACTAGAAGACAGGACTAGACAGACGATACTAGACAGACGAGACTAGACAGGCAAGATTAGACAGTGAAGACTTTTTTTAATATGGGGGGCGTAGCAAGCACATTCAGTTAACTTGACAAGTGCCCCCCCTGGAAACTCACGGGCATCTTGAAACCGCTTTTCGCATATCTTCAAGATAGCGTTGGCTTTGACCTTACTTGGTGTCCTTACGTCCCCAATCCACGGAAGGTGATTAGGGGTTCAGGTTATTTTCAGTTTTCGTTGTCTATGTTGTTTTGCCCGTTCATCCTGTTATTTCATGCTTAGTATGTCCCTTATCATCATTTCTGTTGCAGACCAGTCTTCTTCACTCCTAATTGTCTCCGTGAGTGTGCTAGTTTCTAAAATTATTTTTGTTTTTGAAGTGTATATGTCCGTCTCTAAAGACCACCTGGGGTTTCGAAGATTGTGTGATACACACTATCTGTCTTGTGTGATACACACTATCACAATAAACACACTGGTTGTCTGCTTCGCGCCGAATACTGTGCAGGTAATGTTTAAAGCACCCTTGGCCGCTCAGTGCCTGCATCAGGTAGTAGGTAACTTTTCCGTGCCTTCTCGTGACCCATGGACCCAATTTTGGAATCGTCTCGTCCACTCACCCCTCTCTGAGTCTTCCCAGTACTCTTGCCAGGTTTCGAGCATCTGCGTCCTTGCCTTTTTTCTCAGTTCCTTTTTGTTTTCACTGCTTCTTTCTTTATAAAGCGTGTCTCTCTCTTCAACAAGAAATTTTATAGGAGCTATTTCCGCAATAACAAGAACAGCGTCACCTGAGACGGTCTTATATGCGCTGGACACGCGTAGCGATATTTTGCGTTGAGTGGAATGCAGTTTTTGCTTTAGATTTGCTCTCTCCATGGCTCGCTTCCAGATTGGCGCTGCGTAGAGCATGGCAGATTCGACAACTGCACACAATAGCCTTCATTTGGTGCTATTAGGACCACCTACAGTTTGCATAAGTTTTCCAGGTGCTGCTGAGGTTTTTATTGCCTTCCCAGCTGTAAGAACAATGTGCTGTCGGAAGGATAGATTTTTATCTATAGTTAAGTATTGAATGTCCTCCTTTGGTATAATTGTTTCGCTTTTTATTTGAAATGTGACTGGTCCTACTTTCATTCTTCCTGTCAATAAAACCGCTTCCGTCTTTTCTGGAGCGAGTTTTAGCTGTTTTTTCTCCAACCAGTCGTCTATTAGTACTATGGCTCTGTTTGCCATGTTGATAACACAGTTTTCTGATGATACGGTGACGATCAGGGCCAAGTCGTCGGCGAAACCGACAGGTTCCAACTCCCTCTGACAATTTCAGTCTAAGGACTCCATCATACAGGATGTTCCACAAAGTTGTTCCCATTACTGAGCCTTGTGGAACACCACTGTATATTTGTCTTTCAACGCTTTCACCCTCTGTCTCTATAATAATTTATCGGTTGCAGAGGTAGCTGCTTACGAGCTTCAGTAAATATGGTGAGAAGTCTCTTGCTATTAATTCTTCAACAATATTTTTCCAAGCGACGGAGTTGAAGAACGTTCTGAACGTCTAAGTGCGCAAATTCTTCTTTTCCCCAGCAATCTTTCTGCAGCCACTTCTGCTACCTTTAGTACTCTCATTATTGCTTCTATAGTTGAGAGTCCCTCCCTGCAGCCAAATTGCCTTCTGGATAGATCTTTACCTTTCCTAAGCTCCTGTTTTATCCTCCCTTCTACCATTTGTTCTAGCAACTTCCCTGTTACATCTAGCAGATAAATTGGCCTGTACGATGATGAATTTTGTAAAGGTTTGTCTCCTTTTCTTAGTAGTAGTACCAGCCTTGATTTCTTCCATATTTCAGGTAAGTTGCCGTTTTATATATCGTTGAAGATGTCTATCAAGAAGTCTGGGCAACTGTTTGCGGCAATCTTAATTGCTTCAGCTGGTATCCCGTCGGGTACTGGAGCTTTATTGTTTCGAAGGCGCATACTTGCCCTTTTGAATTCTTCCAGGGAAAATTTTTCGTGTACCAATTCTTCGGACAAATACCACACATGGGCCTCGTGAATTGGGAATAGAGCATCAACGGCTACTTGCACTCTTTTCATAGGTAGGTTGGCATATGGGTTTGGACGTTTTGATCTAGCTTGTGGCAGAGTTCAAGCCAGTGGTGTCTTTTGGACCTATTTCTTTCAATCTTTAAAGACCGTTTGATTTCCTTATACATGTTTCTGCAGTGTTGTGTGCTCTCCGCGTTTTTCTTTCGTTTGACATTTCGTTGATAGCATCTTCTTGCTGCAATGCACTGTGCTCTTAATTTGTAAATCTCATCGCTCCTCCAGTATACTAGCTTTCACCGTGTTTGTCTTTTGTTTCTGTTTAGTGTGGCATCACAGGTTCGTGTTAGAACTTTTATTAGTATCTCTGGAGTGCGCTCAGACAGAGAAGACTAGATATACTAAACTAGACAGACAAGACTAGACAGGCAAGACTGGCCAAACAATAGTGGACACAGAAAAAACTGGACAGACAAGACTGGACAGACAAGACTAGACAGACAAGACTGGACAGACAAGACCAGACAGACAAGACTAGACAGACAATGCTGGACAAGACAAGACTAGACTGTCAAGACTAAACAGACAAGACTAGGCCGACTAGACTAGACAGACAAGACAGACTAGACAAGACAGACAAGAGTAGACAAGACAAACAAGACTAGACAGACAAGACTTTTTGTATTAGCTTATATTTTGAGTAGGTACATTTCACACTTTGCAAGCGATCAATTTATAGTTTTTTTCTCTAGTAGCATCGGACCTCAGACAGACAAGACTATACAGACAAGACTAGATAGACAAGACTTGACAAACAACGATACTTAAGTACTAACGCCACCGCAGCTACAGATGTGAACAAAATGGATGGTTAGATTAGGTTATAAGTTATAACGGAGCAGATAAATCCAGACCACATATCGTGCGGTAGCGCGACCTCTCGCTGCGGCGGCGTTAATACGTAAGTACCCAAACAAGATTACTCAAGACTAGGCAGACAAGACATGACAAGTAAGACTAAGCAGACAAGAGTAGATAGATAAGACAAGGCAGACAAAATCAGACAAGAAAATACAGACAACACAGCACTAGACAGACAACACTAGACAGAGAACACTATACAAAAAAGAATGAGCAGACAAGACAACAAGACTTGCAACTCTAGGTAGTCAAACGTAGATAAATATAGCTAAACTGATAAGGACTAAACTAGACAAACACGTCTTCAAGATCGTAACTGTTATGACTAAAACTATTAACTATATTTTTTATCGTGACTACATATATTTACGGAAACTAGATCTTGAATATATATATATATATATATATATATATATATATATATATATATATATATATATATATATATATTAACAGAAACGAGTATGAGTTTTAATGGAGTTTTCATGTTTCCCTTTCATTGAAATGCATGAGACATATATAAACTTTAATAAAGTTCAATATTCTGGAAGAGTAAGGTTGTTACCTGGATTAATAGAAAAGTTTCGTCTGATGTTTTCTTCTTTTATTATAATTGTTTTTCCCTGAAGATGCTATAACGAAGGATCCGGCATGTTTAAAGTCCGCGGTTTATGTTGATAAAAATAGAGAGACCGGCGGCGCATTATCCACGAAGATAATGATGAAGTGCAAATATATGCACACAGAAATGCACAAAGAAATGCACAAAGAAACTATAATCTCTTTGTAAGAATGGTTTTACATTTCGCTAACTGGACACTCGAACAAAAAAATTAAATTAAAAAATTTCGTATTTTATTTTTCTTATCTTTTATATTTACTCTGATCCATTTTGTTTCGTCCAATTTATGTTTTTTCACATTTTAACGATCTAATTATATAATATATACGAGACATAGATTCTATATAAGAGACAAGAGAGCGACCAGACTGAAAGTCTGAATGTTGTAATAATTTAAATTTTATAATGCATTGAATCACCAATAATTAATCAAATCTAATGAACCATTTCTTGTGTTAATTTTGTATATAATTTCTCTAATTTATTATTGAAAATAGAACATTTTGCATTCATATTTTCAATAAGTTTATCCAAAATCAGAGTATACTTGAGTACCAAATACAAATTAATTAATATCAATTAATTAGTACCAAATACCATTAAAATATATCTAAAATTGTTGAAATTTGTCCCATGTATGATTAGTAAAGTTTGTATAAAATCTATAAATGTGTCCCAATTGCAATTAATTAAATTTGTCGAAAATCGTGAATATATTGATCTTTTAATTATAGCGCCTTTTCCATTTAGTTTCATTAAATTGCGTTTGATCTCCCCAAAAATATTTCATTTTGTCCATTAACATATAATATACTATAAAGTTGCATATTTTCCAAAACTTCAAAGCTCTGGGCTTTTTTGCCATTACAAATGTAATGAAAAGAACGCCAGGCCAGAACTTCTGCACAGTAATTCTCTCAAATAATATTCCCTGGCCCTTTCAAACTTTTCGGCCAAAAAGGTTAATTTCCTTCTTATTTCAGCGCAGACGTTCACATAATTTATATACGGATTGCACAAAATATTAAAAAGGGATTTATCTAAATCATTAAAGTGCTCACGAACAAAGTAAATTTGGTATAATAACGGTAAATTCATCTAGAAATACAACTGAAATTCTTGAAATATCTTGTCTTCTCTTTCCTTATGGTATGGGTTTTGTATGGTATTTTCTGGTTTGTTTGATCTTGTTTGGTCTCGTCTGCTCTTGTATGGTCTTGCCTGGTCTGGTCTTGTCCGGTCTTGTTCGGTCTTGTCCGGTCTTGTACGGTCTTGTCTGGTCTTGTCTGGTTTTGTCCGGTCGTGTCTTGTCTGGCCTTGTCTGGTCTTGTCTTGTCTGGCCTTCTCTCGTCTTGTCTTGTCCGCTCTTGCCTCGTCTGGTTTGGTTTTGTCCGGTGATGTGCAGTCTTGTCCGATCATGTCCGGCCTCGTCCGATCTTGTCCGGTCTCGTCCGATCTTGTTCGGTCTCGTCCGATTTTGTCCGGTCCTGTTTGGTCCAGTTTTGGTATGACAGATGTCGCTAGCTTCTCCACTGCGTCCCAGCATCCTCTGCTTTGTAGCATTGTCTCCTGTAGGTTTTCTGGGTTCAGCTTTCCTACCGCCTTTATTTCCATTTCCAGCCGTTGTTTCGCCCATCTGGAGCAGTTGAAAAATGTATGGTGGCAATCATCCACCAGGTCCGGGCAGTACACACAATATCACGGTCTCCCTCAGGTTTCTGCGATAGAGGTAAGCCATGAAGCTGTAATGTCCCAGCAGCAGCTGCGAGAGAAAGCAATTCACTTCTCCGTATCCTCGTCTCACCCATGGTTCTCTGCGTGGGATAAGTCGTTTTGTCCACATCGCACATCCAGTTTCCTGGTTCCATCTTGTCTGCCATTCGTGCATAGTGTCTTCTCTAATCCGACTATTGCTCTCCCCCCCCTTCAAGGTACCTTCTTAGCTTTTCTTTTGCTATCAGGTCTATTGGCATCAGCCCGGCAACTACCGACAGCGCTTCCGCCGAGGCCGTCCTAGGAACTACATATCCGCACTGCCAGCTGTCTCTGTACTTTCATACATTTTTGTATATTTTTTGGTTCTCATGAACGATTCATACCACGTCAAAGCACCGTACAGCATTTTTGACAGTGCCACTATGCAGAGTGTGCGTCTGCGGCTCGCCCTGGGTCCCTTAACGTTTGTTATTAACCTTCTCAGCTGTTTTACCGTTTGGCTTACGTTTTTTGCCGTCTCCTGCAGGTGCGTATACATTTAGGTCTTTATCTAGTCGTATGCCCAAATATTTTACCTTTTATATTTATTTAGCCTTTTTTTTGTTTTAATTGTTGAAGTTTTAAAACCTATGCTCATCTCAGAAAGAGTCCTACTCCCCACCAGTACCAATGCTTCTGATTTTTCTGGCGCAATTTCAAAAACCATTTCTTCCAGTTCCTGGTCTATGATATTAAGCGACCATTCCACTTTTAGTTTTAAGTACTCCGCATTGCCATCTATCACCACCACTGCCAAATCGTCCGCGTATGCCACGAGGTGAGTTTCTTCCGGGAGGTCCAGCCTGAGTATCCTGTCGTAATATTCAATTCATAATGTGGACCCGAAGACAGAGCCTTGTGACACTTCGCTGCTTACGTCGATTTTTTTACTTTTCCCTTTTTCTATTTTCCTGTCTCTAAGATAGTTTCCAATCAGTCGTACTATGTATGCCGATATCTTTTGTTCCTCCAGCGTTTTCAGAATCTCAGACCACGGTGCACTGTTAAAAGCATTTCGTATAACTAGTACCATAATTATCGCTAATTTTTTATGTCGGTAGGAATGGCCGGAGGCAACCCTTGCTAGCTCTTGTACTTTCCTGACAGCATCGACAATTGATCTGCCTTTGCGGAAGCCATATTGTTGCTCTGACAGGGCGCTTTTTTCTTCAAACTCTTGTTGCAGTCTGTTTCTTATTATGCTCTCCCATAATTTCCCTGGTACATCTAGTAAGCACAGAGGTCGATAGCTGTCTTCCGAGTCTTTGTGTTTTTTTCAGTTTTCCAGATTTGTGGGAATCTCTCCTCTGTCAGTAGTCTATTCATGCATGCTCTACACATCTCTTTGTGATTTTCCAGCTCTATTCTAAATATTTGCGGAGTTATCCCGTCCGGCCCAGGTGCTTTTCCATTTCTCATTAGGTTATCCGCAGTCCTTAATTACTCTGCCGGTATTTACTGTACTATCTGGTCCATTTCTCTCTTCTTTTGTGGGGTCCACCTTAGCGGCGGGTGGGTTGTGAAGAGTTTATCCGCCCATTTCAGTTGTTTTTCTTCCTCTAGTGCTAGTGCATTGTTTGCACACTCAACATTTTCGTTTTCTTCATGACTATCTAGTATGCTAGTCCTCAGATGTCATCTTCCTGCTCCTTTAGCAGCGTGTTCCACTTGCGTTGTTTGGCTTCTTTTATTACGTTCTTTAGGGAATCCCGGCACTTTCTATACTTTGCCCATAGCTGCTTGTCTGCATCCTCTCCGTTGGTGCTTCTACCTCTCGTGGCAAGACGCCTTGCCCGTATACACTTTCGTCTGCTCTCTGCTATCCCCTCGTGCCACCAGTGAACAGCTGGCTTACTTCCCATCTTTCCCTTATACTTTGTAAGTACTTCATTACAGGTTTTTTCTATATCATTTATCAGGAATTCAGGATTTATCAGCATTTGTCTGGTCTTGTATGGTATTGTCGGACCTTGTCTGTTCTTTTCTGGTCCTGCCTGGACTTGTGTATTCTTGTCTGGTCTTCTCGGATCTTGTCAGCTCTTGCTGATCTTATCTTGTCTTGTCTGACCTTATCTGGTCTTGTCGAGTCTTGTCCGGTCTTGCCTAGTCTTGTCTGATATTGTTTGGTCTTGCCTGGTTTTGACTGGTCTTGGCTAGTCTGGTCTGGTTTTGTGTGGCCTTATCTGATCTTGTCTGATCTTGTCCAGTCTTGCTCGGTCATATCCGGTCTTGCACGATCTTATCCAATCTTGTTCGGTCTTGCCGGTCTTGTCCGATATTGTCCGGTATTGTCTGATCTTGTCCGCTCCTGTCCCGTTTGGTCTCGTTTGCTCTTGTCTGGTCTCGTTTGGTCTTGTCAGGTCTCGTTTGGTCTTGTCTGGTCTCGTTTGGTCTTGTCTGGTCTCGTTTGGTCTTGTTTGGTCCTATCTGGTCTTGTCTGGTCTTGTCTGGTCTTGTCTGGTCTTGTCTGGTCTTGTCTGGTCTTGTCTGGTCTTGTCTGGTCTTGTCTGGTCTTGTCTGGTCTTGTCTGGTCTTGTCTGGTCTTGTCTGGTCTTGTCTGGTCTTGTCTGGTCTTGTCTGGTCTTGTCTGGTCTTGTCTGGTCTTGTCTGGTCTTGTCTGGTCTTGTCTGGTCTTGTCTGGTCTTGTCTGGTCTTGTCTGGTCTTGTCTGGTCTTGTCTGGTCTTGTCTGGTCTTGTCTGGTCTTGTCTGGTCTTGTCTGGTCTTGTCTGGTCTTGTCTGGTCTTATCTGGTCTTGTCGGGTCTTGTCGGGTCTTGTCTGGTCTCGTGTGGTCTTGTCTGGTCTTATCCGGTCTTGTCTGGTCTTGTCTGGCTTTGTCTGGTCTTGTCTGGTCTTGTCTGGTATTGTCTGATCTTGTCTGGTCTTGTACGGTCTTGTCTGATCTTGTCCGGTTCTGTCTTATTTGGTCGTGTCTGATCTTGTCTGGCCTTGTCTGGTCTTGTCTGATATTCTCTGGTGTTGATTGGTCTTGTCTGGTCTTGTCTGCTCTTGTCTACTCGTGTACCTTCTTGTGTATTCTTATCTGACCTATATAGTCGTATCTGTACTAGTCGTGTCTTGGCTGACGTATATCAAGTCTAAGCTGTCGTTGTCTGACCTGGTCTGGCCGTGTCTATTCTTTTCTAGATAGTCATAGCCTTACCTTATTTTAGATAATAGACAACATGAAATATGTAACCTTGAATGTGTTTAGTGTATAATTTAATGAAAAGTATTTTTATGGAAATATTGTAAAAATACAACAAATTTTAAACTTAATAAAGCCTTGTAAGATGCCTTGAATAGAACACTAAGTGTTATTGAATATCTATAAAAAGAGAATTCGCTAAAAGTGTAACATAAATACATATATTTGTGTTTTATTCGCAAGGTCTGCATTTATCGCAGTATCGATTCGGCTCCCATTCGAACGTCGCCTCGCCATATTTGCAAACTCACATAGAACTTCATTTCATAAAGTGTCTATTGCCACTGTGCCAATTTCATCTAATATTTCAAAATTTAGAATTACCACAAATTTTCTCCAAAAGCGAAAATAATCCACGTTCAGCTCATTTATCTAGTATTGCCTTCGCTCCTTACCTAATCGCCACGACAAGCAGCCATGATCAGTTTTTTAATCTTGTATTTGATAAGACGATAATTATTTCTGTGCATCTTGTTTTGTTTGTCTGTTGTGCGATCTTGTTTGTCTACTAGCTAATTTACGTACCCCTACCCTACCCCCCATTATGTATAATAACGATGTAAAACTTGTTCAATATATAAAAAATAATAAAAAACGAAAGACAGTTCGGAGAATTGCCTTACTAACATCTTTTGATGTTGTTATCTTTTGTTACTTTTTATCTTTTCTTCTATGTTCAATTTATCTATCAATTTCCGCCATTACATATTTTTTTCTGCGTACCCCCGGAGATCATTTTACCTACCCCTGGGGGTACCCGTACCCCAGCTTGAGAAACGCTGGGCTAGAAGAACTTGTCTGTTTAGTATAATCTGATCTGTCTTGTATAATCTTGTCTGTCTAGTAAAATCTTATCTGTCTAGACTAGTTTAATTGATTCAGATTTAATCTAAACCCTGTGGACATTTATTTCGCATTTTAATGTAATTTATTGCGGCAATCATTTAGATTGATATTAGTTGGGGGTTGTAGTGTAGGTAGAACTTCATACTTTATGCTGAATTATTGGCATGTTAAATACAGAATTTGTTGGGGTGGCTTCCGTGGGGTGTTGTCATGGCCAAACTATCACTTTGTTGCGCGAGTTTGATCA
The DNA here is from genome assembly GCA_944588485.1 of Phosphuga atrata. NCBI lineage: Eukaryota > Metazoa > Arthropoda > Insecta > Coleoptera > Silphidae > Phosphuga > Phosphuga atrata. The sequence continues at coordinate 29,840,971 of OX155901.1, read as the reverse complement.
AAATTATGCAAGGCTAAATTATTCTACCTGAATTATTTAACAATTACTTATGGAGATTAAACAAGATCATACAAAATTAAATATCTAGACAAGATTAAACAGTATCGAACAAGCCTAAACAAGAAAAGACCATATATGACTAGACGAGACAAGACCAGACAAGACCGGAAAAGACCAGACAAGACCAGGTGAGACCAGACAATACCAGAAAAGACCAGACAAGACCAGACAAAACTAGGCAAGAACAAATAAGACCAGACAAGGCCATTGAAGACCATACAAAACTAGACAAGACTAGATAGGTCCATACAAGACTAGATACGTCCAGACAAAATCAGACAAGACCAGACACGATCAGACACGACCAGACACGACCAGATACGACCAGACACGACCAGATAGCACCACACAAGACCAGACAGGACCAGAGAAGACCAGGCGAGACCAGACCATACCAGACGAGATGAAAGCAGAACTGACCGAAATTGATAAAACCAGACCAGTCAAGATCAGGCCAGAGCAAGCGAGACCAGACAAGACGAGACAATATCAGACAATGACACACAAGACTAGACAATACCAGACAAGACCAGACAAGGCCAGACAAGACCAGACAAAACCAGACAAGACCAGACAAGACCAGACAAGGCCAGACAAAAGCAGACAATACCATAGAAGATCAGACAAAACCAGACAAGACCAGACAAGACCAGACAAGAGTGGACAAGAGTGGACAAGAGCAGGCAAGATCAGACAAGATCAGACAAGATGAGACAGGACCAGAAAATGCCGGACTAAGGAGAATAATCTAATTATGTATAACTTGTGATTCAACCAGATATATAGACATTTGAGCTGACTGTACTATAATGCACTCACTATGTTATTGTAATTCTGCACTCACTATGTTTTTGTCAGGTCGTGGCTTTTTGTTAAGTGCAAATTCAACGGAATTCTTAAAATGTTATTTTACCTCAGGGGTTTTGGCTGACCCAGATAAAGTAGCGAATGAAGCAAATAGTGGTTATTAACTTTATGATATTATATTCTTGAGGCGATTGATCTACAATCCAAACACCGTTTCCAAATCAAACCAAGCCAGATTAAGCCTCACTATCCCGTCATTTTGATAACTTCTGATTTTCAAAAGAACTCATCAATATATTTTTATAAAATGTCTGCCTAGTCTTGTTTTTATAGTCCGGTTCGTCTAGTCTGGTCTGTGTAGTAAACTCTGTCTAGACTTTTTTGTAGTTGTCTTGTCTGGTCTGTCTAGTTTTGTCTGTCTGTGCTGCCTTGTCTGTCTAAACTTGTCAATGTATTACCTTGCATACATGGTTATTAAAGTATATAATTCTACAAAATCACATATATGATTATCTATAAACTATATTATCAATTCAATTTTATTGGAAAAATGAGACGGCTACAAATTTCAACATCTGTAATCAAAAAAGTCTTATTTAAACATCATATTTAATGTTTATTTTGGCGGAATTTATATCTTTGGAAAATACGTTTAAGTGATTAATCTACGTTTCATATTTACTCTCTAATTGAATTATTATGTTTGGGGATACAATTTTATCGCAAAATTGTTTTGAAAAAAAATATGTTAAAAGTATTAATCCTTATGAGAGTTATGTATTATATAATGAATAACTATCGATTATATTGATGTTATTAACTTAGATACTCTAGATCAGGGGTCTCCAAACTACGGCCCGAAGGCCACATCCGGCCCGCAGACAGATTTTCTCCGGCCCGCGGAGAGCTAGCATACTTGAAAACTCCTTTTAGAGAACATATATAGCAAATTAAATTTAGTTTACTGAAGTATTCTAATTTTATGTTGAATAATTATTAATATGACATTTACATTGATATGGTTATGGGCTAACTACTCATAACATTGTTGTAGGCTTATTGTTATTGTTTTTGTGATAAGTTGGATAAAGAAACACAGAATTGTAATGAGTAAAGACATGTATAATATGCAGAAAATTTAACTTCAGTATATAATAACTAACAAATTATTGAAATGAATCCAACTAACATTTTATACATTTTAAATAAAAACATAACTTATAACAAGCATAATGACATAAGAAATACTAATGAGATTTATGTAATTGAGATTTTCCACTGACAATAGTTTGTAGTTGTGGACTAATTTTACTTGTACCAATTATTAAAAGAGATTTAAGATGCTCATCAGTTAATTTAGATCTGTAAACATTTTTTGTGTACTTCATTCTGGAGAAGGTCTTCTCACAAAAATAACTAGTACCAAAAACAGAAAGCAACCCACGAGCAAATTTATGCAAATTATCAAATTGTGTCAGTGGAAGACTCTTATAAAATTCCAACAAGGATGAGATTTGATATTTGTTTTTAATTATATCACTGCACTGTAGATCAATCATTTCCATTTGAAGTTCCGGGGCTAGGGTTTCAATGTCAGTATCAAAAGGATTCTGAAAAATCTTAATTTGATTCGCAATGGCATCAAAGTCCGAGAAACGAGTATCAAAATTTATTTTCAAAGCACACAAAGTTTCGATTGCAAAATCGATAGGAAAGTCAGTCTCAGTGGTGTGGCTGAATATTTCACATGTTTTAAAATGTGAAAAACATTTACTTCGTAGTTGTGATTGAAACAGTACCAATTTCTTCCGGAATGATTTGATATTAGTGTATAAATCAGGAAGATGCTGGTTTTCTCCTTGCAATCTCAAATTCAGTTCGTTCACATGTTTTGTCAAATCAACATAGAATGCTAACTTCCACAGCCATGCGTTGTTTTGTAATTCAGTAAGAGGGCGATGCTTTTCATTCAAAAAAATTTCGATCACTGCTCGAAGTTCAATAAAGCGCTGAAAGACTTTCCGACAACTAAGCCAACGTACGGCAGTATGATAAGGTAAATCATTTTCTCCAATCTCTTCAATAAATTGTCGGAATTTTCGGTGATTCAGCCCAAAAAATCTGATAAAATTAACAGTTGATATGACTGGTTTCAGAACTTCAGACATATCCAAACATTTTCCGCACAAAGACTGTTGATGAATGATACAATGTAAGACTAATGGTTTTGAAATACCGTCATTTTCTACAACCTTTGACACAAGAGCAACCACTCCTTTATCTTTCCCACTCATGTTTTTGCCTCCATCAGTAATACATTTCAAGTTTTTCCATCTAAGGTTCTTTTGATTAATGAACATTTCAACTCCTTTAAAAATATCTGTACCAGTAGTTGTGCCATGAATACTATATACATCAAGAAGTTCTTCATGCACTTCATAGCTTTTATCTACTCCTCGAATATAAATCAACACCTGAGCAGTATCTGACACATCCGTTGACTCATCCAAGGCCAAAGAAAACCACCCAACATGTCCATTTTTGTCGAACAGTTGAGAGGATATATTTTCAGCGATGTTTTCTACCCTTCGAGCCACAGTGTTTGCTGACATACTGACAGTTTTTAATAAATTTACCTTTTCAGGGCACATTTTTTCGGCTACTGCAATTATGCATTCTTTGATCATTTCTCCAGCGGTGAATGGTTTTCCACGTTTTGCAATTTCAAGAGCCACACGAAAGCTGGCACTTGCAGCCTCTTGTTCAGTTTTGAGTTTTGTAAATGAAGATTGCTGCGATTTCAATTCGCGCTTCATAGCTTCGAATTTTTCTGTCCGCAAACTTCCTGTATATTTTGAGTAATTTTGAAAATGTTTTGTTTCATAATGACGTTTAATGTTATATTCCTTGAGAAAGGCTATGCTTTCATTGCAAATCAAACATAGCGCCTTGTTACTGGACTCAATTACGAAATACTGAATGTTCCACTGATCTTTGAATTTTCTGCATTCACTATCAATTTTTCGCTTCTTTTCAATACTACTAAATCACACACAAAAGCAACAATTCAAATCAAAATACTGTTACAAAGATGTCTTAAACTTAAACACGCACAAACACGTTTTAAGGAGGTCCGCACTATTTTATTTCACAACAGTGTCATAGGAACTGACTTGTGGTTGCGCCACTAGCCTTTTTATATATTCCAATTACTGCCATCTAGAAGTGAGTGGAAGACACCAGAACTTTCTCGAACCAACGAGATTATTCTGTACGTGCTATTAGCGCCATCTGTTAGCGATAGAAGGTACTACCTATTTCCGCTTGTGTCCACCAGATGTCGTGTCACGTTACTCCTCATGGCTCGTACCTCTACGACTAATCTAGAAATTACAGATAATGACAGGAAAATGAATAATATGCAGTGTTGCCGTTTTGCGGACTTTAGTCCGATTTGCAGCCTTTTTTAAACGTTGCGTACTTTTTCGGACTTTTTTTTTCATCAGTGAACTATTTCACTTTTTACCACCGGCAACAATGATAATATGGTTTTGGCCCTCGGAACTTACTGGAATAATCAGTATGGCCCTAAGGCTGGAAAGTTTGGAGACCCCTGCTCTAGATGCAACATTATCCCAGAAAAAAAATTAATAATCGCGACCTTGCGAACACTTGATATAATTATATTTTTCTGCATTTCAACATTCGTTAAGATTTACGAGATCGGGGAAGGCCTTTGTTTCTTTTTTAAACTTCGATGAATTCGTCTTTCCGAGAACGTTCATTTAAAATCCGACCGAACAAAAGATTTTTCGGACACAATAAATTAAAACTGGTTTGGTTCAGAATCTCGAAGTAAATATAAACCACAGGACTGTTAATTATCATATAAATTAAAATGTTATTGTAGATTTATTTCGCCTAAGCAGAGAAAAAATCTTTGTCCCAACAAACTTCTCTCATCCTGTTTCACTTATTTTACATTCATGATACGATGAATCTAGTACAATACCAAAGACAATATTAGTGTTGTCTTATTCAATCCTGTTTACTCTTTAGACCTGTCAAGACATATCTCGTTCTATTCTAGTCTTGTTTAGTCTAGCACAAAGCAGCAACAATATAAATATCAATGCAATTGAAATTATCGATTTGAATTAATTTGAGATATTCGTGTGAATATTTCGTCGATATGTAGGATGGCGGAGTACAAAGTAAATTTCTAGTACATATAGATTTAGCCCGGTCCCTTACACACAAAGGTCGCTGTCATGGCGTGCGCTCGTGAAGGGAGTCACCCCCTAAACATTATATTTTTGTTAAATACGGCGTGGCGAGGGTGGCGCAGCTGGGGATAATCCGATCGGCTGGTGCTCAATCTGAATATTTAACGACAGAATCGAAACATTCGCCAATTATTCTAATAATTATCCTACAGAAGATATAGAAGACTGGACAGTCAAGAATAGAAAGACAATATTAGGCTAGACAGACAAAATTCCGAAGATAAGAGTAGACAAACAAGACTGAACACACGAAACTAGATAGACAAGATTAGTTAGAACACAACTAAGCGCACAGGTTGACAAGACTAGACAACAATTCCATCTAAAACTAGTATAAATTTGTATGATAACGTTTATTAGATTACAAAGTTAAAACGAAATGGACATGTTTGATTATTTATTATAATTAGAATAATTTATAATTGTAAACATGTGTAGTTTTCAACGAGTTTCCTGTTAATGACGATTTTAGAAAAAACCTTAACCCAGTAGACAAACGTTCATGAATAATTCTAGCAGCAGTTTTCTGTTTGGTTTCAAATGAAGAAAGAAAAAAAATGTGAGGTTGTTTCCGGTTATTCATATCGCGTGGTGCGATTTATGTTATGTCCTGTCGACGCCCCGTCTCTATCGGCAGGCGGCCAGACAGACAAACGTTCCATCGGAATAAGGACGGAGTATTGTGTCGCCATTTCTAGATATGGGCTGCAGTGTCGGTCGAAGATAACGGTCGAATTGACTAGGTAGTTTAGATAGGATGTATTTACCTATTTAAAAAAAGAGATAAACTCTACTCGGATATCTATTCAAGTGCAATACGTAACAAAATATCGATACTTATATTTTAAAATGTATTTTAAAGATAAACATACACAATGCGTTTTTAAACTGAGTTTATAAAGTTTTATATTACAATTCTCAACCTTTAGACTACGAGCAACAATAAATAAACCAGCTTAGTGTCCAATGGTCAACCAATGCAATTAGACATGCAAGGCTAGGATGAAACAATGTATTCTTGTATGTCCTGTCTAATCTGCCCAGTCTGTCTAGTATGTCCAGTCTGTCCAGTCTCTCTAGCCTGTACAATCTCTCCCGTCTATCCAGTCCAGTCCTAGTCTTGTCTGTTTAGTTTTGTGTCTCTAGTCTTGTCTGTTTAGTTTTGTCTGTCTAGTCTTGTCTGTCCATATTTGCTTCAAATATTCAGCAGTATTTGCTTCGGCAATACATATACTAAAATTGGAACGATACAGAGAAAATTAGAAAGGCCCCTGCGCAAGGATAACACGCAATATCGTGAAGCTTTCCACATTTTTGATAGGAAAAGAGCAGTTTAACACGGTGGATAGAAACCTATAAGAGATATGTAAGAAATCTAAGGACACAACTTGAAATGCGGAAGGAATAGTGTGGGCGGAGTGGGTAAGGGAAAATGAATGGGAAATCTTGAATGGGTGTGTGGAATGGGATTGGGAAGGGCTGTATACGTTCGGGGGTTCAGGGGGAGTGTCGGTGTTAGACACAGAAGTAGTAAACGACGCCGCAAAACGGGGAATTAGAGAGATTAGCTCGGATTGAAAGGTGAATCGGACCATATGCCAGTTTTGATCACGTTAAGGCAGAAGGTAAAAGTGTCAAGGAAAGAAAAATGGGTTACCAGATGGGACAGAAGCGCGACGGGGTTGCTTCAGTCAAAAATTGATGCAATTGATTGGGAAAATGTAGAAGATGTAGATAGGATATCCGGCAAAATAGAAGCAGCAATGGTCAGGGGGAAAGTAACGGAAGCAACAGCGAGAAGTGCATGGTGTCTGCCCATGCGCACTTCTCGCTGTTGCTTCCGTAAGGAATTCATAAAGGAGAAACAAGGAAAAGAGTATATGGAGGTAACGAGAAGATGGAGAGAGGATACCGGTGACAAGGAGCAGTGGTTACGTACGAGAGAGGATCTATGAAACCTGGAGAGAAGAAAGAAAAAAAATGGTTGAAATGGTTGAGCTTTAACGAGTGCTGAAGATTAAGACAGAAGCGCACCTCTGGACATATTTAACGCTATTACTACCGACGATTTATGTACACCTATACATACCGCAACCGGTCAAATGACCTCTATTTGAAATAATAATATTGCAAGTTTTTCTTGATAAAAAAATGCTTCTATTTGTTCCTGTCTCTGGTACATCTTCAGATGTATTTTCAGATAGTCAGTGGCAAGTTCTTATGCTAGTTGAAATAAGAATTGCTGCCTCGATAGTTTCTCAACAGTTGTCTCAATATACAAAATCCACGCATACATGCAACGTGAGTTGCTGTTGCACTGTTGGACTCTTATCAAACAAAAAAATAAAAATACGACACGAGTAATGTTTTAAAAGCCAAATCTTCTAATAAATAGTTTTTTAGAGGTTATCAAACGACTACATGCATTTTGTGGGAAGCGTATTGCCTGGCTGCAATCGCGCATACTAAATGGCACAATGAGGTCAAATGACCGGTGGCGGTAGAAGTACAACTACATACATTTCTTGGCAAATGGCAAACAAAATATGGTGTGAATCTACACCCTACCCGGCTGTAGTGTCGTGGCCAAGGGTCTGCACAAGGATTAACGACGCCGGAGCAGTTTATCTTTTGGTGATATCTGTTCCGATATACCGGGCTCTCTGCTGTCAGCTGATCTTGTCCTGCCTGCATTGAGTCTGGGGACCTAGGCTTAACCGCCCGGGTCGTGGTATGATACCCACAATAATCTTTGTCTCCAAGCTAATGGTGTAACAGGCTATGCTGATAGCTGCGTGGCCACGGGAAAGCGGTGGTCGTTAGTAGGTCGAACTCAGGAAAATGCCGAACTCCTGTTTAAACCAGCCTTCTTGTAGTAATGCGGGGCTCTGCTGCAAGTGACTGTTTATTTCCCTAGCTTCTCGTGGGACCAAAAATGGATACAACAAAAACAACAAATAAGGGATCGGGTGACTCCTCAAGCTCATCCAAACCAGAGGCTAAAACCTCACCAAAAGTGCAGAACTGGGGTGCATACAAAGGAAATAGAACTTCTATTGAGCAGCGACGAGGAACTCGCTGTCAATCTTAAGGGTCTAAAAACAAAAGACCCAAAGAAGCGGCGCATGAGCGGCGCTGCCAGGAAAAGGATGAAGTTCCTAATCAGATTATTAGTGCATATATGTATTAGTGCATATCAATCCCAAACCCTCAGAACCCAATAAGCGTCAGCGGTCTGATGGGAACAGTCCTGAAAAGTGCCAAAGCAAGCAGGCCAAGAGGCAGGCAGTGCCTATGGCTCAGCAAGCGGAGGCAGAGAAGGCAACTGAACGGCGCAAGATGCCTACAGTAAACGCCGGTACGACTACCTACAGCCAACTGGTCAACTCCATAAAGGTAGGAATTACCTGCAAAGGCTACCCTGAAAGCCTTATGACGAAGGATCAAATTAAAGCGGTCCTGAAAGCCATTATGGATGCTGTTGTAAATGGAGAGAGGAGGGCTTTTAAGCCCGCTTTCTTGCGGGCGCATCCACGTCCAGGATGGTTAGGACTGACTTGTGCGAACCAAGAGACTGCTGTCTCTTGGTTCGGGGGTGAAAGGCCTTGAGGCCCAACTCCACCCATGGGAGGGAGCCGATCTGAGGATTGTTGAAGTGGCAGAGATGAGGCGCGACGAAATCTTCAACGGCTACTTCCCAAATAGCATAGAGGAGAAGTCCGAAAGGATTCTATCTCTAGTAGAAGTTCAAAACGACCTCAAAACTTCGGCGTGCAGGGTCCTTAGGAGAAATCCAATAGGCCCAACGCTGGAAATGCCAGCCAGGTAGCTCTTAGGAATTTAAAAGCACACAACTTTAATTCCAAAGTAACCTGGAACTGTAAACAAACCCTAAAGCAACTGGTGAAAGGTAACAGACTCACGGTAATGTGGTCACCGGGTTACCAGGGCATATATGGGAATGAAATGGCCGATGCACTCGCCAAAAGCGGGGCCGAGGCTCCCTTCTTGGGCCCGGAGCCAACTTGTTGGCTTACAAAGGCCCACTTAAGGCAGGGGGCTAAGAAATGGGAAGAAGAGCAAAAGCAAACCCACTGGAAGAACACGCCAGGACAGCGGCAAGTTAAAATGCTCATAAAGTATTCTGCCGCAATAACGCAGCAGATGCTAAGCTTCTTTAGAAGAGAAATCAGAACTTTGGTAGGCATACTCACAGGACATTGTCCGGTGAGATATCACCTACACAAAATGGGAAAGGCAGAGGAAGTTGCCTGTAGATTATGTGAATCAGATGAAGAAACCGCTGAACACATAATGTGCACATGTGTAGCGCTAGCACACATAAGGCTTGCCCACTTCGGGGTCGCAAGGTTGACCACCTTGGAGCTGAGTAGCAAGCCTCTCAGGAATATCTTAGACTTCGTTCACGATGTTGAATTCCTGGGAGAGTAATTGTAGTAGGGTCAAGCACAATAGATCAAGTTGGTCGCAGTGCAGAAAGGCTTTGCAGCCAAACGACCCCCACACAAAAAAAAAATTGTGTGAATACCGACAAGTTGTTTACACGTAGATTTAAGGAAAAGTCGCGAATTAATTTGACGATATAATGAAGTTGACTACATTAATTTTTAATTTAAACTAAAGCTTAAAAACGGCCATTTAACCGGTCGTAGTAGTAATAGTGTTAAAGGAAAAGAGCGGGAGAAATAAGTGGTTTCCGGACAGCATACCGATGGGAAACTGGAGAAGGCACTATGTGGTTCTACTAGAGGGAGTTGAGATAATGGCAGACCAAGGGATTGGCAGATGGAGAAGGGAACAGGTGTCGGAAGAAGTAGGAGAAGAATAAATTACGGCCGAGGAGGTGTACCAAGTAATTGCAGCCTAAAAGTGAAAAAAGCGGCAGGACCGGACGGAGTGGGGAATGAAGCGTGGAAGAGGGTGCCAGAAATATGTATTGACAAGCTTACGGAGGAGTTCAATAAGGTATTGAAAGGCATAAAGAGTAGTCCGGATAGATGGAAAGAGGGGGTAATACTGCCAATACAGAAAAATGGGGACAGGGAAATGGTGGAGAAATACAGAGGGATCATATTAATGAACTCTTCGTACAAAATTTTCGCCAAAATCCTTGAAGGGCGGCCGAGAAAATAGATGGAGAAAAAACAGTTAATACCAGAGGTCCAAGCAGGTTTCAGAGAGGGAAGAGGCACAGTTGAACATCTCATAACGCTCAGATTTATAATTGATCAGGAAATTAAACCTGGGTCTGTTTGCCCATTTTATCGATCTGAATGCAGCATATGATTCCTTAGACAGAGGGGAATTGAATGAGTGTTTGATTAAAAATGGGATTTCGGAGAGTGTGAGGAGGAATGTGAGGTAGGTGTACAGGGAAACGGTATGCAGAATCAGGGTATATGAGTGTGTAATAGAATGTTTTGATATAAAAAAGGGCCTGAGGCAGGGTTGTCCACTGAGCCCCGCACTGTTTAATCTATATTTGGCCGATTTAGTAAAAGTTTTGGCGACGGGCAAGCTGGAGGAGTGGTGGTACGGAGAAGAAAGGTGTGGAGTTTAGCGAACGCCGATGACGTAGTGTTATTTGCTAAGGCAATAGGTGAATTGAGAGAAGTAATTGGCAGGGTTATGTGGTATTTTGAAAGGAGGGATTTGAGCGTGAATGTGGAAAAGACTAAATGGATGCGATTCTAAAGAAGTGGTAATTTCAAGAAAAAGCGGTTTGAACCGAGAGGGATGGAGATTAAGGAAGTGTGGAAGTTCAAGTATCTGGGGTATGTATTTGGAATGGGGTGCAGCGACAGAGAACATGTGGAGTACGTTTCGAAGAAAGCGTGGACAGCGGCGGAGCGAATCAGGAGCGGGTGGAAGAATAATTTCGAAGGAAACTTAAGAGCGGCTGAGACGGTGTGGAAGGTAGATTGTAGATATGGTGGTGACGACTTGTACTGCGACCTTTATAGATCTATTGTACCCCACCCTCCTCCTCCAAGTGTTGGTGTACTTACCCATTTAGAGCGCCTCCTCTAATCCTGATTCCTTTAGGAATTACAGGATCTAGGTGGCATTCAAGGCCTGCAGCTCCTCCAGTGTGGAAGGTATGTGTGATAAGCATTTTGATGTATGGCTCAGTCTGGGGGACGAGAGAGGAGGACGGGATAGAAAGTCCAGTTGAAATTAAAAAAAAAAATCTGAGGTCGATTACATCGTCCGGATTACCGGATTACATCGTCCTCCAGAAGGCGAAGGCGAGCAAGGCGGCTGTATTGAGGGCGAGAAAGGTCATAAGATTTGAATGAAAGGTGAGGAATATGGGAGAGGAAAGATTAATAAAAGAGGCATTTAGAATGGTAAATCGAGCGAAAGGAGGCCGTAAGAATGGTAGAATGGGGCAGGAAGAATTTATATAAAAGGGGTTGTTTATCTAGCGTGGTACTAGAAAGGCTAAAGTAGGAACGGTGGCAGTGGGCTAAAAGTTTGGTGGAACGTTTGCAAGAAGTGGATCTACAGGAGCGGCAAAGTAAAATAGAAAGCAGTAAATTCCATAAAGAGTATGTAAGAATACGGGCGTTTATCAGTCTATTTAAGCGCAAACCAAGAGGCCGGTGCGCAAGTCATGTTAGCAAGATATAGGTGTTGGAGTGAAGAGCGTGGAAGGAGATACTGGATGAATGAGGAGCAAAGAAACAGCAGTGTTTGTGGGACATCATAGGATATGTGGGAGCATTGGATAGAAGTGTGAACAACGGTCCTACCTTACGACCGTCGTTTTATCTATGTCTAGTTTGTCTATGTCTAGTTTGTCTCGTTCGTCTATGTTTGTCTATGTCAAAATGCAAAACACAAAATCTTGTTTGTCTATGTCTAGTTTTGTCTGTCTAGTCTTGTCTGTCTAGTCTCGACTGTCTTGTCTTGTTTGTGTAGTCTTCTCTGTATAGTCTTGTCTGTCTAGTCTTGTCAGTCTACTCTTTTCAGTCTAGTCTATTGTGTCTAGTACTGCCTATCAAGGCTGGTTTATGTAGTATTATCTGTTTAGCAATATGTTGGCAGGAATTAACGAACTTTGCCAAAAATAAATTAAAGGAAACAAATTGCGAAATATTTAGCAAAACGGTGTATTCCCACTTTAAGCTAGTAATATGTTTTTATATTCTTTCAGAAAGACATTGCAATTGATAATCTTATCTTATCGCACCAAAGCAATTTCTATAAAATAAACTGTTCATTTGTGTTTATTAATACCGAAAGATAACAGAGCCGATTAGTATGTAGATTAACGCTCATAAAAACTGTCATAATACACCTAGATAAGACTGAAAAAAGTAGAATATTTAACATTTTTTAATTGCTAAACAGTGACAGCAATAAAACTAACTATGTCGATGGGTATAACAAACAAGATTAGTCAAACAAGACTTGACAAACAAGTCTGGACAGACAAGATTAGACAGACAAGACTAGACAGACAAGACTAGACAGACAAGACTAGACAGACAAGACTAGACAGACAAGACTAGACAGACAAGACTAGACAGACAAGACTAGACAGACAAGACTAGACAGACAAGACTAGACAGACAAGACTAGACAGACAAGACTAGACAGACAAGACTAGACAGACAAGACTAGACAGACAAGACTAGACAGACAAGACTAGACAGACAAGACTAGACAGACAAGACTAGACAGACAAGACTAGACAGACAAGACTAGACAGACAAGACTAGACAGACAAGACTAGACAGACAAGACTAGACAGACAAGACTAGACAGACAAGACTAGACAGACAAGACTAGACAGACAAGACTAGACAGACAAGACTAGACAGACAAGACTAGACAGACAAGACTAGACAGACAAGACTAGACAGACAAGACTAGACAGACAAGACTAGACAGACAAGACTAGACAGACAAGACTAGACAGACAAGACTAGACAGACAAGACTAGACAGACAAGACTAGACAGACAAGACTAGACAGACAAGACTAGACAGACAAGACTAGACAGACAAGACTAGACAGACAAGACTAGACAGACAAGACTAGACAGACAAGACTAGACAGACAAGACTAGACAGACAAGACTAGACAGACAAGACTAGACAGACAAGACTAGACAGACAAGACTAGACAGACAAGACTAGACAGACAAGACTAGACAGACAAGACTAGACAGACAAGACTAGACAGACAAGACTAGACAGACAAGACTAGACAGACAAGACTAGACAGACAAGACTAGACAGACAAGACTAGACAGACAAGACTAGACAGACAAGACTAGACAGACAAGACTAGACAGACAAGACTAGACAGACAAGACTAGACAGACAAGACTAGACAGACAAGACTAGACAGACAAGACTAGACAGACAAGACTAGACAGACAAGACTAGACAGACAAGACTAGACAGACAAGACTAGACAGACAAGACTAGACAGACAAGACTAGACAGACAAGACTAGACAGACAAGACTAGACAGACAAGACTAGACAGACAAGACTAGACAGACAAGACTAGACAGACAAGACTAGACAGACAAGACTAGACAGACAAGACTAGACAGACAAGACTAGACAGACAAGACTAGACAGACAAGACTAGACAGACAAGACTAGACAGACAAGACTAGACAGACAAGACTAGACAGACAAGACTAGACAGACAAGACTAGACAGACAAGACTAGACAGACAAGACTAGACAGACAAGACTAGACAGACAAGACTAGACAGACAAGACTAGACAGACAAGACTAGACAGACAAGACTAGACAGACAAGACTAGACAGACAAGACTAGACAGACAAGACTAGACAGACAAGACTAGACAGACAAGACTAGACAGACAAGACTAGACAGACAAGACTAGACAGACAAGACTAGACAGACAAGACTAGACAGACAAGACTAGACAGACAAGACTAGACAGACAAGACTAGACAGACAAGACTAGACAGACAAGACTAGACAGACAAGACTAGACAGACAAGACTAGACAGACAAGACTAGACAGACAAGACTAGACAGACAAGACTAGACAGACAAGACTAGACAGACAAGACTAGACAGACAAGACTAGACAGACAAGACTAGACAGACAAGACTAGACAGACAAGACTAGACAGACAAGACTAGACAGACAAGACTAGACAGACAAGACTAGACAGACAAGACTAGACAGACAAGACTAGACAGACAAGACTAGACAGACAAGACTAGACAGACAAGACTAGACAGACAAGACTAGACAGACAAGACTAGACAGACAAGACTAGACAGACAAGACTAGACAGACAAGACTAGACAGACAAGACTAGACAGACAAGACTAGACAGACAAGACTAGACAGACAAGACTAGACAGACAAGACTAGACAGACAAGACTAGACAGACAAGACTAGACAGACAAGACTAGACAGACAAGACTAGACAGACAAGACTAGACAGACAAGACTAGACAGACAAGACTAGACAGACAAGACTAGACAGACAAGACTAGACAGACAAGACTAGACAGACAAGACTAGACAGACAAGACTAGACAGACAAGACTAGACAGACAAGACTAGACAGACAAGACTAGACAGACAAGACTAGACAGACAAGACTAGACAGACAAGACTAGACAGACAAGACTAGACAGACAAGACTAGACAGACAAGACTAGACAGACAAGACTAGACAGACAAGACTAGACAGACAAGACTAGACAGACAAGACTAGACAGACAAGACTAGACAGACAAGACTAGACAGACAAGACTAGACAGACAAGACTAGACAGACAAGACTAGACAGACAAGACTAGACAGACAAGACTAGACAGACAAGACTAGACAGACAAGACTAGACAGACAAGACTAGACAGACAAGACTAGACAGACAAGACTAGACAGACAAGACTAGACAGACAAGACTAGACAGACAAGACTAGACAGACAAGACTAGACAGACAAGACTAGACAGACAAGACTAGACAGACAAGACTAGACAGACAAGACTAGACAGACAAGACTAGACAGACAAGACTAGACAGACAAGACTAGACAGACAAGACTAGACAGACAAGACTAGACAGACAAGACTAGACAGACAAGACTAGACAGACAAGACTAGACAGACAAGACTAGACAGACAAGACTAGACAGACAAGACTAGACAGACAAGACTAGACAGACAAGACTAGACAGACAAGACTAGACAGACAAGACTAGACAGACAAGACTAGACAGACAAGACTAGACAGACAAGACTAGACAGACAAGACTAGACAGACAAGACTAGACAGACAAGACTAGACAGACAAGACTAGACAGACAAGACTAGACAGACAAGACTAGACAGACAAGACTAGACAGACAAGACTAGACAGACAAGACTAGACAGACAAGACTAGACAGACTAGACAGACAAGACTAGACAGACAAGACTAGACAGACAAGACTAGACAGACAAGACTAGACAGACAAGACTAGACAGACAAGACTAGACAGACAAGACTAGACAGACAAGACTAGACAGACAAGACTAGACAGACAAGACTAGACAGACAAGACTAGACAGACAAGACTTCACAAACAAGACAAGACAGTCGAGACTAGACAGACAAGACTAAACACACAAGACTAGACAGACAAAACTAGACATACACGACTAGACAGACAAGACTAAACAGTCAATACTAGACAGACAAGACTAGATAGACAAGACTAGACAGACAAGACTAGACAGATAAGACTAGACAAACAAGACTAGACAGACAAGACTAGACAGACAAGAATATTAGACAAACGAAACAAAACTATGTAATTTGATTAAATGTTTGAACGTGCATTTATAGTATTGTTGCACGCAAATATATATTTTTTAAATTATTTATTCCAATCAACATTTATTCAAATGATTATATTATTGTCTATATGGCAAGTGAAGCTATCGATTTGACGTTGATTGTCTTTTGTGTAGTGTCCTCAAAATCGATTAGGCGCACGGGAAGTTGCATTAAAATTTCTCCAGAAGTTTCGAATCGGAAACGGAAATATTGTTTCAATGTCTGCATGTCGTAATCTCGGTTTGACCGGAAACACCAATCGCACTTAACGAATGGAATATATTTTACAGAAACTATTGACGGCCTAGTCTTATCTACATAGTCTCATCTGACTAATTTTGTGAGTCTAGTCGTATCTGTTTAATCTAGGCTGTCTAATCTCGGTTATCTTGTCTCATTTTAAATTATGTCTAGAGTTAGAAACATGGATATGAATAGAAACTCAAAGGTTAAACTAACCATAGCAGCTAACTAAATTGCATTTGCTTTGTTAATTTAGGCTACAACTTGGTGGGTTCGAATTAGTTTTGTAATAAACATCAAATATGTTGGCAAATTCAATTAGGGTGACAGGGTAGTTTGTAATGAGACCTGCGTATCATGCAGATGTTTCAGGATGTTTCAACATATCCGAGTTTTTGTGGTTTCCACCAAATGGAATGTTCAAATAAAATAATATATATAAGTCAATTATCTCATTGAAAACATGAAAATTGTTTCTTAATTTATCGAGTTATCTAGGTTTTTCCGTCGTTATATCCGTTTGAATGAGATGTGAAGTAATCCACTCTATCTTTTAATATTTTCTTCTAGGACACGTACAGCGAAATGTAAGAGTTATGTAGTAAGCTCATTCATAAAACATTTTCCAGTACTTTCGAAAGGAATATTTTTACGGCACATTACAGACGATAGTTTTCAACGGCATTTCTATACATATTTGAGGCAAAATATTCTTAACAGCGGGTGTCCAAATTTATTATTCCGATTTACATGTTTTCCATTGATTTATATTCATGCATTGATTTATATTGCGCCAGATTGTTGTACTAAAGTGACTGCTCTTACATTTCTAATTATGAACAATTCTTGTTTGTCTAGTATTGTTTTGTATTGTGGTCTTGTCTTCCCAGTAGGTTTGTAATATTTCTGAGTTTTTTGATAATGTGGCACTAATTAATCACGTTATTATAGTGTTCACTGTACAAATATAAATTGAGCAAGTCGTAAATCTATTTTAAATGCTTTTAGGTTACCTAAGTACGATATATATATATATATATATATATATATATATATATATATATATATATATATATATATATATATATATATATTTTATAATCCTCGAGTCAGTTTACATACTCCATATTGCACCTATGTCGGGTTAATGCATTCTAGAAAATGTCGTACTCTAGAAAATGTGGGATTTATGTGAACTGTAATATCGAGCTTGGAACTTGTGTGACTTTGGGTGACTCATTTTTAAAACATTTTCAGCTGCTTTAACACAAGTTTCCACAAAAGCGGAAAAAATAAGTGGTCTAGACATCTGGAATCGATTGACGTGATTTAATAGAAATAATAATATTGTTAATTGGATAGAACTTGATTTTTCAATTAGTTTTTGCAAGTCGCGTAAATACGGTACGATCTAGATTGTGAAACTTTTATTTAACTTTAAATATTCCGCCAAAATTACTGACATTTTCAATTACTGACATTTTTCATTTGACCGATAATTTTTTATTTGTTAAGATGATGACGAAATTAACTTTTCATTTGTAACTGCGAATGATGTTAGTTACAGAGAATTTAAAGAATTTCATCACAACAATGAACTTATATTTCTATGTGAGTTTATATGTTATATAACATTTGCGCATATGCGAATTAAGGAGGTTCGAGCGAATCCCATGTTAAATATTCTTTGAAACTTTTTATACATGAAGATCAATACTTTATTTATGTCCTCTCAAAATTTGAAAGTGATCCTGTTTAGTTTATCCGGAAAAAAAATTCAAAAATGATGATTTTTCGAATCTTATACACTATGGCCGACAAACTTCCGTCACGTCTTTATTTATTTTTTTCGGTATTAATTTCCCAATTTTAGGGAATAAAAAACTATATACAATAAACTTAGATAATATTAAAACACGATAACATTAAAGCAATGTGATGTTCCCGATGTAATTATTTAAATAATTAAAGTTATTTTTTTTTTTTTTTAATCTTGTTTATCGACAGTAATTCACATGACAGATGGTTTGGCAACGTCGTCGATAACAGCTGATTGTGAGAGAAAAGAAAAACATGGAAACATTTTGAACTTTTGAACGTCTGTGGAACTATTTGATAGAATACACTCCAGCTTTTTACATAGATTATCAATAATTTTTGTTTTTTGGTAATTCGAGGTTTTCGGCCAACATCTTGGGCTTATAACATTCTGATCCCTTTACAAGCAGCCGACTAATAACACTGATGTTGCCAGATCTTTTTATGTCACCTTATAAGTCAAAAATAACGATGTCATTTAATAACTTTATTATATTAAATAAATAATAATTACCAATTTTTAAATTGATGTTATTATAAATAAAAATAATGCATTTTAACAACTATTAGGATAATTGAAAATATAAAAAAATTCAAGCACTATTTTGACTCATTAGTTACGCTCGAACCTCCTTAATATAAAAATAATTTAAAATTAAAGTTAGTTTTCCATTGCGTGTTTCCTTTTCCCTATTCACTATTTGTTTCGTAGCTTCATTTAGCGCCAATGGCGTAGCGTGGGTTTTCGTCCCCCGGAGCCGACCGAAAATTTTGCCGATGAAAATAAGAGGCGATTTTCATCATTGGTCAAGAAAATTTCGTAAAAAGTCAAATACCTTTAAATTCTTTAATCATTTAATAATGTATTCTTCGTGTTTTTCTCAAAGCAAAATCTTTTATGCAATTATCTATGTCAATATGTACGACATGTTCCGATTCCCATTCCCATATAGCTAAATTTGATAGCCTCAACGTGGACATAGGCGATTTTAGATAATTTTTAATTAGCTTTAGTTTAGAGAAGCTTCTTCGTCTATCGCAACTGGTATTACTAATGGCAGCAGAATATTCTCAATATTATGACAATGTTTGGTAAGTCATATTCAAGTTTAGACTCAATAATATATTTTATCTACGACCACTATTGTAAATGCCTATTATCGTACAGTTCGTGGACTATGTAAATACATCATAACACACACGTACGTAATAGTCCGCGATTAATGAATGATAAGTTTTGATTGATAACACACATGTGCGTTTGGTTTACGATTCGTTGATTGGTTGAGAGCTGCACGTTGATACTATTTTTAAATATAGTACTCGTTTACTATTTTTAAGTATATACTTTAAGTCTATACTATTTTTAAGTATATACTCGTGATTTTCACACAATCATTAAACGTCACATCATTAACATAGAAGCTGTCATTCATTTTGTTTTTTCACGTTTAAATCTAACGAAAACTACAAATAAAATATAAAAGTAGTAAATAAAAACGTATGTAACCATTATGAATGTATTTCTATCAAGTTAAATAAGATCGAGTAACAGTTATATATGAAAATGCAACTGTTTATTTATTATAATGTTAAATAATGTACCTAATATGAAATAAATTTGTTACATCAAACATATTTTTCTTATTAAACAAATTAGTGTGGACGTAGATAAAGTATAGTACATGGCTCCAGTTGTAAGGCAATTACGTGCTCGCGGAATTACGCACTCCTCGCTACGCGGGTCTTGCGTAACTTCCGCTTGTACGTATTATGCTACTTATTACTCTTGTCACGTAATATACTATTAATAAACCTAGTTAGCCGGACTTAATGAGCTATTTTTTATAGTCTGGGTCTGTTTCAGCTACGAAAGGCCGATAGAGGCTATGAAGGCTACTGAGTCTTGTCTATTTATGTTTTGAGGAGCTTGATCTAGGTTATGTTCGTCGACGCCCAATATTACTGCATGTCTTAAAAAGGCGTATTTTTGCTCCAGATTCTGCAGTTACAATCTTTCTTGAATTTCAGCAGTTACTCTATCTACTTTTGTCGTCATATCTACAACATCTCTACTTCCGTCGCCATATTAGTTCTTCTTTCTTTCTTCTTTTAAATTCTTCACATATTTTTTTTGCGTATCTTAAAGCTTTATTTACATATTCCTCTCGTTTTTCTTCCAAATACTGTCTGTAAAGCGCTTATTTTTAGCACACTGGTGAATGATTGTCTCTCGGTTTGCAAATAGTTTACAGCATCATTAACTTCACGCAGTATCGGTAGCCAGAGGCCTAAATAACATAAAAACGAAAAATTTTCATTCGCGACTAATAAACTTCCAGCATTCATACAATACCGTCATATTTTCTGGTTCAGTTAAAGTTTCTTTGTAATGATCTCTAATGAAATATACAGCATCGCCTTTAGCACTCCAACGTGTGTCCTGAACCCTCTTCTTTTTCATTTTTTCTTTCTTTCTAGGCATTTATTGTTCTTTATAAATATAATATAATAGATATAAGATATATCTACATTATGTTTAAAAAGTAATCAACAAAAGGGCTCGTTTAGGCATTATAAGATTATAATGTCCTAGTCTTCCACGAGCCCAGAGTTATTGACAAAAGACGTTCTTTTGTTTGTGTTCCATTCGTATAATATTAGTTTAATATATTTAGCTTTTGGTGAGATATACTTAGTGAACAAATTTGCATATATTCCAGCTTTGAGTTTCTTACAAATCATGAAAAAGGTTTTGGTCGTTGTTTAGCATTGATCGTAGGTCGTAGGTTTAGAGTTGATTAGCATGTTGGATTTACTTTCTTTAGCATCATTTCAAACGGTTTAATGCCCGCTAGCCGAAGAGTGTCGTTTAGCCCGTTGATTTTTTTTTGTTATTTGATATATAAAAGAGGATTTAAGTAGCTGTTTTTTGTGAAGTGGTGGTGTTACTAAGCCTTTGCTGCGGACATTGAGATTATGCACGTCTGTTCTGAATGTTATTTTATCATACAGATTTGCTGGCTTTTTGTTCATTATGATACTCGCTGTTTGTTTATTATGATACTTGAAGCAACATGAGGCATGGTAGTTTCTGACCTGTTCCATCGTTTTCCATAATGTTTTTATTATAGCTGATATTCCACTTCTGGCCTTTAGGCTATGGACAAACTGTATGCATTTATTTTGAACCTTTGTATCCGCTGTTTATTTTCGAACCCGATATAACTATCATAGACTGGACAATAAAAATCAGCATAAGTGAAAAGTGAATGGAAGTAACTTTCCACAAACCTTTTTCTAAGGTGTTTCATAAGGCAACTAACTTCTCGCAGAGTACAGTAGTTTTAACAGGAGGTGGGCTGTGTTGACCGTTTTCGATACATGAGATGAGAATTTTAGATCCTCATCTAAAATAACACCAAGATTCCTGACCTCGTTTTGTATTGCTAACTTTTCTTCTTCTACGTATATTTTCATGCTATCTTTGATTTGTTGACTCTGTCGGCGAAGATTTTGATTTGAGTTTTTGATGGATTTATACTTAGTGAGTGGTGTTTAGAAAATTAAATTATTGTGCTCAAGTCGTCCGTAATGTCTTTTTCAGCTGGAAGTGTATTAGTGGGCAAGAAGTTATATAGTAGCTGGGTGTCATCTGCGTATTGTTGGAGCTTGCATCGTTTGACATATTTACCTAGGCTAATCGTATAAAAGCAAAATAACAGAGGAGAGAAAACCGATCCCTGGGAGACACCACAAAGAGTAAAGCCAGGTTCAGATAGACTATCGCCAACACTATTTCCTGTCTATTGGTTAGGTAACTCCGGAAGAACAGAATGGACTGCTTAGAGAGCCATACATAGTGCAGTATAGATAGTAACGTCTTGTGATTTATGGTATCAAAGGCCTTGCTGTAGTCTAGTTGTATAAGTGCTGTAGCTTTACTATTATCAACTACTATGTATATCTAATGCGTCACAACCCTGCGCTCTGGACTTTATACTAGAAATAGCTTCACATACATCCTTATTTGCACCTGCTTAGGGAAAATAGTTCGCTAAAGTTTTGGATGTACGAGTATTGGTAGCTAAGTTGGCTATTATCATCAATTTCATTAGTTAGTCGACTGTTAGATGTCATGAGGGATGCATTGATCTCGTTTGGATTTAGCCCCAGTTTAATTTGATTTCTGGGTTTAGTGTAGGTGCTATGAAGGGATTTAAGCCCTTTCCATAACTCCTTCTGGTTTCCATTATTGGCCGAAGTTTTTAGATATCCTATTTTTTCATTTTTAACTAGAGTTATACTCGTTTTTTTAAGTTTTATAATACAGTAGAGCTGAGTCTGTTCGGGTTCTTAAGTGTGTGTTCAGTGCTTTTTTCTTTAATTTTGATACTAGTTTTATACTAGTTTATATAGTTATTATTATGTTTTAATTTTGATACTAATTTTCCTATGGTTGCAAGAATTTCGCACAGCGTCGACTAATGAAAAAAAAGCGTAGCAGCGTACTAGCGTACTAAAGAAAGTCGCCGAATTTACATCCACTGAAGTCATATGTTGGCAAACTAGGTTCATAGAATGGTTTAAGCAGGGTACAAATTCGGCATTAAATGATATTATTTTTTTGCTGTTGTACATCTGTGTGGCATCCAGCCATCGTAGCAGCATTAATTTAAGGTTCCCTCTACAGTTCATAATGTCCATCAGCCACGAGTTTTCTTAGAAAAATGTCATTAATATCTTCCGCAGTTTTCTTTTCGATTCAATGAAATCTATAAAAAAATTCTCCACTCGAACCTCCTGGTTTTCAATCATCACATATCGTAGTACTTGACTTCTGTGATCTTTGTGGGAAATATCCGGCGTGCAGTCAGCAATCATGGCATAATACTTGGCCTTCTGGACACGAGCTATAATTTCTTGCCGACCTTTATTTCCTAAAATTTCTATGAACTCGTTTTGAATTTAGGGTGGCATCAAAGTAAGAGAAATTTTCTGGCCTATTTTTATTCTTACTAAATGCTTTCTTTAAACGGGAGCGTAATTTGCCAGCAGATGCACCAATTCTAAAAAGTTACCTCTGTTGGCACTGGTGTCATCTTCCCTGTGGCTACGTAACGCCAAATTTTGTTCAAGACTATGTAAACTGTTACAAGACTATGTTCGCTGTGCGGATTGTTAGTTAACCAATCATCGAAAGTCAAAATTAGAAAAGAAAATAGTTTATCAGTTATTTCGCACAGCATTATTTTAAACTAGATTTATTCAATGTAATTTTTACAATATCGTCAATAATGAACCATTAGGTAGTGGTTTTAATTTCAAAAATGTATGGAATTCATTTAGTGTTGATAATGTTGTGTGAAATAACTGATAAACTCTTTTTTTTTAATTTTGACTTAGACCACTTTCATAATTATGGGCACAAATGTTCATGTATAATTTCTTTGTAAGTTTATTTATTACAAAAATAATACATGGTCTTGCATATTATTCGGTCCTTTTTTTTTTGTTTATGGGCGTTAAAAACATGTCCAATGTAGATTGCTTTTTTTCTCTTCTTCCGGATTTTCAGGAAGTGATTAATAGCATTATCGTTGTAGAGCTCTCCAATCCTATTATATTAGCTTAGTATGGTTGTCATTTTAAGAACTTTGCACTGACACCCATTCTCATTTCTTCATCTCTTTCTTTCCTTTATCACTTCTTCAAACGATCTTTGATTCCAGATGTTGGTATTGGTTCTCTTTCGTCTTCCTCTTTTTTAGAAGGAAACCCATTTCGCCGAGTTTGGTTTTTCATTCAAGATTTCTTGGAGTTCTTCGGTCGTCAGCTCAACTTCATATTCCATTATGAGCTCTTAAATATCATCCTCGTTCACCTCCAATTCCAGACATCTTACTCAGTTGATCATTCAAAATTTCAGGGGTGTTTCTCTAACCTCCTCCGCCTCTTTGAACTAAGGATGGCACAGCTTTCGACAAGCAGAAATTAATTGTCGTTGAGTGATTTATAATGATGCCTTTTGAATGAGACGAATAGCTTCAAGAATGTCAAATTTTTCTTTCCAAAACGTTATTAAAGTCGTTGTTGAGGCGAAGAAACAGCTTTTCTTGAAACCCGCGATGGCATCACGGACGAAATAAGTACCTACGGCAATACTAGTATCGTGTGCTCCGAGAGCCTAGAGGTGACCGCTAAAATTCGTTTCGGTTCGTTATCCGAAAGTGATTGTTGTGCGATATGTTCGTAACCGGAACTATTCGTAAACCGATCACCCACTGTATAGCAAACATTCCCTACGCGGACGCGATTTGAAAAAGGATATTCTAATTTTGTAATGAAAACCACTATTTAGTTACTATTATTACTATTTATCGGTGTTTCGCGCTTGGCCGTTTAGAACCGCAACTTAAGAATATAAAAAGCTTAATTATATTACTATATAATAAATCCTTCATTTTCTTCTTCTTATTTTAGACAGCATCGCTGTCTTTCCACCTTTTGGGAGTTCGGCCCATTGTTCTTCTGCCTGTTGGTTTGCCGTCTCTGACGATTTTCGCAATTTTGTGCTGACCCATTCTCGCGACTTGTTCGTTCCACATTCTTCTTCTTTTCCGAGCCCAGCGTATAACGTCTTCCACCCCTATCTGATTTCGATGTTTCGTTTTCGATCCCGAAGTATGTGTCCACTGGCTCTTAGCGTTTGCATCTCTGTTGTTCTGAGAGCGTCTTTGGTAATTGACTTGTCCGCTCGGATTTCTGCTGCATACGTTAAGATGGGACGTATTCAAGCCTTGTAGATCCGAGTTTTGCTGGGCATTGATAGCATGTAGTTCTTTCATAGAGCTTGAGTCGTGAAATCTTTGCAGCTTTGTTTGCTTGGTGTTTGATGTCTTGTTGCAGATTTCCCCAACTGGATAGTCGATTTCCTAAGAAATCGAATGACTTCACTTGTTCAATAATTTCATCGTTGATTACAATCTTACATCTCGTGGGTTCTTTGCTTATCGTCATGCTCTTTGTTTTCTTGGTGGAGATTTTCATGTTGTACTTCGTCGCTACTTTGTTGAATTCGTGAAGTAGTTTTTGCAGCCCTTTCTCACTGTCTGCGAATAGGGTGGCATCGTTTGCGTAGCAGACACATTTGATTGTGTTATTGCCTATTCGGTATCCAGCTGTCATGTCCCTGGTCTTACTGATGATCTGATCTATGATTGTGTTAAAAAGTATCGTGCTAAGGCTGTCACCCTGCCTGATTCCCGTGCTCTTTTGGATTGACTTTGTGAGTTTGTTTTTTAGTTGTATCTTTGTTGACTTTCCGGTGTTTAGTAACTTTATTACTCCTATCAGATTATTTTGTACGCCTTTTTCTTTTAGAGTGTTCATGACGTCTGCTTTACCTAGTCGAAAGCTTGTGTCAGGTCTAAGAAGCAGATGAACAGGGGTGTATTCAATTCGAGGGCCTTTTCAATTAGATATCGTATTATGAAGATCGCGTCTGTTGTGGATCCGTTTTTTCCTAAAACCTTGCGGTTCTTCATTTAGGGGGATGGTTTCATGGAGGATCTCCGCTATGCTGGTGAATATTTTCATGATGTTGTTTAATATAGTACCTCTATAGTTTGACGGATCCTTCCTTTTTTTACTGATTTACTTCCTTTTTTATATTAGGGATCTTATTTATACATACTATTTACTTCCTTATATATATATATATATATATATATATATATATATATATATATATATATATATATATATATATATATATATAGGGATTGTGATGCTTGTTTTCCAGGCATTTGGGATAGCTTCGTATTTGATGATTTTATTAAATAGTTTCCCTAATTCCTCTCTTAGAGTATTATCCCCATACTTGATTAGTTCATTGCTGATACCCTCTTCATCCGTGGTGTTACGATTTTTCAGCCTTTTCACTGTTCGTGTTCGTCAATATCTAAGTGTGAGTCATTGATTTCAGGTGACCCTGGGTGTTCGTTGATATCGTGTTCACGTTATAGTTGCTTAAAGTGTTCCATCCATTTACTTTCACTGATGTTAGTTATAGTAGTGTGTTTGTTAATGTCTCTTTTCATTGATCTTGTCGTCTTCCAAATGTGTTTTTGTCTTCCATAGATATCTCTGTCCATTTCGCTAATGAATTTCTCCAAAAATTCTTTCTTGATATTACGTATTGTGTTGATAAATTTGTTTCCGAGTTGATTTGTGTCGGATCGTTTCTGATGACGGGTTGTTTCGAAATTGCATGTATGCCTTCCTCTTTTCGGCAGCTACTGCTTTGACTTCTGGTGCGAACCATGGGTTGGTTTACGATGGATGAGTTTTTTTCACTATTCTGGTGCCTACGGCTTCTGCGGCTGCCTTTTTGATGTTGGTTAGGACTTTTCCACATGCATCTTCAACTGAGTGATTGCTTGTAATTGGTTGCCGGTTTTGAATAACAAATCGAATTTCACATAATATATTTAATAGTGGAATTACGACATATTATCAGTTAGACCAGGGGTTTGAAACTTTTTTTCTCCGCGTAACCCTAGTTCATTTTTCTCGAAGAAAGAACGAAGAAAGAACAGTTAATGTTAACGAACAGTTAAAGAACAAATTTAATGCTCAGTTGTCTTTAATGTGATGATTGAAGTAGTGTGGATGATTTTTTTATTATTTCCTTTATCCCTGTTTAAGGAAGGTTCAGTTATTTTTACACCCAAATCACTTTAATTCTTGATTATTGCCGCGGCACCAGAGGTGTATTGGTAAAAAATAAGTACCGGAACGCTCACGCATTCCTTAGAGACGGGGTGCGATTACAAGGTTGATTACAATGTATTTTCTAGGAAAAAAAAATGTGAATTATTCACATTTAGAGAGTTTCTAACAATAAGGTAATGATTTAAAGTGCGTACATAGAGATGAATAATCCTTTCTTACAGCCGAACACCTAATTTTTTTCTAACATTTTTTTTTTAATTTGTTCGTAAAGATCTGATGCACATATCTCTAGCTCCCTTTGGTTCTTTGACAATTGACTGTAAATGCTGTATAATTTATTCATAAAACTTTGAAAATTATTCACACCATGGACTTTTGAAATAGAATCACTAATTACCGATTCTAAAACGTGATTCAAATAGTGCCACAATATTGCGAAATTTTTGCAAATCATGTTGCAACACCTGATTTTCTTCCCAACATAACGCTAGCTCCGTCACTAGTGAAACCAACAACAGTAAATTATAATGACCCGAGTATGATTTTTCGAATTTTGCAATGTAATACGCTGTTCGAAATATTTTACATGTCTCGAAAACATCGACAGACTTATCGAATTGTCTTGTACGCGTGGCCTTTCGTCGGTTTTGTTTGATGGGACCCTTGCAGGGAGCGACTCTAGTCCCAATATCGAATCGTAGATGTAAGTGAATGAGAAGTACAATCCTGACGTCAGCAGGAATCTTTCAGAATTACTAGAAAAGCAGCAGACACGTGGCAATTTGAAAAGACCAAAAAAAACCTCGAAGAAGTCACAGTGGTAGGAACAGGAATAATAGGAAGAAGAGTGGTAGAAAATCCCAAGAAGCTGTCCAAAATATGAAAGTAACTTACAAATACTGTGATTAAAGGTTTCCTCGCGTTTTTGAGGTAGCTAATCACGAAACTGAATCAAAATTTCAAAATGGCGGATGCTATATAGCGGATGATTTTTCCAAAAAACAATAAATTTTGCTGAAACATGAGATTCAAGGCAACTAACTTATTAAAGTGGAACACAGCTTACATATATAAATATATTCAACTTTTCCGAAGCTATATAATAATTATTAAGTCTTTTCAAGACTACAAAAGACTGCAGACGCGTTTCGAGACGCGTTTCTATCTCTCATCAGTGCAGCTTTGCTCTTTTGAATAATAAAATGGAATTAGTTTGAAAACCATGTTCTGAGCTGTAGAGGATAGGTTATGTTATGACATGTGTGTGGAAAGACCTGAACTTAGTTTCAGTTATTATTAATAAGTTCGACGCGTACAAGACATAACTTTTAATTAATTTTTAGCTTTGCCTTCAGATAATATTTTCTGAGCTAATATATGACCTTTGGAATGCTTATGAATTTTTTTCTAATCGAACTTAGAATCGAGAATTGCTATTGGGAGTTTTTAAAAATGCAGCTCACTCTTTCGAAATGACAATGGACTTGTTCTTTCAGTACACCAAGCTCTTTTACAATAACAATAACAATAACTGTAATAATTTTGGTTTTTTAAATGTTGACGACGTCGCCAGCTTCAATAACTTTTTTTTTATTAAGAACGAAGTAAGAAAAGTTTGTTTTTTCTTTTGCGACTGACTCATCTCGGTTAGGGAAAAGGAACGCAAAAATAAAAAAGCAAAAATGCACATACATTTATTTAATACTTGATTTTGATAGTAAAATTTGTAAAAGTAAAAATATTGCTTCGATTTTAAAATAAAAGGTATGCTTATGCCCGATGAATTAATCGGATCCCTTGCAATACTCACGTACAAGTACTAAGGCGACCAAACTACAAAGCAGGAGGAATGCCGAGTAGGAGAATCGGCTTCTCAGAATATAGCTTATCCATGCTGAGGGCGCAGGGACATCTTTTTAATCTTTTATATATTTTTGCTCAAAATTCTGACTTGTTTATTGATCTATAAAGATATGAAGATGTAAAAATCAATATATTTGGGGAAAAGTAGTACCGAAACGCGTTCCGGCTTCCTGAAAAAGTACCCGCTGTTGCCCAATACACCACTGCGCGGTACCCAGTATGGGAACTCTCAGTCTAGACTAATTATAATTCCTTTTCATTCACTAACACAGTCTCATAAACCACTCAACAATCCCTTTAATGATTCAATTTCGCTACATTTATTTCTAAACAACACAGAATAATAACAACACCGAATAATTGCAATAAGTATAAAGGATGTGTGTGTTACTATACAGATTGGTTCACATTCACGATTTAGAACACATTACGGTTTATCTAGAAAACATGTCTGGCGGACGGACGGTGTATCGCCAGAACGGTAGTTGTCATGACAAGGGTAAAATCGTTTTATGAGGGTGCGGCAAGTTTTAATGAAATTTCAGCCACTACGTACATTTAAATCGCAAACACCCCACAACAGAATATTTCAAATGTTTATACGATTATAACAATGTTTATAGTCTCTCTATATACAACTAGTAATAAAACCAATGTTTGTAAAATTGGTCTGAATAACTGTAGAAAAATTAATAGATATGTAATCTCTATAAAATCTATAGTCTCATCTATTAAGTCTTACCTCTTTCGCCTTATCTGTCTAGTATAGTTTTGTCTGTCTAGTATGATGTTATTATACGTAATAAATGCTAAAGAAAAATATTCTAGTTTTAATCGGTTTAGTTTATTTTATCGATTTGTTTCAATTTTTAAAATTGACCTTATATTTTTTCATAATGTTTTTTCAACCCTTTATAGCGTAGTCTAGTTCCCATGCTCTTTCTATTTATAGCATCTGATCTCATTGGCCAACTTAAGTACATTCTAGCTTTATAGATTATATGATTATAATAAAAAGATAGAAAAAATCTAACTTTATAGATTATATGATTAATACAAATTTATTAAACTTAATACAAAGATTCTCGACATAGATTCAAGATCATAGACTAACAACTGTTATAATTCTTCGAGCTTTTTGAAGTGAAGTTTACAGGATTCTGTACATTTTAACTGATTTAACTGATTTAACTGATGTACATGATGTTTCTAATAACTCGTTTCTGTGCAATTTGTATGTATTTGATTTATGACGAAGCTCTCCATAGAATAATGCCGTAGGACAACAAAGACTGCATATCTGCATAATACCACTTTAGAAGATCTTCTCTGTTTAGTAGTTTCCTCAGAATATTTGTTTGATAAGCCTTCTTATGTAGTGCCGAACAGATGTTCTATGTCGTAGTTTCCCAGCGAAGGTGCTCCTCTAAATATATACCCAGAAACTTGGTTGGCATTAGAGATGAAACGGATATCCGGTAACTATCCGGTATCCCGCCTATCCGGCGGGCTAAATACTATCCGGCCAAATACTGGATATCTAGCACCTATCCGGCCGAATACTGGATTAAAAAAAATTGATAATCAATTGCTTATTTAGTTACTATCACTTAAGAAATACAATCAGTAATCACAAGATAATTCTACAACTTATAACATCAATTAGTACTCATACTGCACTAAGGTCAAATTATGGTGAATAAATACAAAAGGAGTAGCAAGCGGTTTCTCTTGTCTTCGTAAATAAGGCCAGCTTCAGAAAAAAGTCTTTCGTTGTACACACTGCAGCAAGGTGCTTAAAGATAGATTAAGGCAAGCTTTGTTAAAATTGGGTATTGTTTAGCATTAGCTGCCCACCAAGAATAAGGGTCAATTGCGATTCATTCGCACTGACCAAAATTAAAAATGAAGCTAATATGGCTATCGCGTTTCTTTCTTTACGTTGAACCTGGCTAGTATTGTTTTCATTTGCTACCTCATCACAGCAATCCCAAAACGTGTCATGAGCTTTGCGAGATACAGCTGACTGTCTCTTCTCCTTTACTTTTTTTAGCCGATGTTGAAGATGAACTGCTACTGGAGGACTCTTCGAAAACCATTTTTAAATATTCCAATAGAATCTTCTGGCGCGCCCTTTCAGCATCAAACGACCCCAAGTAGTTTGTACTTTTTATTTTCACTGTATATATCAAAATATTCACATGAAGGCGATTTTCTTTTCACTGATGTCATTTCTCGTCGTTAAATCTTTTTAGAATTATAAGAATACTTCAGATAACAAGAACACAAATAAAATAATAACCTCAAACGATCACGCACGTTTCTGCACTGCAATCTATACAATAGATCAATGAAAGAAACAATTGTTATACTTATATTGTTACAACTACAATTATTATACTTATATAAACTTAATAAAGTCGGAACAAAGCTTGAATATTTAAATATACTCAACCTTTTCGGAGCTCTATAATATTAATGAACCTTTTTAGGACTTCCAAAAACAAATCTCGTGTGAAATTTGTCAGTTATTTTACAGCTTTCAGTCCACCTTCGTGGCCTGAATTGTTAACTTTGCTAATCAAGGAGAAGACCCGAATTGGACGCGTCCACTCGATCGTTCGTGCGCCGCCTAAACAAACGTGCTTCGTGCCTTGCACCAAACGACAAAATGCCACCGGATTTTCGACGGTCGAATATCCGGCTTTCCAGCTACAAGGTTGGCCTAATAACCGGTATCCGTCTAAACTGCTATCCGTTTCATCTCTAGTTGGCATGCTTGGTTCTATTGATTTTGTAGTTTTGTATTTCTAGGCTTAGATCTGTGACATACGTACTTCTTGCTCTTGAATACCATGTACTCTGTTTTGCTTTTATTGAAATGTAGAGTATTTGCGGAGAACATTTATTTATTGATTCTAATAGTACCTTTGCCTGTTCCGTATTTTCGACGATGTTGTTTCCCGACACAATGATGCTTGTATCATCGGCGTATAATGTGCAATACGGCCCTTTCCCCATAGTTTATCAGGTCGGCAGAGTATAATAGAAACAATGTTGGCGCTAGAAAGCTTCCTTGGCGGACCACAATATTTGTAGTTAAAATGTCCGACTGACCAAGATATTTATTCTCTAAGATATTTGTGCATTCCATAAAGCTCTTTCTTGATTTTGTTTGATCTTGCCATGTAGGATATGTCGACTGTCAGTTTCGAGTTTGGATCTTTCTAAGTCTGCATTCATTGTTCGTCGAATGTTTGGAGGTGCGATGCCAGCGATTGATAAGACTTTGTGAAGAGGTGTGCTCTTTAGGCACCCAGTTTTCAAGCGGCAGGATTCATTTAGTGCCACGTCAACCTTTTTCGCGTGGGTGGATCTACACCACACAGCGCTTGCATACTCTCCTACGGAGAAGCATAGTGCTAACGCAGACACTCTGAGGGTATGGGCATTTGCTCCCCAGTTTGATCCTATAAGTTTTCTCAGTAAACTGTTCCTTGCAACAATTTTTGATATTACATTTTCGCAGTGCTTTTTATATGTAAGGGATCTGTCTAGGGTAACTCCTAGATATTTAGGATAAGGTATGTGTTCGATTTCGACACCTTTACATGCAATATTCAATTTTGGATTGGCTAGCTTATTATGGAGATGGAAAGCGCAGACTTGTGTCTTTGAGGGGTTTGGTCTCAGATAATTTGAGTCGTAGTAATCACCTACTAGCTGTAATGAACTTTCCAGTGCCTTCTCAACCACCTCAAAATTTTCACCATGGGCTGCCATGGCTGTGTCATCGGCATAAATAAAATGTCTGATACCTAAGGAGTATAGTATAGGCTAGTAGTTATATATTGAAACTGTATATATACTGTATATATTGAACAAGGTTGGAGATAAGACACTACTAGACTATCGCCTGTTTCGGAGTATAATTTCTATTACCTTAACTAGTTTGCTGTCCGAGGTTATTTTTTATAGTTTTTATCATAGTATGTTATGATTGATTGTATCGTATGCCGCAGACAAGTCGATAAAAGTAGCAAGTAAAAGTAGTAAATCCACCTTGATCCGTAATAAGCTTATCATCAATATATACTTTTAGTCCATTGAGTATCAGTCTCTCGAAGAGTTTATAGACGTGACAAAGCAGTGAAATTAGGCGGATTTTTTTTGGGTCATCTGGGGACTTTCCTGGATTCAACAGTGCGATAATTTTATTTCAATTCTACAAATTTTGGGTATCAACTGCGTAAGTGAAATACCATTGAATAGATCTAGGATCCATTTTTTGGTTTGTCGTCCAAAATTCTTAATTTGTTCAGAATATATGTGATCCAGTCCTGCGGCTTTCCGGTTTTAAGTTCGTCAATGGCTTTTTGAAGTTCATGTATTGAGAAATTTTCTTTCAATGTTCCCAGTTCTGATTGCTTGACTTTCTCTCCACACTTTAGTCTTTGGCTCTTTGCTTTATTTTTTGTGATTTTCCCATTCAAGAGTAATTGGTGTGCCACCTGATTCGCTGTTACAGGTTCCAGCACTTTTGGTATTGATAGATCACAATCAAGTTTTTCTATTAATCCCCAGGCTTTCTTGCTGCTATGTTTCATGTCGGTGGGGCTTATAAGTGAGTGCCAGTATGTTCTTTTAGTGTTTGATATTTCTTACATTAACAGGTCTCCTCTTTCAATTGTTTTTTCATTAAATGGGTCATCATTATATAGTTCTGTGTATTTTTTAAATTGTTCAGACAGTTCTGAGGTTAAACCTGGGATGTGTCACGTTCTGCAGCCTCTGAGTATAAAATAAATAAATTTCCTCGACGTTTGCTTTACTATTTCTACAAACTTGCCGTAATTTTCTGAAGTTGCTCCCAAGGTCTTCACTTTGGTGTCTACTTCTTCCGAGAATTTGAGCCAGTTTGCTTTTTGGAAATTAAATCTCCTTTTTTGAAAGGGTACGTTGTTGTACCTTATCCTCGGCATAGTTTCACATAGTATAGGGCGATGTTGTGATCGTGGTATGTGGTTGCAAATTCGCTTGAAGGTCTGTTGTTTTATGTTTTCACTTACAAAAATTAGGTCCGGGTTGTATCCTTTACTCCATCTGACACTGTTAAAGGAATATGGAAGTTTTGGGTCATGAATGACTTCTAACCCTTTAGTTTCTGCCCATGTTTCCACTCTGTCACCATCGTCATTATTTTATTTATAGCCTCATGTAGTGCTATGACTATTAAAGTCACCCACAATAATTTTTGTTTTTTTATTGTCAAAATTTTTAGGATCTTGGAAGATGAATGGTTTCGCAGGGGGCTTATAAATGAAAGTGACTGTGCAATTCTTCAGTTCAATAGTTAGAATTTCAATAGTTAGATGATAAGATTTTTTGAGGAGAGACGATTCTCTTCAAGAGAGCATGGTAGATGTGCAGTTTAGGAACCCTTGTGTGTCAGTTTTAAAAAGTAAAATGGCGCATTTCCGTTACTGTATTTTCTTCAAACCCCCCCGAAACTAAACCCTGGCTACGCCCATGTACCTTGGACATTTGGTCTACTGTTATTGGCTGCCCGGTGGGTTTCCTGTATTCAGAGTATATCGTATGCGGTGGTTTTACACACAGTAGCGTCGCTAGCGTCGGTCAATCGGGCGAATGCCCGGGGCCCACTTGCTAGGGGGCCCCACAGAGCCACCTCATTTTAATACAATAACAATACAGACTGGAAACGATTGGAAACAGTTAGCAAACGTCAAAGATGCGCAATAATAAATGAGGAAGTAACTTTTAAATCGCATGGAAATAACCATTCTACCAAAATTGCATGTTGGTATATACGAAATTAAATATTCGAATTAATAACGTAAGGGCCAAGGGTTTACAGAAAAAACAGGTTTTTGTCAAATACTGCGTTTTGAAAGTTACCTCCTCAAATGTATTAAATCAAGCGAATATGCAATAATTATTTATTTAATATCAATATGCAAGCAGAATACGCAGTAATCGCTGCAAAAGAAGTAGCTTCTAACAGACCTTTTTAAAAATAGACTCGTCTTGTCTAGTATTATAGTCTGTCTAGCAACTCATTTCACCAGTCTGCTGTTTACATAGACGGTGCCATATATCACAATTTTCTAACTATAAATGACAAATAAGTATTGTGCGTCTATTATAAAGCGACCACACGTCTCGATTTTGGCGGGACAGTCCTGCTTTTTAGAGAACAGTGCCACGTCCCGCCGATTTTTATAAATGTCCCGTTTTTTTAGAAAATATCTACATTTCTTATTTTAAATGTGCTGTAATATATAACATAAGATTTTTCCAAATATTGCCATAAAATCTTCTTTTTTAATGTCACACAATGAAAAACTTTAATATGGCAGTTATTATACAAATTTCTGACTTCTTTCAGAAAATCCGGTCGTTTAATGACACCTTGTTCTGAAATTTTTATTGGGTGACATTAAAAAAGGAGATTTTATGGGAATATGTGAAATTGTTTTTTTAAGAGCATGTCTTTCTATTAACTTAAGTGAATAGCCATCTGCAGACGCGTTTCTGGATTTATGTCTCATCAGTACAGCTTTGCTTTTATAAATAATAATTTGTAAAACACTTTCTTGAAAACCCACGTGGATGACTAGGGGTTAGATATTTTTATTTATTTTTTTGTTTTTGTTTTGTGAAGGTTGACTGAAAACTAAAATTTAAAAAAACTGAAATAACTGAAAAATTTCACACGAGATTTGTTTTGGTAGTCTTAGAAAGACTCAAGAATATTATAGAGCTCCGGAAAGGTTCATATTCAGGCTGTTTTCCGACTTTATTAAGTTTAAATAATACCTTTTTGTTTGGTATAGTGACTTCTTAAT
Organism: Phosphuga atrata; assembly: GCA_944588485.1. NCBI lineage: Eukaryota > Metazoa > Arthropoda > Insecta > Coleoptera > Silphidae > Phosphuga > Phosphuga atrata. The sequence continues at coordinate 29,805,432 of OX155901.1, read as the reverse complement.
TCTGGATTTTTTTTTTTGTATAAACATGTCTTTTAGTTGTGTAGCAGATATTCTCACATCTTCAGTAACCCATGATTTCCTTTTCCAATTTTGGTTTTTATCACCGGAGAGCATGTGTGTGATGATATTAAATGCATTTGATAAAGCCAATTGCCATGCTGTTGCAGCTGGTATTTTGGAAGATGTTCCCATGTTTCTCTGTGGAGATGTTCGGTAAAACGCGTTTTATTTGTTAGCAAGAAATTCCTTATTACTTTGTGGTTTTCTCCCCGTAATTTTTTGTTGATTGCCCTCAATTTTAATAGTATATGATCAGACATAGGGGTATCTTCTTCTGAGGTCTTTAGCACAAGACACTGTGTAACAAAGATCTATTCTAGTTTATAATTAATAATTTCTGTTCTAGTTTTGTCATTTGGCGTTTTGTCGTTATTCTTGTGTATTCTTTTATATATTCACCCATGCCAGATTCCTCTAATAAGTTGGTGATATTCTGTGTTTCTTTTGTGTTGATTGCAAAATTATTATTGAAGTCTCCAAATAAGATTACTTGTATATTTTTTCTTGAATTCATGTAAAATATTGTCTAATGATGCCATGAAAGTAAGAATACATCCTAAAGGTGGTCTAAATAATAGCTGTGTTTTCTAAATCTAGTTTTTCAACATAACCATTTGAAAGAAGTCTTGTCTGTCTAGTCTTGTCTGTTTAGTCTTGTCTGTCTAGTCTTGTCTGTCTAGTCTTGTCTGTCTAGTCTTGTCTGTCTAGTCTTGTCTGTCTAGTCTTGTCTGTCTAGTCTTGTCTGTCTAGTCTTGTCTGTCTAGTCTTGTCTGTCTAGTCTTGTCTGTCTAGTCTTGTCTGTCTAGTCTTGTCTGTCTAGTCTTGTCTGTCTAGTCTTGTCTGTCTAGTCTTGTCTGTCTAGTCTTGTCTGTCTAGTCTTGTCTGTCTAGTCTTGTCTGTCTAGTCTTGTCTGTCTAGTCTTGTCTGTCTAGTCTTGTCTGTCTAGTCTTGTCTGTCTAGTCTTGTCTGTCTAGTCTTGTCTGTCTAGTCTTGTCTGTCTAGTCTTGTCTGTCTAGTCTTGTCTGTCTAGTCTTGTCTGTCTAGTCTCGTCTGTCTAGTCTTGTCTGTCTAGTCTTGTCTGTCTAGTCTTGTCTGTCTAGTCTTGTCTGTCTAGTCTTGTCTGTCTAGTCTTGTCTGTCTAGTCTTGTCTGTCTAGTCTTGTCTGTCTAGTCTTGTCTGTCTAGTCTTGTCTGTCTAGTCTTGTCTGTCTAGTCTTGTCTGTCTAGTCTTGTCTGTCTAGTCTTGTCTGTCTAGTCTTGTCTGTCTAGTCTTGTCTGTCTAGTCTTGTCTGTCTAGTCTTGTCTGTCTAGTCTTGTCTGTCTAGTCTTGTCTGTCTAGTCTTGTCTGTCTAGTCTTGTCTGTCTAGTCTTGTCTGTCTAGTCTTGTCTGTCTAGTCTTGTCTGTCTAGTCTTGTCTGTCTAGTCTTGTCTGTCTAGTCTTGTCTGTCTAGTCTTGTCTGTCTAGTCTTGTCTGTCTAGTCTTGTCTGTCTAGTCTTGTCTGTCTAGTCTTGTCTGTCTAGTCTTGTCTGTCTATTCTTGTCTGTCTAGTCTTGTCTGTCTAGTCTTGTCTGTCTAGTCTTGTCTGTCTAGTCTTGTCTGTCTAGTCTTGTCTGTCTAGTCTTGTCTGTCTAGTCTTGTCTGTCTAGTCTTGTCTGTCTAGTCTTGTCTGTCTAGTCTTGTCTGTCTAGTCTTGTCTGTCTATTCTTGTCTGTCTAGTCTTGTCTGTCTAGTCTTGTCTGTCTAGTCTTGTCTGTCTAGTCTTGTCTGTCTAGTCTTGTCTGTCTAGTCTTGTCTGTCTAGTCTTGTCTGTCTAGTCTTGTCTGTCTAGTCTTGTCTGTCTAGTCTTGTCTGTCTAGTCTTGTCTGTCTGTCCTCCTCGGTGGTGTAGTTGACAACATACCCGCCTTTCAATGCGGGAGACCCGGGTTCGAATCCTGGTCGGGGAGGCGACAACTAGGGCGGTTTTCATTAACCGTATGGGCTGCCCACCCTGAATGAATGCAATATATGCGATATCGGGGTGGCGCATACTAAAAGCCAAGGTGGAATAGGGGATTTGGTGAGTCTTGTCTGTCTAGTCTTGTCTGTCTAGTCTTGTCTGTCTAGTCTTGTCTGTCTAGTCTTGTCTGTATAGTCTTGTCTGTCTAGTCTTGTCTGTCTAGTCTTGTCTGTCTAATCTTGGCTGTCTAGTCTTGTCTGTCTAGTCTTGTCTGTCTAGTCTTGTCTGTCTAGTCTTGTCTGTCTAGTCTTGTCTGTCTAGTCTTGTCTGTCTAGTCTTGTCTGTCTAGTCTTGTCTGTCTAGTCTTGTCTGTCTAGTCTTGTCTGTCTAGTCTTGTCTGTCTAGTCTTGTCTGTCTAGTCTTGTCTGTCTAGTCTTGTCTGTCTAGTCTTGTCTGTCTAGTCTTGTCTGTCTAGTCTTGTCTGTCTAGTCTTGTCTGTCTAGTCTTGTCTGTCTAGTCTTGTCTGTCTAGTCTTGTCTGTCTAGTCTTGTCTGTCTAGTCTTGTCTGTCTAGTCTTGTCTGTCTAGTCTTGTCTGTCTAGTCTTGTCTGTCTAGTCTTGTCTGTCTAGTCTTGTCTGTCTAGTCTTGTCTGTCTAGTCTTGTCTGTCTAGTCTTGTCTGTCTAGTCTTGTCTGTCTAGTCTTGTCTGTCTAGTCTTGTCTGTCTAGTCTTGTCTGTCTAGTCTTGTCTGTCTAGTCTTGTCTGTCTAGTCTTGTCTGTCTAGTCTTGTCTGTCTAGTCTTGTCTGTCTAGTCTTGTCTGTCTAGTCTTGTCTGTCTAGTCTTGTCTGTCTAGTCTTGTCTGTCTAGTCTTGTCTGTCTAGTCTTGTCTGTCTAGTCTTGTCTGTCTAGTCTTGTCTGTCTAGTCTTGTCTGTCTAGTCTTGTCTGTCTAGTCTTGTCTGTCTAGTCTTGTCTGTCTAGTCTTGTCTGTCTAGTCTTGTCTGTCTAGTCTTGTCTGTCTAGTCTTGTCTGTCTAGTCTTGTCTGTCTAGTCTTGTCTGTCTAGTCTTGTCTGTCTAGTCTTGTCTGTCTAGTCTTGTCTGTCTAGTCTTGTCTGTCTAGTCTTGTCTGTCTAGTCTTGTCTGTCCAGTCTTGTCTGTCTAGTCTTGTCTGTCTAGTCTTGTCTGTCTAGTCTTGTCTGTCTAGTCTTGTCTGTCTAGTCTTGTCTGTCTAGTCTTGTCTGTCTAGTCTTGTCTGTCTAGTCTTGTCTGTCTAGTCTTGTCTGTCTAGTCTTGTCTGTCTAGTCTTGTCTGTCTAGTCTTGTCTGTCTAGTCTTGTCTGTCTAGTCTTGTCTGTCTAGTCTTGTCTGTCTAGTCTTGTCTGTCTAGTCTTGTCTGTCTAGTCTTGTCTGTCTGTCCTCCTCGGTGGTGTAGTTGACAACATACCCGCTTTTCAATGCGGGAGACCCGGGTTCGAATCCTGGTCGGGGAGGCGACAACTAGGGCGGTTTTCATTAACCGTATGGGCTGCCCACCCTGAATGAATGCAATATATGCGATATCGGGGTGGCGCATACTAAAAGCCAAGGTGGAATAGGGGATTTGGTGAGTCTTGTCTGTCTAGTCTTGTCTGTCTAGTCTTGTCTGTCTAGTCTTGTCTGTATAGTCTTGTCTGTCTAGTCTTGTCTGTCTAGTCTTGTCTGTCTAATCTTGGCTGTCTAGTCTTGTCTGTCTAGTCTTGTCTGTCTAGTCTTGTCTGTCTAGTCTTGTCTGTCTAGTCTTGTCTGTCTAGTCTTGTCTATCTAGTCTTGTCTGTCTAGTCTTGTCTGTCTAGTCTTGTCTGTCTAGTCTTGTCTGTCTAGTCTTGTCTGTCTAGTCTTGTCTGTCTAGTCTTGTCTGTCTAGTCTTGTCTGTCTAGTCTTGTCTGTCTAGTCTTGTCTGTCTAGTCTTGTCTGTCTAGTCTTGTCTGTCTAGTCTTGTCTGTCTAGTCTTGTCTGTCTAGTCTTGTCTGTCTAGTCTTGTCTGTCTAGTCTTGTCTGTCTAGTCTTGTCTGTCTAGTCTTGTCTGTCTAGTCTTGTCTGTCTAGTCTTGTCTGTCTAGTCTTGTCTGTCTAGTCTTGTCTGTCTAGTCTTGTCTGTCTAGTCTTGTCTGTCTAGTCTTGTCTGTCTAGTCTTGTCTGTCTAGTCTTGTCTGTCTAGTCTTGTCTGTCTAGTCTTGTCTGTCTAGTCTTGTCTGTCTAGTCTTGTCTGTCTAGTCTTGTCTGTCTAGTCTTGTCTGTCTAGTCTTGTCTGTCTAGTCTTGTCTGTCTAGTCTTGTCTGTCTAGTCTTGTCTGTCTAGTCTTGTCTGTCTAGTCTTGTCTGTCTAGTCTTGTCTGTCTAGTCTTGTCTGTCTAGTCTTGTCTGTCTAGTCTTGTCTGTCTAGTCTTGTCTGTCTAGTCTTGTCTGTCTAGTCTTGTCTGTCTAGTCTTGTCTGTCTAGTCTTGTCTGTCTAGTCTTGTCTGTCTAGTCTTGTCTGTCTAGTCTTGTCTGTCTAGTCTTGTCTGTCTAGTCTTGTCTGTCTAGTCTTGTCTGTCTAGTCTTGTCTGTCTAGTCTTGTCTGTCTAGTCTTGTCTGTCTAGTCTTGTCTGTCTAGTCTTGTCTGTCTAGTCTTGTCTGTCTAGTCTTGTCTGTCTAGTCTTGTCTGTCTAGTCTTGTCTGTCTAGTCTTGTCTGTCTAGTCTTGTCTGTCTAGTCTTGTCTGTCTAGTCTTGTCTGTCTAGTCTTGTCTGTCTAGTCTTGTCTGTCTAGTCTTGTCTGTCTAGTCTTGTCTGTCTAGTCTTGTCTGTCTAGTCTTGTCTGTCTAGTCTTGTCTGTCTAGTCTTGTCTGTCTAGTCTTGTCTGTCTAGTCTTGTCTGTCTAGTCTTGTCTGTCTAGTCTTGTCTGTCTAGTCTTGTCTGTCTAGTCTTGTCTGTCTAGTCTTGTCTGTCTAGTCTTGTCTGTCTAGTCTTGTCTGTCTAGTCTTGTCTGTCTAGTCTTGTCTGTCTAGTCTTGTCTGTCTAGTCTTGTCTGTCTAGTCTTGTCTGTCTAGTCTTGTCTGTCTAGTCTTGTCTGTCTAGTCTTGTCTGTCTAGTCTTGTCTGTCTAGTCTTGTCTGTCTAGTCTTGTCTGTCTAGTCTTGTCTGTCTAGTCTTGTCTGTCTAGTCTTGTCTGTCTAGTCTTGTCTGTCTAGTCTTGTCTGTCTAGTCTTGTCTGTCTAGTCTTGTCTGTCTAGTCTTGTCTGTCTAGTCTTGTCTGTCTAGTCTTGTCTGTCTAGTCTTGTCTGTCTAGTCTTGTCTGTCTAGTCTTGTCTGTCTAGTCTTGTCTGTCTAGTCTTGTCTGTCTAGTCTTGTCTGTCTAGTCTTGTCTGTCTAGTCTTGTCTGTCTAGTCTTGTCTGTCTAGTCTTGTCTGTCTAGTCTTGTCTGTCTAGTCTTGTCTGTCTAGTCTTGTCTGTCTAGTCTTGTCTGTCTAGTCTTGTCTGTCTAGTCTTGTCTGTCTAGTCTTGTCTGTCTAGTCTTGTCTGTCTAGTCTTGTCTGTCTAGTCTTGTCTGTCTAGTCTTGTCTGTCTAGTCTTGTCTGTCTAGTCTTGTCTGTCTAGTCTTGTCTGTCTAGTCTTGTCTGTCTAGTCTTGTCTGTCTAGTCTTGTCTGTCTAGTCTTGTCTGTCTAGTCTTGTCTGTCTAGTCTTGTCTGTCTAGTCTTGTCTGTCTAGTCTTGTCTGTCTAGTCTTGTCTGTCTAGTCTTGTCTGTCTAGTCTTGTCTGTCTAGTCTTGTCTGTCTAGTCTTGTCTGTCTAGTCTTGTCTGTCTAGTCTTGTCTGTCTAGTCTTGTCTGTCTAGTCTTGTCTGTCTAGTCTTGTCTGTCTAGTCTTGTCTGTCTAGTCTTGTCTGTCTAGTCTTGTCTGTCTAGTCTTGTCTGTCTAGTCTTGTCTGTCTAGTCTTGTCTGTCTAGTCTTGTCTGTCTAGTCTTGTCTGTCTAGTCTTGTCTGTCTAGTCTTGTCTGTCTAGTCTTGTCTGTCTAGTCTTGTCTGTCTAGTCTTGTCTGTCTAGTCTTGTCTGTCTAGTCTTGTCTGTCTAGTCTTGTCTGTCTAGTCTTGTCTGTCTAGTCTTGTCTGTCTAGTCTTGTCTGTCTAGTCTTGTCTGTCTAGTCTTGTCTGTCTAGTCTTGTCTGTCTAGTCTTGTCTGTCTAGTCTTGTCTGTCTAGTCTTGTCTGTCTAGTCTTGTCTGTCTAGTCTTGTCTGTCTAGTCTTGTCTGTCTAGTCTTGTCTGTCTAGTCTTGTCTGTCTAGTCTTGTCTGTCTAGTCTTGTCTGTCTAGTCTTGTCTGTCTAGTCTTGTCTGTCTAGTCTTGTCTGTCTAGTCTTGTCTGTCTAGTCTTGTCTGTCTAGTCTTGTCTGTCTAGTCTTGTCTGTCTAGTCTTGTCTGTCTAGTCTTGTCTGTCTAGTCTAGTCTGTCTAATCTTGTCTGCCTAGTCTTGTGTGTCTAGTCTTGTCCGTCTAGTCTTGTCTCTCTAGTCTTGTCTGTCTAGTCTTGTCTCTCTAGTCTTATCTGTCTAGTGTTATCTGTCTAGCCTTGTTTGTTCAGTCTGCTCTGTTTAATCATGTCCGTCTAGTCTTGTCTCTCTAGTCTTTTCTGCCAAATCTCTTTGGTCTCTTTAGTTCTGTCTGTGCATTCTTGTCTGTCTAGTTTTATCAGCCTAATCTTGTCTGCTTGTGTATAGTTTTCTCTTAATAGTCAACATTTCTAAGAAAAATTGTATTTTTCCTAAGAGGATTCGCTCAGAAAATAGGCGACAAATACAATGGTAACCCGTTTCAAGAGGCTTACCAGCCGTGATATTTTATATTGTTGAAAGCTGCAGTGCCTCTTATCGTAAAGATCAAAGCTCGACGAGACGTGCATTTTAATAATTTTTTTGTGTTTTGTTGCAGGCGAGGAGACCCAGAAGAAGAAGGGATTTTTCAAAAACTTCTGGAAGAGATCCCGACATTACTCCTTGGAGCAGCAGTAATAGGTTTGAATCAGACAAAAAGCGAAAAGTATCTTTTTGCGGTATTTTTTATCTTGAGTATTAAAATGCGGGTTTCGATGTCGCGAACGCGTCGAGGAAATCCCCAAAACAGTTATTAATAGAAATATATATTGAATATAGTGTGTAGATAAGACTAATTTATTTTGGAATTAATTTTATAGCTTTTTTATATTAGATTTGTTTAAAATGAAAGTTTTGTTCATATATTATTGGGTATTTTTATTTAGTATGTTACAAACAACTTCTGAAATCGTACAATATTGAGAAGTTCGCATAATCCTTGATATGTACATAGTCCGAAAATTGTTTCAATTAAAGCGGCGATCTAATTAAACAGGAGAGAAATACGTGTATATTATTGAAACGTAGACACTTACATTAATTTTGAATAATAAAATTTTTTTTTAAACTATTTCGAAATTACAAGAATATTTAAAAAAGTCCGCGGATAACAATTAAATAATATAAGTAAATTCATGTCCCATTAATAATATGCTTAAGTACATTGCGAAGGGACTGTAATTATAGCTTGTTTTGGAAACGAACCTTTCGCCTTTTACACGAGAAAGCGCCTGCATGTAAAGACCGTCGAATTAGAGACAGTGTGCGGTCAATAACCAAGATTCCGCCAATTCGCAGTTTGTCGTAATTTGTTTGCTGCGAAATATACAATTCTGGCGTCCAATCTACCGTTTTTTTGTGTAAAATATTTGACTGTCGCCTAAAACAGGTTTAGCTTATTCTTTACTGCTGTTCAAAAAATCTTTCTACCGTTTGCTAAATTTCAGTTCTGTTGTGAAATGCACTTATTTGTTTATTGCCGTGCGAGAAATGTCGTTAGTTTATCCTATTATCCTATCGATTTCCTATCGTTCGAAAGTTCTATTTCATTGTGCCATTCATATTTCTCTCTCTTTCGTTGCTTACCTAACTTCTCAATGAAAAACAACCTTGCACGGATGGGTATGTAATATTGCCAATGTTACTATTAACAAACAAATATCAAACTTTGTACATATCAAGAATAAAATGCAATCATTTCTGTACAGTGTCAACGTTGTAGAATTTCAGACTTTGGAACAGATAAACAAAACTGTTTTTATTTTATATTTTATTAGATTATATTAGATTTTATTATTTTTGGAAAATTCTTGTCCTTGAGTGTTTTTACTTGTCATTTTTTTGTCTTAACCTTTTTTTATATCTCGGACAAATTTTTCAATATCATTGCGCAGAAAATCGGTGAAATTTTTCTAGGAATCAAAAATATGAAAAACATTTCTATGGGAATTTTAAACATAAAAGCAAACAAAAACGTAAGTTGATATCTAAAACTGAAAAAAATCTTAATGGGTTGTGTTAAAGCCGTTTTGTCCTATTTAAACATTTTTAAATAACTTTTTTTGGCTTTGGTCGACTTGTCTAACTGCATCAACATTCCCTTCGATGGAGCGAGTTGTTTGATTTCGACTGGATCAGGTTTTCTAGAGATCAATGAACTTAATATTTCATAAACGACCATTGTATCTTTCCGTCGATCGCTTTGCGATTCACAAAAAGTCAAAAAAAAATTTAAATGAAATTCACGTCCCCTTTTTAAAGAAAACTCCGTCGACTTATGATACGGCGCACACAACCAAACCGACTGCCCTTTTGGAATTGTCTAGTTTTATAAATAAAACCATCATTTTTCTATAATATAAACGATTTTTGATAAAACGGTAGTTTTTATGGTGTTTCGTTCATTCGTTGGGCATATTGAAAGGCATGTAATTGATTGCTAATTATTATCGGTATTTACGGTGGAACGGTCCGACGAGGTGTAGTCAAGTGAAATTATATGGTTTTGTTTAACTTAAATATAAGTCTGGATTATATGAAGCAATCAATTTAGAAACGACAACCGGAAAGAAATATTTTTTGTCGTAATGATATGGCTGGTTTTATTGATGGAATTTGTGTCCTTTTCGTGGCTTAACTAACCATATATTATGTAATTGGATGATGTGGAGCATAAAACGTTTTCGTTTTGTTGGATCGTATTGGAAATGACTTAAGGCATTTTTGTGATTCGAGATGGAATGTATATTTTATTTTTAGCTTGTTCAACTTGCAATGACCTTGTAACATACAATGACTTATCGTCGGCTTAATATGGAAGAGTATTCAATTTTTAATTTCAATAATACAAACTCTCCATTCATTATACATATAATTTGTAATTTCCATATTTCTCTATTCTCTACTTACCCTCTTTAAAAATGACAATCATCAGAGATTCAAAATTGATGCTATTTGGCTACATATGCAGCAACTTGGAATTTTACCACCTACTTTGTCAAACAGAAAATTGCAGCAATTACGTTATTACACTGAAAAATGTGATATAGTACACAAATCGTTGTCGTGTTGCCATTCAGCTTCAAATTTTGTAAAAAAAATTTAAATTATGTGGAATTTTCCAAAAAATTCGAATAATTCGAACTCCTATAATTTCAATCTTTCTATAACTCGATTTTTTTTTAATTTATACGTTTAGATCAGTGGTGCGCAAACCGTGGGTCGTGACCTCTCGGGGGGTCGCGAGAGACATTTTGGGGATCGCCTAATTCAAAGAAATTTATTTACCAGTAAAATAGTGAAATAAAAATATATTATTTATAAAAATAGAACTATATTTTTTAGGACAGCATTTTCTGTTTTAATACCTAATCAGAGCGGTATCAATACTTTTGGCGCTCTTGGGAAATAATTAATTTTATTACGAGTAAATTCTGAATCACAAATTCAAATTTATGAAAAACCTAGCATTATTATTTAACTATTTTACAACCGCGTTCGTAAACCTGATGTGATGCCAATAATGTTTATAGATGCCAATAAAGTATCGTAGCAGGCAGCACTTGTATAAAGGTCTCCGCACACTAATGCGTAAGTGCGTTGCGGTTCGTTGTCATACGTGCGAGAGCGGAAAAATATGTACTGCACACACCAATGCATTGTGAAATGTATTGTGTATTTAGTTAATTTTCTTAATTTTTTATTTCATAAAGATTTGATTTATTTCGATCGAATATGTTGTATCTATTTGTGTCTTTGTATTATGTCATTGTTCCAATTGTATTTTATAATGTTTTTTTTTTCGTGAACTTATAATTATTTTACTATTTTTTGACACATATGTGCTTAATAATGTATGACCATAATTTTGTTTTTGAAAAAACCAAATTATTCAATAGAATGGATGCGACCGTTACTACGTGGTAATCCATACTTACACTGAATTGATAAATTCACTATGTTTTAACCACACTTATTATATAATGGTATATTTTGTAACTAGGGCGAAAAGTTGAAAGAAATTGTGCGTACGAACGAGGAGAGTGCGCACATTCGCTCGAGAGGGAAATGGAATGGAATCAAAAATTCGTCATAAGTCTCATAACTCTCCTCAGTCTCCGATATTTACCATAGAATTTACACTCATTTTAAAACGTTTTCTTTAATATTTATTATTATTTTGTAATGAAAAAAAAAATACATTTCACTTCACTTTTTTAATATCGCGGTCTTGATTGTGTTTATTTTAATTTTATTTATTTGTTTATTTTAATGAAAAACCTAGCGATATTGAATATTTGCACGTTACCCAGGATATGTGGATATATAACGAAATGTGACATTTTGAGTATTAAATAATCTACGCCAAGAAGTACTTTTCGTGCGTGAGTAATAAAAAAGTATTTTCGAGTTTCGATGGGTTAAAATCATTTTCAAGTTAACACTTCTTGAAAATGACACCCGTCGAAACTCGAGTCGTGTTAAATGTTTAAATTTATATAATTTGTATAAATTTATATATTTATATAAACTGTGACTAATAAGTTATATAATATTTTTACATAATAAGTGTGGTTAGAACATAGTGAATATAACAATTCAGTGTAAACAAATATTGTATTTTGAAAAAATTAAATACCTTCATAATGGATGAGTGGCTAAAAATAGGTACCCACGAAAATTAAAAATCTAATAAATTTTAGAAAAACTGTTAATAAAAAATAACAATGAATCCACTAGCACTGCAAAAAAAATCTTCTTCTTCTACTTAAAAAAATATTGAATAAAATGTGTTATTTAATAAAAAAATGAGAAAATATCAATAAAGATTCATTAAATACGGATTTACATTTTGCGTTGTTAATGGGGAAAAACGTTTTTTTGCTCGGATAGATTAGCAAATGAAAGTTTGAAACCTGCTAAATTAAAACATTTGGAAGGCAAACATAAAGAATTTACAAATAAATCAGAAACCTTTTTTGAACGACGCCGACGGGCTAAGAGTATGAAAAATCAAACTGTATTTTTGAAAATATATACAATTCCTGAGAAGGGTTTACGGGCATCCTTAGAAGTTTCATATTTAATAGTGAAAAATTTGAAACCACATACAATTGAAGAATCCATCATTCTTCCTTCAGCGATTAAAATGACATCAATTATGGACAAAAATATGGTAATGATTTAAAAACAATACCATTATCAAGAGATTCCATTTCTTGTCGAATTTCCGCCATATCACGTAATATCGAATCAGTTCTGTTCAATCTAATACAAAACTCTCCTGCGTTTGCTCTACAACTTGACGAAACCACTGACGTTACCAAAATATCGCAATTAATTGTTTATGTGAGATACGTCTTTGGAGAAGATGCATAGGAATATTTTTTTAAAAACTTTACGATTTGAATTTGAGTTTAAAGGGAGAGACTACACAAACATAATAACATAATAAAATTAAAAAAATAACAACATTTTTATATTGAGCAGTAAAATTGAAGCTTTTAGAAAGAAGCTGGTACTTTGGCAAGGAGAATTAAAAAAAGCAATACAGACATGTTCCCGTGCTTTTTATAATTTACTAAAGAAAATAATAGGTTAGGTCGGGTTAGGATAGATTTATGGTTATTTCTAAAACACCATTTCCCATCATTTGTTGAAATTGAAGAGGAGAAAACTTAACGAAAAAGTTCGAAGAATTTCCAGATAATGAATTAAGTTGGATCCGTGATCCATTTTCGTTTGATATTATTAATTCCAATATCCCTTTAGATGAAAAAGAACAGTTAATTGATGTTTCAAGCGACAAAGCACTGCGCATTCAATGTAAGTCTCAGTTGTGTCAAAAATTTTGGTTATCGATTGAAAACGAATATGCCGATTTGAAAAGGGCTATCAATATTTTAATTCAGTTTGCATCTACCTAATTATGCAACGCAGCTTTTCAAAATTAGTTGTCATTCAATAAAATATCGAACTCGATTGGATACTGAAGATGACTTACGGTTTACGATTTAAAATATACAACCGAACATGTAAGCAATCATGCAAACGCTTGTTGCAAACGCATACTTTCATTGAATTTTTATGATGTAAGGTTTTTTAAAGTATTTTTCTTTAAAAAAATATTTATTCTTATAACCTTTTCTTATAACAAACCTTTAATAATTTCTAAATACAAATATACCGCTTCATACTAATACTAGACTTTGATAATGTCTGCGCGTAGATGCGGATTCATAATCTGAAGTTTTATGGTGTCAAAATCTTTATAGCATTTTTATGATCGTGTCTAAGTTTGCTACGATATTTTAAAAAGGCTGTATTTTATTCAATGACTTCACCAAAACTCCTTTAAAAACACCCTGTAAACGCAAATCCCAGAAAAACTTTTACTTCACCTTCGTTAACTATTAAAAAACATACTGTCGATACAGGGGTCGCGACAAAATTTTACACAAAATGGGGGGTCGCCAGTGAAAAAAGTTTGCGCACCACTGGTTTAGATAACATTTTACGTATAAATTAACTTCCATAACTCGAATTTTCCTTAACTCGAATTTCTCCATAACTGGTAGTAAAATTTTTTTAAATGGTAAAATGTTACATACAAAATAATCTCTATAACTCCAATGTTTTAATCGCTGCGTCCTTTATAAAATTTATGTGCCGGATATTGCCTCCTATCAGAAACCGTACCCTCTTTGTTATAGTAAAGGTGCTTTATATTAATGAAATTTTATTGTTTAAACTCATTCTTATTCTCACCTCTGCAGTTACAATTGCAAATATGAGTGGTCACAGAATAAAACTCAATACGATGTCGTTATCTGACTAATTGTAAGTAAGACAAAGGTATTAAAAAGAAAAAAGTGATTGCTGAAGATTTTGGCATTCCTTCAATTACACTTTCTTCAATAACCTACATATGTTCATATTTACTTTGAATAAATTGTGTAAAGGTTATTTTATAGTTTTATAGTATGTATTTCTATAACTCGAATTTTCTATAACTCGAATATTTTTTTTCATGAACTATGGTAATTCGACTTGAGAAAGTTCGACTGAAGTTGGTTGTAATTATTTCCCACCAATTGAAAATTTCTACAATAGCGCTATTATAGTGGCAAGTGATTATAGATATTATACAAGTCATTATATAGATATTATACAAGTCACCTGTTATCATTCGACTACATATGTAGAAAATTCACTTTAAAAGTTTTTAATCATTGTAACCAATTATTTGTCATCCAACCAATGTTATGTTTGGAATTTTCCCACCAACTGGAAAAAAATAAAGAAAAATATCGTCATTATTGTGACACTATATTATACCAGTTGTTCATGTGTTGTCATTCGGTTACAAATGTAGTTAATCGACTTTAAAAAAATAAAATTAGATAACATTTTCCATATTTAACATAAATTTAAAAATAATTTAACATAAATAAACAAAAAAATATCGACAATAGTGCTTAGAGCTATAGTGCTTAGAGATAGACATTATACTGCTAAGTGACTATGTTAGACAAGTTATTAGTGCGTTGTCGTTCGTCTACATATGTAATAAAGTGACTTTAAATGAATACAATTGAAAAGAATTATACAAGAAAATATTGAGAATAACGCCATTGTTTTTGCGAGTAATTATTTTAGACTTTTTTGCCACCATATGTTTTGCCAAGTAATTTCACCAGGTAAGTTACTAACTTATTAAAACGGAATATAGATTAAACATATAAATATATTCAAACTTTCCGTAGCTCTATAATATTATTAAGTCGTTTTAAGGCTACAAAACAAATCTCTTGTTGTAACACAACATATATTTTTATGCTATTTACTAGCCCCTAGTACACTTTCGTTGTACAAAACAAGAACTAGATAAATAACATTGTTTTTAAGATCACATCTTTCTATTTAACCCAAGTGAATAGCCATCTTCAGACGCGTTTGGAGATTTATCACTCATCAGTGCAGAGTTGCTCTTTTGAATTATAAAATGTATGCCAAAGTGTATTCCAAACAATGTTATTTATCTGGTTCTTGTTTAGTGCCAGGAAAGTGGACTGGAGGTTAGTAAATAGCTTACAAATATCTGTTGTTTTACAACATAAGATTTGTTTTGTAGTCTTAAAAGACTTAATAATAATATAGAGCTACGGAAAGGTTGAATATATTTATATATTCAAGCTTAATAAGCTATAATAAGTTGTTGTATCTATAATTAGTTTGGTTTCACCCCAATATTCAACTAGGTATGCTAGGTATGTCAACTAGTAAATTGCCATTTGGCTACATATGTAGCAAATTCACACTAAAGTAAAGTGACCACACGTCCCGATTTTGGCAGAAAAGTCCCGCTTTTTGGAAGACAATCCCGCGTCCCGCCGATTTTTAAAAATGTTCCGCCCTTTAGAAAATATCTGCATTTCTTATTTTAAATACTGTAATATATAAAATTAGATTTTTCCACATATTCCCATAAAATCTCCTTTTTTAATGTCACCTAATGAAATTTGAACACTTCATTCTTCAAGATATTCCAAGCAGTTTTTATAAAAAATTCTGACTACTTTCAGAAAATCCGGTCGTTTGATGGCACCATGTTCTGAAATTTTCATTGGGTGACAATAAAAAAGGAGATTTTATGGGAATATGTAGAGAAAACTTTTGAATATATTAGTAACCATTTTCCGAAAAATAATATTTGCTAAAATAATCTTTTATCTACTCACATACAAAAATGAAAACATTAATAAATATATTATTATATGTGAAGGATGCCATTATTATAATCGTGCGTAAAAGTATCCGAATCGTGCGTAAAAGTCCAATGTAAATCAAATGGAGTTTCATTATTAAACGATTTCTGTTTGTTGTTACTATGACAACAACTTGCTTTGAGCAAGATTAATTCAATTTTAATAAACGTCAGAATTTATTTTCACTACGTCTATATTTTTTGTTTAGTGACGAAAGTTGTTGCCATAGTAACAACAAACAGAAAAAAAACGTTTAATAATGAAACTTCATTTGATTTACATTGGACGTTAAGCACGATTTGGATACTTGCACACACGATTATAATAATGCCAGTCTTCACATACAATAATGTATTATTTTGAGTATTTTTTTAAATTATTATAGTATTTTTTTGAATTATTGACCTGCTTTCATAACTAAATTATAATTCTCATTTCATCCCGTTTGTCCCGCATTGTCTCAATGAAAATGTGGTCACTACACTAAAGAGTAACATTACTTGGAATTTTGATATCTACTGAAATAAAAAATGTAATAATCAGAATATCGCCATTAAATTGGCAAGCAATTATGATAGAAAAGTTATTAGTAAGTAATAGAAAAAATATTTGCTACTAGACTACATACGAAGTAAATTCACTTAACCAACTAAATTAAACAAGAAAATTACAACTAATAGCGAAGTTAGATAAGTTGTTACTGTGTTGGCTATATATGTGGTAACTTTATTTTGGTGGTAGCAGTACTAAAATAACTACAATGAACCCATTATATTGATGAATAACTTTGTTACGCAAGTTGCGTAGGTATTTGGCTATAGATGCTTTTAGATATGAAAAAAGAAGATAAAAAGAAGAAAAAGAAAAAAAAGAAATTTTACAGTAAAGGTTAAAATTATTAAATTATTTGTTATATATAATATTTTTAATTGTGCAGGCGATAAATCTAATAGGATTTATGCTATTATTAATGAATATTAGGGGTTTTTGTTTATCTTTTACCATTTACCACTTGAAAAATTACTTACGAGGTTTTGTTATTAAAATGTTAAAATAATATACAATTTTTTATTTCAAATTATTACAAATTCTTTACCAAAACTACATGTTACACATAAAAATGTTACATATAAGTGACTGGCTTAACAAAATTTATTTATTAATTTAAGTTTTAAAATGTTAAATTTAGAACTTAATTATATGGAAGTGAATTATAAAAAATATGGAGGTGTATTATAAAAATTATGAACGGAAGAATGATTTTTTTTTAATTCTTGAAGATGATCATATTTTTCTAATTTAATTTTTGGCGGCGCAACATATAACAGTGGGAATACGATTAGAACATTATAATTTTTAATCAATCTTGACTTATAAAGTCATTTTCATAAAGTCATAAATTCCTTGGATACGGATCAATAAAGCAGTGGTTTATTAACTAGTGCAATAAAAATTGTATTCAGTAGTGCAATAAAATTTTTATTGCACTAGTGCATTAAAAGTATCCATGGCAGCTCATCAAAATAACTCCTAATTACGGGCTCCGTAAACCCCAAATGTTGACAATTAAGCCATTTCAAGTCTCTGTAACTTCGCTGATATTCTTCCATAATCACAAATCTCACAAAATGTTATATATATTTTTATGAATTTTGTTCTTGATTTATGCTGTAGTAATCTTTCCGCAATTGCGTCACAATCTAACACTCTTCTGATATGTTCATTTTTAAATAATAAAACACAAATTAATTAAACACAACTTCTAACCAAAATTTTGACGTACGAATCAACAATTTTATCGTTGTCATGAGAACAAAACAATTATGGCCGGACGACTTGCCTTTCGAAAAAAACCCATGGAAAATGGAGCTTTTCTGTGAATATAACTTGTTAAATAAAAAGCAAAATTGAATAAAAGTTTGTGTTACACTCGCGGATAAAATTAAGGTTTTACTCGCGAATTTAAATTTTAACGATCCGTTCGTTAAACCTTAGTTTTATCCACTTGTATAATAAATAACAATAATAAATAATAAATGTTTCGTCTTGGTAAGTTTTTCCATTCATCGTCGTATAATATCTTATAATCAATAGACGCATCATTACGGTAAGCAATGCATCGCAAATATTTTACTTTTGCATCACCACGCAAATTTCCAAGTCGAATGAAACTGTTTTTGAAAAACTTGTAGTCCAATCATACAAATTTACAATTACAATCATACAATTTTGTGTTTTAGTATTTTTAGATATTGGGACGTAACATCCAGGAACATGAATTTCTTGATTTTTTATTTTCCTCTTAATGCACACGTTCATTGAATCGCACTCCATATGCGTATGACCTTTCTCAAGAAAATTTAGGTGTTATTTGGTTCAGTTTTGCAAAATTGACTAAGGCATTAGCTAAAATGATATTTCGGTTTTGATAACCGCAACCATCGCTTAAAATTATTACTTATTTTACTCCACTCGTCAATTTTTTTTCTAAAAAGTCTATGATTATAGTTGTAAACTCATTGGCAGTTACATTTCCAGTTGCCCCGTGCCAAATATAACAGGTGCCTTGTTTAGTTGCAAGATATTAAAATTTAAAAAGATATTAAAATTTAAATTAAAATTCAAGAGATTAAAAAAAGGAAAATTATGTATTTGTAACTTCATTTTATAACACGCCAAAGAAACTTGGGATTTTGGGGCTAATAATGTTTACAATAGATGTACAGGCCCATCTATTGTAAAAATAAGAATTGAAGAATTGTTTAGTGCCCGCAGTTTTTGAATATCTTTCTCAGATTGAGCAGCTTCTTTACGATTTATATGTAGGAACCAGTAATGTTATCACTTAAAATTACTGTTGCGTGAGTCATAATTCAAACAGTGAAATTTTGAAAATGTAAAACTCAAAATCTCGTAAAGCCGGCCATACACACAACAGAGCGTGTGTGGGTATAGACCTGTGCAGTTTTTTTAACATGCGCAGGCGACCAACGCAAGATCGAAAATCAATTTTTTCCGCGGTGTACCTGTGCATGTACTGCGGTCACCTGTGCAGGTCACGTTAGTTTTCTAGTGTATTTCTTGTAATGTAGTGGTTTTTTGTTGAATATTCTTATATTGATTTTGTATTTCCCAGATTTTTCACTGTAAAACATTAAACAAAAACGTATTTACAAATATTTCTTTGTTTTTATAAAAAAAAATTATGCTATTTGAAAAATAAGTTACCTGCCTAAAACAATAAAACCAGTAACTGACTAAAATACGTGCACGAATTTTAAAATTTTTCATTTCAGAAATTCAAAGTTTGCAATTTTAGGATTTCTTCATTTTGTTGCAAGCAAAATTTCATTCAATAATTTATGCCTAAACCAGTGTTTGCCAAACTGGAGTAACTTAACATACGTTCGATAATACGTACATGATTATTGCTGGTTGTGAGAAATCTCAAAGTAATTAATAATCTTTCGTGCGTAGAAATACTATTTCTCATAATTGTATCTTTTTTTTATCAAAGGAGTAATCATTGCAAGTAATTTCAGGTATGTTTTCTCGTCCATTCGGAGTTAGTCTTTACAATATTCAGATTCGAATTTTAATTCGTTCGATAAGTTAAAATGACTATAAATGAATATAAGTTTTCGTTTCCCATAACCAATGCTTCCACCATTTTTTCTACAAAACTAACGCCAGGCCTATCAATGGAAGTGCGCCATCGTCCTCAATCGATCGCCATTGCAAAAAGAAGTGAAGACCGCTCCGGTATACCGGAACGTCCCCATACATGGCTTACATAAGTCACACTTACAAGATTTCTAGTTTAACAACAGAGCAGAGTAGTTTTACGAGTTTTGAACAAATGGAGCTTAGTGTCTTTTATTGGGAACTGGGAGTTACGACATTTAGCAGATTGAAATTTTTAAACCATAAGAGCACTAATAAAAGAAAATTTGTCAAAATTGGACTTACGAGGTTTTGCAGTTTAACCATCGATATGCTACAAGAAAAAAATTCAGTGTGATGTCAAATAGTAATGTGATCAGTGGCGGATTTACAAATTTGCCGCCTATAGGCTAATTTATATTGCCGCCTAATATATTTAAAAAATTATCAAATGCGATCGCAGCGACCAAACATTTTTTTTCGAATTTTTAAGGTCACCTTATTTGTATAGTTCTGTAATTTACTTTTAATATTGCACTTTGGATGAAAAACGTGCAAATCTGGCAAAAATAATCAATAAAATACAAAATACGAAAATAATACAAAAGTTTATTAAAACCAAATAAAATGCAATAAAAACTTCATTTCAACAAAATATAAAACTTAAAAATTATAACATATTTTATAAATATTCAACTAAATGAAATATCATTTTTTTTTCTTTGGCTTACATAACATTTTTTTTCTAAATTTATTGTTTATAAAATTTTTAATTATATCATCAAATGAAATCGAATTTGCAATATTAGATTCAATTGATAAAACTGCTAAATCGCTTAATCTGCTATCGTACATCGTTGACCGTAAATATGTTTTAATTTGTTTTAAATATGAGAACGAACGTTTCGACGAACAATTACTGAAAGCCATTAATTTGTATATTTTTAAAATAATATCAATATTAGGAAAAATATCAAAATATAGCAGATTTTGATCCCTAATCCAATTGCTCATATTGTTGATATTTATGTTTTTATCATTTAATGCCAAATACTCTTTGATGTGCAAAATCTCTTAAACTAGATCATCTGAAACATCTTGAGAATAAACTTGAATAAACATAATTTAAATGCTTAATTTTTTATTTCCCGATCAGAAAGTTCGCGGAATTTAAAAAAGACGTAGAAAATTTCGAACACTGTCGTACGCACATTTTAGACCGTTTAGTTCTGAGGTTAATCGATCGACAATTGTAAAAAATACGTTTATTTTAAAACTATGCTGAGCACCAAACAGGTCTTCATCATCGTTGGTTTCATCAAAATGTTGTTTTCTTTTTTAGGTTCGCTTTTCGCTTGTAGTGTAGTTTTGAGTACCAACTAGCGCCTTGGCCTCTTCTTCATACGTTATATAAAGTTCTCCCGGGAAGATGAAATAATTGAAATCAAAGATTTGTATAAGTCGATAACCAATTCAATATCTGCATCTTCCTGTTGTAGTTTTTTACTCGCTACATTGATACGATTTAAAATACTACGCCAAAAAAACAGGCATGAACGCAGTTTCAAATTTTGTCAATTTGTGCCTTTTTTATTTTGTCATGTTTCTGCCTTTGTAACCATTTTCTCAGAACTGTCATTTGTAATTTATTCTATAATATCATGAATTTCTTTCCAACACAATAATTAACTTTTGCAGGCATCATCTCTGCATGGCCATTTCGTAGTGTAGATCCTCTTTGGTGTTATGAGTACATTGGTGTTTTTCAGTTTTTCCCAACGTTGATGCCGAAAAGAAATCATAAATTGCTTGCAAAAATGAAAAATAGTTGGTGGATTAATTAAAGCAACTAGCCGCCGCAGTTCCAACTGCGGTATAAATTGTATAAATTCCGCAAACTTGTTGGCATTTTTAATTCTGGCTTGGAGACCAGTATAAGCGCCTGACATGTTTGCAGTAATTTTCTAAATTAATGTTTAAAGATGCGAAGGTGTTAGTAATTGTTGTGTACATTTCTTCAGATTTGTGTCCAGTATTTGGAACAAGAGTTAGAAATACCGCTGTTGGTGTTCCACATTCTTTAACATATCTCAGAACAATTGATAACTGATCTATATGTGCGATATCTGGTGTACAATCAACAATTATAGAAAAAATATTTTTATTTGCATATTTTGGCATATTACTTTTGTATGTGATATTACTTCTGTGCACTTCTGAGCCATAAGATGAACTATTTCTTGGTACCTTGTGGACGAAAAATAATTAGTTTTACCGCTACCCGATGTTCCATGTTTTCTTAGCTGTTCCTTTAAGAATGGATCAAATTCGGCTAAAAGCTTTACGGCCATTAAAAAGTTACATTTAGTTTAAGTTAGAATTTGATTGATTTAATCTGGATACTTCCTTTATAGTGGCGGGCGCCTCTCGCCGCCGCGGCGCGCCGCAAAAACATTTCTGTTTTGAAAAATTTGTATATTTTTAAAATTTTCCGCTTACAAAAATTTGCCGCCTACGAAAATTTGCCGCCGTAGGCTACAGCCTTGCTAGCCTATTTAGAAATCCGCCACTGAATGTGATGCATGTAACAGTAAAGCAAATGTGTATGTAATGCAATTAAAAAAAATCTGCTTTTGTGTTTGGTATAGGTTTTTCAAATTAAATTCACCCTATTGCAAATTAAATTCAACCTATCCCAAGTTAAACTAACCTAGTTAAACTTTTTTCAAATTAAATTCAATCTTTTGCAAATCAAATTCATCCTTTTGTAAATCAAATACTGAAAGACGTAAAGAAAGTTTGATTTCACCTCAAAAATCTAATTTTTGTAAGTAATTTTAAATTTTCTTAATTGCTATTTTGAATATTTTTTGTCGATTTTTAGTAATCTAGCAAAAAAGCAAACTGAATTTTCCAAATTGACTCAACTCTTTTTGCACGATGTCCACGAATATTAAAAAAAAACATCAAATAATATTAATTACATAGTAAGAAATCAACAAATTTATTGTAATTTATACAATATCATAATCACATATAGGAGTTGAAGGTATAAAAGTAATTTAGCAGTTTACAGTCAACTCAAATACAGGTTCTCTCCACTTAACGACTTTCGTTCCTAAAACTAGGTCGTTAATCGAATTAGTCGATAAGCGAGGATGCTTCCTTTTATTAATTTTGAAACACATAAAAATGCAATCTAATTACAGGCTGATTACCAATTCAACCGGAATTATTAAATGGATTAGATGTTTCATTTTATTCTTAAAGGTAATCGGTTTATAAAGAGATTGTTACAGAAAATGTGACCAGAGTCTTAGTTGCCTGAAGTCTGTTAGTGAAGACAATTAACGGTATTTAAGCAAGTAGGCCGTTAAATAAAGAGTAGGTACTTAAATTTTGTGCGAAGATATTGTGAATTGGTGAATGGCGACTTTTTTAAGGAGTTGGTTCAGAAATTGGAAGGCGATAATCTGGACGAAGTTTACTTGATTCTGGACATCGCAATTGTCCACAATACGCTCGAAGTGCGTGATCATGTTGGTCAGATAAGGCTCACTGTAATTATGCAATTGTGCGTATTATAATTAAACTTCTGATTTTTTACTATATAAATAACATTATTTGATGTTTTTCAAAATATAATATGTATGTAAAAGACTTGATTTACAAAAGGGTAAATTTGATTCGCAAAAGAGTGAATTTTAATTTCAATACGGTGAATTTCATTTGCAAAAAGGTGAATTTTATTTCTAATAGGGTGAATTTTATTTCTAATATCTAAGCTGAATTCAATTTGCAAAAGGGTGAATTTAATTTGAAGAATGGTGAATTTATTTTGAATCAAACCTGAATAAAACAATATAGAAAAACCTGAATAAATCTAATACAACTTTATATTTTTTCAAAAATATTTCTTATTTCTTTATTAAGTGTGTTACAAACCAATAATTTTACTAAATAGGTTTTTTAAAACAAATTTAAAATAACAATTGTGTATACAACAGTACATGTATGTACAACAGTACATGTTCAGCACGATAAATTTACTACTGGCGACGACTATTCATAGATTACTCTCAGATGTAGTACTTAATTAGTAACTTCAATATATTTTAGTAAATTCGCTAAAAGTTAAAAAGAATCTAAATTTGGGTTTAAAAAAAACAAATTTGATTTCCAAAGTTAGTCAAAATTGTCCAAAAGTTGTTGTCCAAAGTTTGTCATAGTTTTTTCGTTTAAGTTCAAAAATTAATCTTACAAAATTCAAGAACTTGATATTGGATTTGTCTCAAATTTAATATTTAGTAGCTTCAACGTGGTATTAGAATATCCCCAAAGTTTGAAAAAGATCCAAATTGTGATTTTTGAGAAAATTTGAATTTCCTAGTTTGTAAATGATTTGCTATTTTAGTTCGAGGATTTAGTCTTACAAATTATGGTCCAATTCAAGAACAATACTATTGATTTGTCTCAAACTTTGCAATTATTAACTTCAAAATATTATTAGAAAATTCACAAAGTTTCAAAAAGGCCCAAATCTTACAGTACCTACAGCTATTTTAACTTTTTTGTTCCATAATGTTCTTACGGGTTTATACCAATTCTACTATGCCTTGTAATTTTCATATATTTTTACTTAAATACAGACAAAATTGCTGTTTATTTACAGTTTTTGTCGTTCAGATACATACTTCTCCATTTATTTACAGTTTTTATCGGTAAAATTAAACTACACACCTACATTACTTCCTACGTTTTCTTTATTTGAATTATCATTTATTATTCATGCCATTTTATTCAAACTGATCGTGAAAAAGCTTGATTCGTCGGGTCAAAAATTCGTTATTAAAGTTTATTAATGAATAAATTAATTAATTATTTTCCCGTTTGTATCTTATACCAAGGGTTTCAATTGGAAATATTTTATTTTTTAAAATGAAATTTATTTAAATTAAAAGTTATCATTATATAATAGTTTTTATCTTGAATCTTGTCATGAAAATTCATTCAATTCTGAAAACATAGAAGTGAATCATAGAGATCAAACAAAAACAACTTTAGAGGCCCCCATATAAACAGCAACTTTTATGTTTAAGTTTTCTGAACAACAAACACGAACGGCCGAAAGAAATTTTTCTGTCTGTTAGCTGCCGTACAAATACTTTTTTTGTTAGGAAATCAGGTCACTTAACATGAAAAAGCAAATATTGCAATAAAGAGTTAAATTGTAAAAAAATCAATGATATAATTGGAAACACTCTTATCATCATAATATCGTATTCAATAAATTTACCCCAAATTATTTAATTATCTATAATTACCATTTAGTTTTTCTATTTATAAACATTCTTCGTGTTTACTATTTTATAAAAAAACGTATATAACAACTTTTGGAATGTGAATCGGCTATAAAAAAAACTAATGAATATTTTCTCAAAATTATGAGTTTATTAGAAAGATCGGACTTTTTCATTTCAAAATTAAAAACATCATTCAAATGACTGTCACAACTGGCTTGTCAGTGCCACATCCGATTAATCCAATTTTTTAGTACATTTTCGATTGAATGGATGGATACTTCGATTTCGTGTTTCAAGGCATCAATCGTCTCTCGATGGTTAGTGTAACAGTTATCCTTAAAGGCTGCAAAACAAAGCGCAAAAGATCGATGGTTCCGTTAGCTCTGTGCCAAGTGGCCCCGTCCTGTGGAAACAAAATGTCCTACATGTCATAATCTTCAATTTTAATCGTAAATAAAAATTCGTTTAGCATGGCACAGTAACGTTCGCTATTGACTGAAAAACTGGGTTTATCTGATAGGGTACTGTCAAGCCAGCCTGGGTAATCATTAGAATGATGTGTTTGATTCTGAAATGAAAATGTCCAATCTTTCTAATAAACTCATATTTTGAGAAAATATTAATTAGTTCTTTTTTAGATTAAAAGTTAGGTGGCAGACCCGTTATAAGCTTACTTCTAGTTGTATCATTGTACATTGTATCATAATTGGATATATACAATTTATTACACTTTATTTATTTATTTTATTACACTTTTATAAATCTTTTAAATCGAATATTATACACATCTTCAAATAGGAAACAAAATCCCGGAAACACAGAGCTTAAAAAATCTTTTGTCGGTAAATTTCTTAGAATTCCTAACTTATCAAAGTCTTATTGTATCATTTCCGATTACAAAGAAAAAACTCCTCCATTTACACAGACAAGATTTATACTTTCCCCAGAAACATAAATATCCCGTGTAGACATCCAATATTTCTCCCTTACCTCAAAGTCGAAGTAATTGGACTCTTGTGCATTTACATTCCCAGTACACCTTAGAATCCCTTTTTGTCTAAACTACTAATTACTTTCCATCCTAATAACTATTATTAATTGTGCGCTGTTAATTAAATACCGAAAACTGATGAGGCGTCGTTCGTCCGTAATTCCGTTCGGTTTCTAATATTTCAAAAGATGGAATTTTTGGAGTGTTGAAATTCTTTTCGCCGCGCCACACGACCACCGATAGAATGTAATGTCCGGTTTACACTCAATACATTCTGCAAGTAATTCTTTGGTATTAATTCTGATAGAAATCATTAAATTGTGTTTTGTGTTTAAATTCATCGAAAATTGTTTGAACTTGAAACAAATCCTTTTTGTCGGTTTAGTTTTTAAATAATTAAAAGGAACTTTAATTATATTGGTATTTTAAAAGAAACGCTGCTGTTCTTATATAATCGGAGAAAAATTCATGAAATATGTATTTATTAAATAATTTAGATTCCGTTCAATAAACAAATTGTTTCTCAAAATCATTGGAATGTGTTATCGAAAATTGTATGAACTTTTTATTATGATGTTTCGGTTTTTAAATAATTACGCTATGTTTCAGCTAAATAATAATCATAATAATAATAATATACTTTATTAGCAGAATCTATACAAACACAAGAATAAAATATGATAATAAGGTAACTTATACAAAATTGAAATAAGGAATTGAACTCTTAGTCGAGCAGTGTCCGACAATAATAACATATTATTAACATTAAACTATCACAGGTTTAATTGTTAGCAAAGATAATGTCTTATTGTTAGTAAATATTAAAAGTTGTTTAGTTTATTACAATTTTTCACTTCAAGAGGCAGCATATTGTACAGAATCAGCTATTTGCTTAGGACAGAGTTGAATCTCTGTGTGTGAAAGATTTTACTACAGAAACGTCATCTACATTTCTTAAGTTATAGCTAGTTTTCTGATTGACAAATGACACCATGTCTATTAAATACTTTGCTATGAGATTATTTCTAATTTTGAATAAAATTATCATGTCATTATATTCGATTCGATGTTTAATTGACATAAGTACCAAGCACTGTAACATAGGATTTATTGGTGTGTATATGTTACATTTGATTATTTTACACATACATCTGTTTTGTTTAATTTCGAGCCTTTTTATCAAATATTCCGGAAGCTTATAAAAGACAGGTGTACAAAAATTAGCTTGCGGTAGTATCAATGATTTGTATAATAATAATTTAGTTTGTAGCTCAGTCTTTTGCCAACCCTACTTAAAATAGTATATTAAGGGACGAGTTCAATAATTTTACAGCACTCGTCCAATTTTGGAAAACGACTTGCGTAGCTAGGAGTTTTCTAATGGATAAGCCTTCCGAACGAGTTTTTTATAGTATTTTTTATATTTTGCGCCCTTTTATGCGATTTTTAAATAAAAAAATCGCCGATACATATTAAGAAAATTGTATGGCACTCGGCGAGCGAAAACTACACGCATATGAGTACTGTTATGAGTCCATTACAGACGCAAAGTAGAAAAAATATTATTTATTTAACATTTTATTCATAATATAAGCTGCATTTGGAGTAAAGTTGAGTTTATTACCAATAATTACACCTAGATACTTGTACTCTGATACCTCTTCAAGGGGAACATTATCAAGAACTTTCGATCCATTAGCAGTGCAGGTAAATTGAGCTTATTGTGTATGACTATAAATTTATTGATATTTATACGAAGACTATTTCTCAAAAGTACTCAGTTATATTTACGTTATATTTATTTAAGATCAGATTAACTCGCTGTAATATTTTTTTTTTAAATCCGTACCAAATATTAATATATAGCATTGCGTCATCTGTAAATATTTCTATATTACAGTGTTTTACAGTTTACATTATATCATTAATATAATACTATATTTTGCAACTAGGGCGGTAAGTAGTCAAATGGTCACGAGGGCGAAATTTGGCGCACGAACGAAGTGAGTGCGCACATTCGCTCGAGAGGTCAATTGACAATACCGCCCGTGTTCTTAATAAGTATCTTACAGTACGTATCTTACAAGTTTGGGATCCAGGGGCCATCAAAAAAAAAATCAAAAGAATCAAAAATGAAGAATTTGCTATTTCAATTGTCTCCGGTGGTGTAGATTATCATAGTAATACCGGAGACTAATGAGAGTCCTCATAAGAACTCTCATCAGTCTCCGGTATTACCATAGAATTTACACTGATTTTAAAACTTTTTCTTTCTAATTTTTATTTCTATTTTGTAATGAAAAAAAAACTGTCACTTTCACGTCACTTTTTTAACATTGACGTCTTGATTGTGTTTAATTTAATTAATTTAATTTAGTTTTACTTAATTGTTTTTTGTATGTAACTTAGCGATATTGAATATTTGCGTGCGTTACCCAAGTTATGTTGTAATACAGCCAAAAATGGCATTTTTCTCACTAAAAAAACGTGCTCCAAGATAGTACTATTAACGCATGAGTACTAAAAAGTGTACGGTTTTTTAACCGTTTGGGTTTTGAAAATTGAATAAAAAATACAGAAAGTTTTATTTAAGTTTTGCACTGAATGAAATATTTATTTGGGCCGATAAATGAATGCTTGCCATTTACTTTTTAAAGATTATTTCATGTAAATGTTGCCCGCGGCTACGCCGTAGGTGGTCCTTCCCTGAGCTCCAATTTTGGCATATTTTTTTCAGCATTTGGGCCAGTATCTCACCAATGGCAGCTGTAATGTTGTCTTCCAGGCCTGAAATTATGCCAAGCTTGTCCCTTTACACGAGAGACTTCACGTATCCCCACAAAAAATAGTCCAAGGGGGTCAAATCCCATGATCTTGTCGGCCAATGGACTGCTCCAAAACGTGAGATTAATTGCTCACCAAATTCGCCTCTCAATAGGTTCATAGTATCGCATGCCATTTGGCAGGTGGCACCGTCTTACTGAAACCACGTCAACCAAGTCCAATTCTTCCATTTTGGACAAAAAAGAGTCGGTAATCATAACACGGTATCTTGCTCCATTGACTGGAACGTTGCGATTTTCAAGTACGGCCCAATAATGCCGCCGGCCCATCAAACCGCACTAAACAGTGCATCTTTCAGGGTGCATTGGCAGCTCTTGAACTGCTTCTGCCTGCTCTTCACACCAAATTCGGCAATTCTGTTTGTTGACGTATCCGATGAGACAAACATGATACAACTTTCCTGTGGCCCATTCACCAAACAAACTACGTTGTGGTACGTCACCTGGCTTCAGTTTTTGCAGCAGCTGTATTTTGTATGGTTTCATACCGAGGTCCTTGCGTAAAATCTTCCAGGTGGTCGAATAACACAAGCCCAATTGTTGACAACGGCGACTAATTGACGATCTTCATTGACACTGGCCGATACAGCAGCAATATTTTCCTCGGTAACGCACTCTTCGCATACGGGTTGGTGTATTAATGTCCAATAAAGTGAAACTGGTGCGAAATTTCGTCACAACAACTTGAATAGCCTGTTCGGTGGGTCGATTATGACAACCATAAAATGTACGCAATTTACGAAACACGTAGGTATTGTATATAGTCAGTCTTTATCGATTTTTTCGAAATATGTTTTTCGGTAATAAATATCGGTTATCGTTTGGTGATCTGGCAGGAACTAGGGAGGTCCTATCGATCGCGGGGCCCTGGACACGTACCCAGAGTGCCCAGTGGGATAGAGGGGCCTGCTGGTACTGTGTTAACACATCTTTTTGGTATGCGTAGAGCATATATTGTTTTCTTTAGTTTAATGGCTAACTTGTTAATATGGTTATGCCAATGTAAATTTTGGTCAAAATGTAATCCTAATAGTGTTAGTGGATTCTTTATTTCAAATTTTCTGTCTTCAGATATTGGAATTTTCTGTGAATAACATATTTGCGATCCTTTTGTCCTGAATATAATTACAATCGTTTTGCTTTCGTTTACAGTCGGTTTGTTTTTTGGCCACTCTTTAATTGTGGCTATTGCTACATTTGTATTTCTTGCTATTTCAACAAAACTTTGCAATAGTCTAGGAGGGTCAAATCCCATGATCTTGTCGGCCAATGGACTGCTCCAAAACGTGAGATTAATTGCTCACCAAATTCGCCTCTCAATAGGTTCATAGTATCGCATGCCATTTGGCAGGTGGCACCGTCTTACTGAAACCACGTCAACCAAGTCCAATTCTTCCATTTTGGACAAAAAAGAGTCGGTAATCATAACACGGTACCTTGCTCCATTGACTGGAACGTTGCGATTTTCAAGTACGGCCCAATAATGCCGCCGGCCGGTCTAGTATTTGTAAAACATTATTTATGAATACAAAGCATGCCGTTTCTATACTTTTTCCTTTAGATATAGCCATGTTGTGTTTCACTTAATAGCCTATTTATTTAAAAAGCTTATGGTTCTGTTGGCTAGTAATTTTTCAAAAAAAAATGAAAAATAGAACAATATTGAGATAGGTCTATAGTTCTGCAATAGTCTTCTTTTTTATATATCGGTAATATTGCAGGATGCTTCAGCTTATTTGGAAAAGTATTACATTGGATTGATTTATTTATAATATATATCATATTCAAAGTATAACTGACAATTCCTGTTTTATTAATTCAACTCTTTTATTTCGCACTTACGGAGGTTCGAGCGAATCCCATATTAAATATTTTTTTCAAGTTTAAGCTTTTATACATGAAGATCAATACTTTATTTATGTCCTCTCAAAATTTGAAAGTGATCCTCCGTTTAGTTTATCCGGAAAAAAAAATAAAAAATGATGTTTTTTCGAATCTTATACACAGGTTCCTATGGCCGACAAGCTTCCGTCGCGTCTTTAATTATCTTTTTCGATATTAATTTCCCAACTTTAAGGAATAAAAAACTATATACAATAAACTTAGATGATATTAAAACACGATAACATTAAAGCAATGTGATGTGCCCGATGTAATTATTTAAATAATTAAAGTTCAATTTTTTTGTTTTGAATCTTGTTTATCGACAGTAATTCACATGACATATGGTTTGGCAACGTCGCGCTAACAGCTGATTGTGAGAGAAAAGAAAAACATGGAAATATTTTGAACTTTTGAACGTCTGTGGAACTATTTGATTGAATACACTCCAGCTTTTTACATAGGTTATCTATAATTTTTTGTTTTTTGGTAATTTGAGGTTTTCGGACAACATCTTGGGCTAATAAAATTCTGATCCCTTTACAACCAGTCGACTCATAACACTTATGTTGCCAGATCTTTTTATGTCAACTTATAAGTCAAAAATAACGAAGTCATTAAATAACTTTATTTTGTTAAATAAATAATAATAACCAATTATAAAATTTGTTATATTATTATAAATATAAATAATGAATTTTAACAACTATTAGGATAATTGAAAATATAGAAAAATTCAAGCACTATTTTGACTCATTAGTTACGCTCGAACCTCCTTAACCCTGTGCTGTCTAAAATAAGTTTAACCGACAATAAAAATCATCTCTTTACCTCAAAAGTTAGAAATACAACCCATTAGAACCCATTATTAAAACCCTTATTAATTATACAATTTTACTAAAATAACGAAGAAAAATAGAAGTGGTTTCAGTGCGTAACCACCGAGTTTCAAATGCAATAAATTTTTCATGAAATAAATTTTCCAAGATACGTTATGCTACAGTTTTTCTTATCACCGAGACAAAATAATAAATTTCGGAAATTTTGAACCAACAACAAACATTATCTAATTTGCCTTTTTTCGTTTCTTTTAAATAATTCCAATTTTCTTCAACTTCGCACCTTCTATATGCAAATTCCGAAATAAAATATTCCACCCAAGTACCTACGTCATAAAATTTCTGGCTCGATATTTCCCACTAGGTTTTCCTTCCCCTATTAATATCACCTTCGTGACTAAACACCGATGGAGATAATACACAGTCATAAATTCTGCAATTAATTTAGGTTTAACGAAGATTTTAATTAAATGCAAATATACAAACGGTTTTTATTTTTTATTTTCAAATCGATTACAGTGTATGAGCAAAAATGTTGCTGGATTGTGTGTATCTTCGATAACGAGCTGAATAAATTATTTATTATCTCAGTTATTTTTATAACAATACGAACGTTTATCTCTTTTTGTTTTGTTATCAGAATGTTATTAACAATATACATGGTTGGTTTTATTAAAAAATCGTGATTTTTTTATATTTTATAATACAGTTTTTTAAACATGTGTTCTACTATTTAAACAAAATGATTTTACCAATCTTTCAATATTTCAACAAAATTTCACGTTATATTTAGATTTCCATAATATTGTCATTATTTTCAAATATTACGGAAATTTACGATAATAAGTATTTATTTTTAATTTCTAATAAATATAATAGCATAATAGCCTTTAAAATCCCTTAAAAGTATACAATAAATATATTCTCTCTATATAGCATTATATCTTCTCGCATGCAATATGCTGAAATATTATAACAAAAATTGTTTCCTTGTTTTTTTTTAATTTCCATAAAATCTATGAAACGCAAACTGTTGTAACAGTTTCAATCGAAGAGTCTTCGTTCAACATGTTTTGAAACGAAATTTCTAAAAAATTTAGTGTCTTGATAATTCAATACGTTTCAAAATGAAGTTTGTTGATTTAATTCGAACAAAATTGCTAAAATTTAACCAAATAATAACAAAATTATGATTCCAACCTGGGTTTTCAAAAAAATAAATACAAATAAAATGTATATAATAAAATGTATTTTATTTGCATTTATTTTCTTGAAAACCCAGTTTTGATTAATAATTTTGTGATTTTTTGATTAAATTTTAGCGATTTTGTTTGATATTAAATCAACAAACTCCATTTTGAAAGAATTTTTGCTGGATGTTTTTTGAAACCGAACATATTTCAAAAATAGCAACGGTAAACGATTTTGCTTTGTTGTTTAATTTTTTCCGCAAATATTTGTTTAGCAAAATGGTGAGAGATTTGTTTAAAAAATTAAATCAGGAATCTTCAGCTGAAAAAATTTTTGCTAAAATTTTACTGAATCTGCGGATTTTAAAAAATACCGGTTTCTATTTTTAAAATATCTGCAGATTATCCAAATAATCCAAAAGCAAAAATTTGTTCTTCAAATTTATCTAAATGTTATCTTCTTCTTAAGTGCCATGTGCATTCAGAATATTGCTCAGCAACAAGGCTATCTTTACTCTGTTGACGCCAAGTCTGAACAGAGAGCTAGAGTTGGTTTTGTACCAGCCACGTAGATTCTTGTATATCCGGCTTGTGTATCAGTTAGTTCTTTTTTGAATATTCATTCGGAGTAAACATTAAAGAGCAAGGGAGATAAAATACAACCCTGCCTTACTCATCATTTGATCTTTATTTCCAATGTCTCATCATCATCTATTGTAACCACCGATAAACTAACCCGATAACTAGATTTTCAGTTATCCTAATATCCCTTCCGTCCAGTCCTTAATGATCTAAAGTCACACCAATACATCATGTTTGACCCTGTCGAATGCCTCTTGGAAGTCTATGAAGCATCCATTGACATTAACCGACATATCACGACTTCTTTGAGCCACGACACTTATTCCAAATAGAGGCTCCCTTGCATGGTCATAGCCCCCCCTGGCCCCCTAAATATGCCGAATATAACATAAATATTATATTGAAATATGGAGAGACGAGGAGAGACGACTCTCTTCAAGTGAGCATGGAAATGTGGGGCTTAAAAGAAAATTTTAAAAATTAATATTTTAAAAAACCCTTGTGTTTCAGTTTAAGAACGTAAATTGACGCATTTCTATTGTATGTTATTGTATTTTCTTCAAACCCCCTCCCGAAACTGAACCCTGGCTACCATGGGCGTAGCCAGGATTTTGTTTCGGGGGGGGTTTTAAGACCACGATTTAGTTTCGGGCGGGGTTTTAAGAAAATACAGTAACAGAAATGCACCAATTTACTTTATAAAACTGACACACAAGGGTTCCTAAACTTCACATCTACCATGCTCTCTTGAAGAGAGTCGTCTCTACTCGTCTCTTTATTTCAATATAACATTTATGTATATATTTTGCATATTTCGGGGAGGGTTTGAGATACTTAGGCGTGAACTTTAACAACTAAACAAAATTAACCACAGTCGCGAAACTAAGACCAAGATACTCTTGGTCAAAAGGAGTAAACATTTCCTTGGCGTCTCCCAAGGAAATAAAGGTATCTCCACCATAGCGGCCACTAATATCTACAAAGCTATTGGCCACCCTCTCCTTGACTACGGACATATATTACTCTCAAATGCTAACAACAGAACATTAAATACACTAGAAGTTTCAGAACGAACCTCAGTACGACAATAGTACGATCACAAAGCTAAGATACAAAAACAACATCCTTCAAAATCCTTCCAACGATTTCCTATACAGACTTACCTGGATTATAAAACTCTTTGATAGACACAAACAACTATCTAATTTCTTTCTGGAATTTATCTAAATCTTAAATAACGATAACTTTCTTATTTACAAATTTTATTTGAAAAAAAGTGTTTTAAAAGCAAAATTAAATTAAGAATTTTAAGCTGAAAGAATTTTTGTTGGATGTTTACTGAAACGGAAAGTATTTCAAAAATAGTAACAGTACAGTCAAACAGTACAGACAAAATGTATCCTTCCTAATGCCTCGCTCTACATTAATGTTTTCTGTGGAATCACCATCTACTCTCACCTCTGCTCTTTGATTCCAATGCAGATTTTCTATGATTCTTAGGTTGTGTCGTATTTTTTTGGTTTTCAGGAGTGTTGCAAATGGTTCATGTTATGTCAAATAGTGCACGAGTGTCATACCATTCCTGAATCCCAACTGCGTATCACTAATACGTTATTCCATTTTGTATAGTTGTTTGTGTTTTATCCTTAGAAATACTTTTAAGGCGTGTATCATGTTGCTTATAGTTTGGTAGTCGCGACATTCTCTGGCTTTTGCTTTCATTGGTATCGTGATAAATATTGGCATTAGCCACTCGTTTGGCACTATTCCTGTTTCATATATGGTCTTCTACAGGTTCGTACTAACATTAATTTGTTCGCTTTTCACGAGTTTTTACAGCTCTTTTGGTACTTCATCTGGACCAACCGCCTTACCGCCTATCATGTTCTTGATGACGTGTTGTACTTCCTCGTTTTTTATTGGGGTGCATGTTACATATTGTCGTATGAGACCCTGATCCTGGAATTTCTAAAGGAATCAGGTCCTCTAGTCCTGCGCTCTAAATGGGTAAGTATACCAACGTTTAGAGGAAGAGGGTGGGGTACAATAGATCTACGAAGGTCGCAGTACAAGTCGTCACCACCAATACTATAATCTACATATTGTCGTGTATTACTTAGGGGGGCACGGGTATCCTTGAAGAGTTCTTCGATATGTTGTTCCCATATAATGAGCTGTTGTGCGGGGTTAATTATAATTTTGCTTTTCTTAGTTTTATAAATGAGGGCTCATTTCTTCTCTTACTTCCTGTTGGTTCTTTAATTTTTTGTAAAGATTAAAACAGCCGTATCTTTCAATTTCTTTGCATTCGTCACCCAGGTACTCTCCTTTCGCCTCTCAGATCATTCTTATGATCTCTCTATTAATCTCCATGCATTTTGTGCGATCGCTTTTGCTTTTCCGCCTTTCTTCCATAAGTTGTCATATTATGTTGTAATATTTCTTTCGTCATCCATTGGTGTGAGGTTCATCGTCATTCATTGGTCATCCATTCGTCAGGTCTTGATAAAACTTTACTTATTTCCCGTAGAGCCCTTTTATGGTTTCCCTTTTTCTGTTTGAAGATATTTCATTATATTCATTGCCTGAAGATATTTCAAAAATATTAAAAGCAAAATCCAAAATTAAATCTTTAAACCAAATTTTTAATTATAAGTACAATGTTGTTTGCAGACATTTTTTTAAGAATTTCGAGAAATATGTTCAAATGTAAATCAAGAATCTTTTGCTGAAAGAATTTTTGATGGAAGTTTACTGAAATCTATTTGAGAAATAATAAATCCAAATCCAAACAAGTTTATTTTTCAAATTCAACAAAATTTTAAAGTTCATAACTTTATTGTTGGTAAAGATTTTTTGAAAAAAATCGAAAAGTTTCCTCAAAATTAAATCAAGAATCATTAGCTGTAAGAATTTTTGCTTAAACCTTAAACGAATTCTGGATAATTATTGTCTGCATAAGAAATAATTATCATTGATTAACACCAATTGAATTTACTTCAAAGTTTTAGTTTAAATCAGTTCAAAAAGTTCAAATTCGTTTATTACGAAAACAATTAAAAGGAATAAAATCAAACAAATTCTGATAATTTATTAAAATTCAAAATTTCTCCAGTTTCAAATAATTTGTTTCAAGAACATAGTTACCCTTGATACCTGAAAAACATGCGTTTCTTTCAACATTATTTGTTAAGTAATAAATAAAGATAGTCTATATTTTTTTATAATTCGAAGCCAATCGACTATATTTAACCAAGAAAAGAATTAGCCTTTTTAGTCCATTTAGCTTCAGTTATTTCTTATCAGCAATAACGTGCAGCGTTGCACCATTAAACGGTAAACATGATTCGTCAAAATCGTTGGAGCGGTTTTCTAGATCATGTTCACCGTTTCGAAAAACATAGATCTTGGGGAAATCGCGGTTAAAGTTGGGTGTCAGTTTTAAATAATTTTGCGGATTAAAATTTGTATTTACTGAGTTTAGCCGATGCGAATACCATACAGAACACGTGCCCGTGCTGTTTCGGTTAGGGCTTCACACGATAGTCTCGTTTCTGATCTCGTCGTTGTTCGGGTTAAAATTTATGAAGAAAATGTTATGCTCGTTCTGAGCTCGGGCAAGTTCGGTTTCAAATTTATGAAGAAAATGTTACGGCTGCCCGGAACGAGATCAGAAACGAGACTCTCGTGTGAAGCCCTAATCGAAATAGCACGGGCAAAGGTGTTCTGTATGAAGTTGACATCGGCTAAACTCGGTAAATACAAATTTTAATCCGTAAAATTATTTAGAAGTGACACCCAACTTTAACCGCGATTTCCCAAGATAAGCCCCGTTTTGTTGCATATGAAGCACGACGTCAGATCTGTTTTGTTCTCTGACTAAAACATCCAAAGCTTTTAAAATGTTTAATATCCTCTAGGCACCATCACATATGTACAAACAGGAAAATACGTGGTAATTTTTATCTTCAACCCCACAAAAGCAGCGCAATTTTCCATATTTTAGAGTTCAAATTATCATTTTGCTTCTGAGAAAATGCTTTCTAGACATTAGGATGAAGGGGTTTTGTTTCAGCTTTCAAAAGATAACCGAGAAACACGGCCCGGGAGCACAAAGCGTGTAGCGCACTTACCTCACCTATTTCATTATAATTTCGTCAATTTTTTGAATTTTAGTTTCCTATTGGGCGTAAAAGACTCGTAAATGATGCAGGTATATGAATATGTCGAAAACTCGATTTTCTGAAAAATTCTAGGGTAACTATATCCCCCTTAATTTAAAAAAAGGATAATTTACATGTAAATTTACATGTAAAATTCCTACAGAAGTATTATATGCAAATGCCTGTAAATAGGCCTGGTTATATACAAGAAATAGTTATTTACATTAGAGTGTGGAAAGTTTGATTTTACAATGCGACAGCTCGTTTAGGCCATTAGCTGGAGCGCTGTAAAATCATTTCCGCACGAAATTTGTATACATTTTTTGGCCGACAATTATTATTTAACAAATAGACCCTCCGCCTCCACTTCCGGTCCCCCACTCCCGCTTCTTATCCCACTTCCGGATCCCACCTCCCACTTCCGGTTCCCACACCACTTTCGGTTTCCACCCTCCATTTGCGGTTCCCGCCCCACTTCCGGTTCGCACCCCACTTCCCATTCTCAACACACTTCCGATTCCCACCACACTTCTGGTTCTCACCACACTTCCGGTTCCCACCCCCCTTCCGGTTCCTACCCAACTTCTGGTTCCCACCCCACTACCGGTTCCTGCCCCACCTCCAGTCCCACCCCACTTCCGGTTCTAAAAAATTACCCACTTTCGGTTCCGGAACCGGAAGTGGGGAGGGAACCAGAAATGGGGTGGGAGCCGGAAATGGGAGTGTGCTGGGGGGCCGGAAGTGGAGGTGGAGGGTTCAGAACGAATCATCTTTCCCAACTATTTAGATTATTTACAATATTGGAAGTTATTTTATTTGGCAAGTTGGTTTGAAAGTACGGCTACAATGCGGGAAAGTGACTTTACTGCATTGAAGCCGGACTTTGCAACATAGTGAGTAAAATGCTAGTTTCGCTTGATGTCACACGATGTCAAAGCTAGCTTTACAATTCAGGAGGCCAAAAAGAGCATTTATATGTATTTAACGATCAGCAGTAATACTTTCTATATTATAAACTAACTAATTATAAAAAAGTTCTAGCAATGATTAACAGCAATAAATCCCCCAAGTGAAAACCTAATTCGAACCCTATCATATTTGAACTTTTTAAAGTTTTTTAAGTTATTCTTTATAATAAGTCTATTAATACTCAAATTTTTCAGATCTATTGAAATAGTAGTTTATGATACAAGTGCGTAAAGAAGGGTTTTTGTGCATGAGTTACGAACTTGAATCGCAATGAGTGAACAAAAGCCTTTCTCCCACATGTATCATACATTATTTTATATATGAAGCATGCTAACTTTCTCTTGAATCTACAAATAATTGTTTCTTACCGATACCATTGAAAAATTGTAATTTTGACAAAGAAAATACTTCAAATCACTGACACAATAAGGTTACACAGTGACGGAAACACTATTTGGTCGTTGTCGATGTAATCTAGGTTAAAATAAATTTAATCTAGATTAGGTTAAGTTATATCAGAGTCAGATAAATCCAGACAGAGAGACCGAGACTTCTTGATTCAAAATAAGAAAAAATAATTCAATTTGAATATACGTCAGAATTTTTTTTTAACTACGTCTATGTCTATTGTTTAGTGACGCGAGTTGTTGCCAGAGTAACAACAAACATAAATCGTTTAATAATGAAACCCATTTGATTTACATTGGACTTTTACGCACGATTTGGATACTTTTACACACGATTATAATAATGGCTTATATATAATATATAATCATATATAATAATGATAATATATAATCATATATAATAATGATAATATATAATCATATATAATAATGATACATGTGGGAGAAAGGCTTTTGTTCACTCATTGCGATTCAAGTTCGTAACTCATGCACAAAAACCCTTCTTCACGCACTTGTATCATAAACTACTATTTCAATAGATCTGAAAAATTTGAGTATTAATAGACTTATTGACATACAATAATTTTCTTTTTAATGCGTTCATTTTGGTGTGCGAGTAGATAAATGAATTATAAGTCATAGTTGTCGCATAAGTACTGGTTTTCTTCCTAATTTCAAAGTTTACCTTATGTCATAACTTTTATTTCTCGTAGTACTAAGAGATTGCACATGTAAATTTAAAAATATCTGGCATGATATTTAGCCGACTCCAAAATGTTTTATGTTTAGTGGGCTCAGTATAATCCTAACTATTTGTTGAATTTTTTATTTTTAGCATCTTAATTTGCAGTCTCTGTAACATATTTACATGACTTTTATAAGTACCTACTACCCCAGGCAATTATACCATAATTAATGTAATTGTGTACAAGCGGAAAATTTTCATGAGGGTATTTTTATTCATAAAACAATAAATATGAGAGTTTGGCAAAGACAAAAGTTAGGTAATTAGTTTTTACTATACTTTCAATATGGCTATTAATATTGCAAGGTATAACTCTGTATAACTGATAATCCCGATTCTTATATTTATTGCTTAAGGGACATTGTCTTCTTTGTTTCCAAACGTCTTGAAAACTGTTTTGTTTAAATTTAAAGACATTCTTTTTTTGAGATATTTAAAGAATTCTTATTTTGAAAATTCCCAGAACAAAATCCAAAATGAAAAACTTTCTTGTTCGAGTATGTACAACAATTCAAATGATTGAAACTTCGCTAAATTATTAACAAGTTTGTTTAAAATTAGCTTCTTCTCCACAATCAAGCATCTCCAGAAATGAGGACAACAAAATGCAAAACCAAAAGTTCTTCAAATTTATTCAATTTTCAAATGGTCATATATGTGATTTGCTAAGAGTTTTTTGGAAAATTTCGAGAAATTTGTTTATAATTAAATAAAAGAACATGTTGAAAACATGATGAGTTAAATATTAACAAACAAATATTATTAGAAATGTGAATTAGAATTTTACAAAAGGGAAGTCACTATCCCAATTGTATTTCACAATGAGCAGAACGTTAAATTGATTGTCATTTTCCAATTGAAACAATATATAAAGTTAATGAAGCCAAAATATAAAAACAATATCATATTGTCAGAAATTTAAGTACCATAAAGTAATTAAAACCAGCATATATGTGAATAAAAAATATTTCTTAACAAGGTTGTATTGAATGTATAGGATTTTTTGAAGAAGAAAATATATATAGATAAATAAAAAATCATTTATTCAAGAAAAAAAAGTAATTAAAATTAAACAAAAAAATGTAAATTAACATAAAAAAGAAATCCAAAATTAAATGTATTCCCGAACAATTGTGCAAAAAGAGAGTAAATAGTAAACCCACTAACCCAAAAAAGTAAATAAAAATAACCCGAGTAGAAGACATCGTAATGTAACTTGTAAGATATCACACATTGCTTCTATATTAATAATAATTAATAATAAATATAAATAAATGATAATATACTTTTTCAATGTTCACAATAAAGTGCCCCAATTTTTGTATGATTCAATTTTGAAGTCGTAGTGTTTAGTAATTTTAACTTGTATTAATAGACCCAGGTAAAGAGGGAAAATATGTACGCTAATAACAATTATATTTATATTAGTTATATATAATAAACAAAAAGCAAAAACATTGGTGTAAAATTAGATGGTTTCTTTTCCTGATTTCGAAAACAAATACGAGGATTTTCTTTCTCTTATTGAAATAAAATCAAAATAATACAAGACGTATAAGGTTTTTTGTGATAGTTTTTTTTTCAACTAAATTAAAAATTATGAATTTTTATTATTTTAAATTCTACTAATTTTAATTTTAACAGATTATTATTTCCTTGGTTGTTTTTTATTTCTTTTGATTATAGAAACAGATTTTAATTTTTAATTTTTTTTCTTGTTTTATTTCGTGTAGATTTGTACAGCAATTTGTAGTATGTGTGTATGTATATTTTATTATTTGTACTATGTTAACTAAATATTGTAAATAATAAAAATGCTTCTTCAAAATATTTTAGCTATTTTGATTTCTTCTTCATCCATTATTACAGATTTAAAGTTTTCGATACATGATGGCGACTAACGACAATTCTCTAGTAAGCACCAAATCGATTTATTAAAAATCGGTGCACGTCGAACTAAACAAACTAAACAGTCAAGACAAAACTAGACAGAGAAGACTAGACAAACATGGCGAGACTGACAAGGCTGGAAAATAAGACTAGATATACTAGAAGACTAGAAAATAAGACCTTTTTTTTATTGTGGTTTGGGGAAATCCCTCAAACCTTTCCACTTGGCTTTTAGTATGTGCTACCCCGGTATCGCCTATTTCGCATTCATTCTGGGTGGGTAGCACAGTGTTTTGAAATCCCAAAAAGCTGGCCAAAATATGAAGGAACCGTCCAAATATCGTGATTTTTGGTCTCCTTGCGTTTTTGAGGTCGCTGATCACGAAACTGAATACAAAATTTCAAAATTCAAGATGGCGGCCAATAGAAGGCGGATGATTTTCCCAAAAAAGTATTTAATTTTAGTAAAACCCAGCACTTTGCAGTTTTTGACGTCGCTGATTGCGATACAAAATTCAATATCCTACAATTCAAAATGGCGAATCCAATATGGCGAGCAATTTTTCGAAAAAAGCATTAAATTTTGTCGAAACTCGGGATTTATGACTTTTTGAGATCACTGATCACGAAACTAAAGTTGAAATTTTAAAATTCTGAATGGCAGTCGCTGACCACCAGTGTGTGTGTGTATGTGTGTATTCTAGTCTTGGACAATTCGTGGACGGAAAAAAATTATTTCGTTCCTACTCGCTTGTTGCCACCTCTTTTTAAATTCCGGTCTCAGTCTACCCATGGCTTCTTTCAAACTTTTCGGCAAAATGTATGATTGCTTGAATTTTTTTGACACCTACATCTCAACAATATAACACGTATAATATAACACGTTGATTTTCCCGTTCAATATCGATTTCACAAATATTAAATTTTTTTTTCTTATGAAAGAAATTTCTTCGGTATTATCCTCAGGTCCTGTAGAAAATGGAAGAATAATATTAATAGGAGAATTATCTTAACCAATTTCCTATAAACAATATTTCATACGCAAAAATTACGAAAAACTGCAGAAGGTGCACCACACATCATCGCATAAAAAATTTAACCGAAACCGAATGCGCAGCCACGCGCAGTTAATTTTTGGATATGTTCTGAATAAATGTCTGAGCAACAATTTGAATTTGAATTAAAAGCCCTGGTCGACCAGGGTTTTGACTTATTGCGATATTTAACAGAACATCATCAAGAAAAATACCACTATCTTCATTAATAATTTACTACATCATACATCGTTAATAATAATTTCGAGAACCACATTAAAATTGTAGTTACTATATAGGGAAAAATCCATTTTTCAGAATCCAAAGTCGTTAAGTTTTCCAGATTCTACAGCCGTTTGAACTACGAGCAAATAAGGCGACAGGCCAGACGCGTGCAGGGTTCACGACTATAATATATACTAGAATACGGCTAATGCTCAGAATACATACTAGATGTACCACTGCAACTATTCCAACCATTAAAATTCTCTAATCTAAATTATTTTTTTCCACATTTGGCCAGCTTTTTGGGATTTCCGACCACTGTGGGACAGTTAGTGACAAGAGAAGGTTAGAGACAGACAAGGCTAGACACATAAGACTAGACAGACAAGAGTAGACAGACAAGACTAGACATACAAGACTAGACAAACAGAACTAGACTGACAAGACTTTTTTGTGGAAGTAGCTGGCAGCTGAGGGCTGAACAGACAAGTGGCCCTACGAACATCTCGAATCACAAATAGCAAATCTTCAGCGTGGTTGTTTGTAGTTAAGATGGTTGTTGATTCATCTTATTTGGGCTTACTGGTAGATATTTCTATTGCGTCTCAGTTTTTCGTCATTTTCCTTAGAGGAAATAAGAAATTTAACGAACCTGACCATTCAAACCGAGTTTTCTTTATTTTGCAACTTGTAACCCATTACCGTTCTAGCGTTAAACGGTATGTTCATGTCGGCTGTTAGCTCGTCCCTTTCTGCTTCCCATCTCCAGTAGTGAAATATTGTGTGTCTTACAGAGTTCACATCGCCACAGTATTCACACAAGTCATCTTCGGCAGCGCGTATTTATTGTATTTGTTGTATTTGCGCGTATTTGCTCGTAAGTAGTTGCGGAACCTCCCATGCCCTGAGAGGAATTGAGTCAGGTAAAAGTTAGCCTTGCAATGCTTCCTGTTGAACCATGTGGTAATATCTGGTATGATCAAGTTCGTCCATTGGCCTTTTTCGGACGCCCACCATTTTTGTTGCCATTCTGCTAGATTTTTTCTAGCAGCAATTCTGGATTGCCTATCACATCTGGCCTCATGCAGTTCGGTTCTCTCCTTTACCAGGAGCTCTATAGGGGTTACACCAGCTATTACCAAAACTGCTTCTCCCGGTACAGTCTTGTATGCGCTACAGACCCTAATTGCAGTTTTTCTTTGAATTCTCGTAAGTTTGTAAATATTGCTTTCTACAGCCATACTTTGAGCCCATATTGAGGCAGCATATAGCATGGTGGATTGTATGATCGTACCAAGGAGCTTACGTTTTTGAGCTTTTAGGCCCACCTATATTGGGCATAATTCTGTCCAATTCGGCTGTTTCCTTCATGGCTTTAGCTGCTGCCTTCGTGAGGTGTGGACCGAAGGACAGTCTCTTGTCTATGACTACCCCGAGGTATGTGATTTCGTTCTTTGGGCTTATAAATGTATGTTGTACTTTAAACTGTATTGCGTTGAGTCTCCTTAAGCCGGTCAGTAACACTGCTTCAGACATTTTGGGAGCAAGGCTCAGATTGTTTGATGTCATCCAATCGGTTACTTGCCGAATTGTGCGGTTTTCTGTGTTAATAATGCATTCCGTTTTTGATGAGACCACGAACGCAAGGTCGTCCGCGAAGCCAATGAGTGTGGCACCATCCGGAACTTTCAATCTTAGAACGCCATCCTATAAGATGTTCCACAAAGTAGGGCTTAAAACTGAACCTTGTGGGACCCCCGCTTCTCTCTCTACCGAAACTCCATGTGCCTGTAGAAGCAGTGTTCTATTATGGAAGTAGCTTTTTACCATGCCCAGGAGGTAAGGCGCTATTCCTCTTTCCGTTAGTTTTCCTTCATTATTATTTTCTAACTAGCATTGTTAAAAGCTTTTGTAACGACAAATGTAATTAGTGCACATATCTTCCTTGTCCTTTTGGTGCCACTTATAGCTTCTTCTGCAAGTTTTAGGACCGCTTCTATTGCGCTGATAGTGAATCTGCCCTCTCT
Source organism: Phosphuga atrata (assembly GCA_944588485.1). NCBI lineage: Eukaryota > Metazoa > Arthropoda > Insecta > Coleoptera > Silphidae > Phosphuga > Phosphuga atrata. The sequence continues at coordinate 29,761,538 of OX155901.1, read as the reverse complement.
GAATCCAAATTGTCTCCTGGACAATCCGATGCCTGCCTCTTTGATGTCTGTCCACCAGGAGTTGCTCTAGCAGCTTCCCCGCATCTAGCAGTGTCCAAAATACGCAGGGGTCTATACGATGATGGATCGTATAACGGTTTGTCAACCCTTGCGGAGTAGGACAAGCCTTGCGCACTTCCATTTCTTGGGAAAGTTCCCGACACTTAGTTCTGCATTTATTACATCTAGAACAAATTTTGATTGATCAAGGGCTGCGATTTTAATAACCTTAGATCGGATGCCATCTGGGCTTGGAGCTCTATCGTTGGTGGATCCGGTCTTTTGCGTTGGTGAGTTCCTCCGCGGTAAATAGCGGTATCTCATTAACCTCTGGTTATTCCCAGACAAAAGGTTCATGTTGTGTAAAAGTACATCTACAACTCCTTTCAGGTCATTCATTGGCATTTGAGTGTTTGGCGGTAGCACTTGAAGTTTCTTCTTGCATAGCTGAAAGGCATCTCCCCATATGTCCATATCTAGGTACTCGCTCGATCCTCTAGATCCGAGTTTTTGCCAATGTGATTCTTCTGCTTTGGCTATTGCTTGTCTCAGTTCTCTTTTTCTGCTTCTATATAGGTCCGTTAGCGTTTTGAGCTTTGCATCAATGTCTTTTTTCACTTTTTGTCGCTGACATTTTCTTGTAGCAGCAACGCAGGAGGACCTCAGGTTAAATATTTCGTCTGACCACCAATATACCAGTTTCCTCCCAGTTGGTCCACGTTTCTTGGGTAACGCTGAGTAACATGCGCTGCTCATGACCTAAATAAATGTATAGCATTTTTAAATAATGTAGCTGCAATTTCCTGTGCCAGGCTAATTTTTAGTGCTTCTATGTTAAGGTGTTTTGTTGCCCAGGGTTTCATGGTTGAGTACCTTCCAGTCTTGGATTCTGTTTCCGATGTTATGCGAACAGAAAGTCAGGTCTATTATGGAACACGTATTTTCTCTAACTAGTGTGTGCTGTGTCCCTTAGATAGACAAGACTAGACAGACAAGACTAGACAGAAAAGACTAGACAGACAGGACTTGACAGACAACACTAGACAGATAAGATAAGATAGGCATTAAACCCTTTTTTCCACTAGTGTGTCGCACTGGATGAAAATGCTTCCTCGGAGGAGAATCGAACCCCGGTCTCCCGCTTGTCAGGTGGGTATGTTGTCCACTACACTACCACAAACAGACAGGTCGAGACAGACTAGAGAGGCAAGACTAGACTTTACAAACAATTTTGTCATTTATGTCCTTGTATCCTTTAAACTTTTCCTAAACATGCGCCTTTTAATACTACGAAGGTTAAAACTGATTTTGTTAAGTCAGATTTGCTCTAATTAGATTTACAGAATTATTAAAATCAGATTTACAGATTTACTCAAATGAATTTGCTGTTCCTTGGAGTATCAGGTAAGATTATAAAAGATATTATTTAGGAGAATTTGTCTTTGTTAATTCGTTTTAGCACTTCACGAAGTTGTAATAAGTTTCACCAACTTATTATTTCTAACGAAATTATCACAACACATTTCATATTACCTATTGAGAAAATGCTTTTACAATTAGTGGATTGCTAATAGTTCTAATGTTTAAATCTAACTAATGTTTTAATTGCAAGATTAATGCATTTTTTTTTTAAAGCCTTCTTTCCATATTAACAATTTTTCAGATGCTTCTCCGATTTTCGGTAGATTTACGCTTTTTCTATTTTTGTGCGATTATCCTGGAGGATAGGAGAGGTGTATACTAAGGATATGCATCGACGCTCCTGTTCCTTTCTGTGACTACGCCCTGCAGACTGGATCGATGCGGCGTCGAGTTCGGGTAATGAACTCTCTCTCTATTTGTCAAAACAATGAAAATAGTTTAATGATATTTTAAACTCAATAACACGTATTGTTTGCACATATTATTCGCCATTTTTAAACTTTTTCCATTCTTATCGGTTAAATTTATTTCAAGTTGATTGTTCGGAGACTTGAAATGGTTGCAATTTCACGTTTTCCCGGTTTTGTATTATTGAACCGGGATTGTCTGCCCACGCTATCAGGGGATTGTGTGTAAGCTACGTGTGGTTGTTAGGCAAGGAAATTTTGTTAATCCCATTCTGAAGTTATTCTTATAGAAATTATCTTTCCTTATAGAAATGTTTTGAAAATAGAAACTTAATTTCCTGTGATTTTATATGACAAGGATACTTAACCCGACAACACTAGATATACATGAATTGACAGTCAATGCTAGACAGACAAAGCACAATACTGACAATACAGACAATATTAGATAGAAAAGCTAGACAGACAAGACTGGACAGATAAGACTGGACAGACAGGACTGGACAGACAAGACTTGACAGACAAGACTAGTCGGGCAAGATTAGACAAACAAGACTAGACAGACAAGACTATATAGAAAAGTCTAGATAAGCAAGACTAGTCGGATTAGACTAGGCAGACTAGACTAGAACGAGAAGAATATACTGATGAGACTAGACATACTAGACCAGGCTTCAGAGAAACTGGATTGTGCAGGGAATTGCTGTTTCAAACTCTTTTTTAACTGGTGTTGTATGGTGTTGATCAGATGGAGCACGGGACATTTCTTGAAATCGGTTCGCTATCATATCTGACTTCATGTTGGATTTACCCGTTTTCTTGATGCTAGACTCGTCAAGTTTCCGCAGAAGGCTCCATACTTTGCGGCTAGAATGTGTAAAATTGAGATTCTCCATGGTCGTCTCCCATTTTTCTAGCCGGGTTTTGTCTAACAATCTTAGTAAGTCATCGGCTTTGTCCGGGTTACCACTTCGTTCAAATTCTGCAAACAAGTGGCTGAGTTTTCTGCGCTCCACCACGGTATGTAGTCCTGTATCCCCTGGTGATGTGCTTTTTTGCTGTTGAGATTACAAGTTTGACGACGCAGTCGTAATGGATAGCTTTTGCTGGGATGAACCTAACACCGGCATCCAATTCCTTTTCGAATATTATGTGGCTTTAGCAAAATGCCACATTCTCCCAGGACGTGGGGTTGATTGAACCAATGGGATCTATATACCAATATCGACAACGATTGGTGACTATGTGGGAAGTCTGCGAGTATGATTTCAGTTTATGGCCTGTATAGGACAGTACGGTACTACAAATTACGATACGGGAGCGGACAGTACGGTACTATACGCTACGGGACAGACCCGGCTGTGGAGACAAAAATATTTAGATTTGCACAAAAGTCTGTACCAGTTGCCACAAAAATGTTTCTTTGTCACGGATGACAAGAGAACAGACAGAGAAAAGAACAGATTGGCAAGACAAGAGACTGACAAGAGAACTGACATATAAGATAACAGACATACAAGAGAACAGACGTACAAAAGAACAGGCGGACAAGAGAAGAGATTCCCTCAAAAGAACATAAAGTCAAGAGAACAGACAATCAAAAGAACAGACAGGCAAGAGAACAGACAGGCAAGAGAACAGACAGTCAAGAGAACAGACAGTAAAGAGAATAGAACAGTTACGAAAACAGACAAGAGAGTCATGACAACAGAAGGACAAGAGAATAGATGTTCAAGAGAAAAGTCAGACAAGAGAGTAGAGAGGCATAGAGAGCGAGAATTGACGGACAAGAGTACAGACAGACAAGAGAACAGACAGATAAGAGGCAACAAAAATATTTCGTTTTGCAAGAGAGTCGACAACAGAAAAAATAAAAATTCGAGTTGTCTGCACCAGAGTTAACTGTCTACACCAGAGTTAACTGGGTTTTTAAGTGAAAACTACTTCAAAACCTAAACTGTTTTGAAGTATTTTTCACTTAAAAACCTAAAAAACCTTAAAACGAGTAACAAAGGGTTTAAATTGGAATATTAGATTGTCATTTAAGTTTAATTGAGAGTTCTGCATTTTTAATACTTTAGTGCTTATAAAAATAAAACGTCAAAAATTGTTAGTAAAACTTGGACATAATTCGTAATTTAGCAATAATTAGTAATCGAAACCTATAATTTAGTTTTATGAACTAGATCAATTTATCTAAAAAAATGAGATATTACACGTTACAACTGAGTTTTAACTAGCTCATATACTAGCTAAACAATACTAATAAAGGAAATGGCAATATTTTAAAATTTAAAACATAAGGAATTATGTAATGAGTCAATAGATCCATCCAAAATAGATTAGTGTAGTTTTAATTAACAATTGACTTTTATAATTAGTCTATGGTGCATACAATTCCGTAAATTCCTTATATCTCCGAAAATATTAACATTATTTAAATGTGTTAATAATGGGTTAAAATAAATTAAATTATCTACAAATTGAGATATTGTGCAATAAAATTGCTTTTAATTAAATGAAATATTGTTAAAGAATGATATTTTTTAGAAAATAACTAGTGTCTCGGAAGAAGGGCGAGTTTTTCGAAAATATTTTTTCTGATACTTTTGTTATCCGATTTCCTTAACTACTTGGCTCTTTTCACTTAAAAGTCTGTCGACCCCTGGTCCGGAGATATTAATAATACTTTACAAATTCTGTGAAACTAAATAATTCATGTAGTGACAATATTTCATGAAATTTAGCAAATTGATTATTAATTGTGAATGTTACTTAGTTTATGAAAAGTATTACAGTTTTTGAAAATATTTAGTTCAGGTTTAATGGATTTCAACAAACACTTTCACTTCTAAATTTTCGCTTGTATGTAGGTACACCTTACATCTTTATTCATTTAAAAATATTAAAGTTGGAAATACCTTCACATATGAATTATCGTTACATATTCAGTGTCACAAGAAAATGATTTACACATTAATTGTTGATATTTGCTTATTTAATAATATTTATATAAAAGTAATTAATAAGTTAAATCGTTACTTACGTGTTAACGCTACCACCGCTATATATTGGATGGAATTAAGTATTAAAAAAAGTGTTAAAAAATAAAGTATTTTGAGTTTTAAAAATGTTTTAATTTTAAATAAAATGTTTTATTTTATGATTTATCATAAACATTTTTTATGTAGATTGGCGGCATTTAAAAATGTTAGGCGTTAATACGTAAGTACCATTAAATCTTTACTAAAACTTAAGATTCACTTGAGATTGTTAGAAATTCGCAGAGATAAAAGCATGGGTGAGTATTAAATCCCAGCGAGAATCTATCTCCTGTACGTGAATAAAAACTTTTCAGATTTATGTTTCGTCTTTCAGCAGCTCATTTTGCTTTACTTTCCAGAGTAGCGGAAACCAAGAGTTGTTCACATGGAGATTCTATTGATCGCCATGAAAGCGAAAACTTTGTGGAATGATCCATTTAAAATATCCATTGAGAAAAGAAATTAAGTTTAAGAAATAGTCATAAATAATAGATAAATTACAATTACCTGGCATAGTGTTACATTCTTTAAAAAACTGTCGTAACACAAAAAAAGCAATCTTCAAATAAATTTGACTTTGTCGGAAGGTTAATTACTATTAACTTGGCAGACAGAAAATCGCTAAATAAAGGGTGACAAATTAAGTGTGTTCTGATTTTGAGTGAGTGTTCTGATTTTAAACTGCATTTATCAAAAAACTAAATAAGTTGGACACAAAATTTATTGTTGAACATTGCAGAGTATAATCTAAAGTTTAATAACAATTTAAATGCTTAATCCTAAATTAACAATTTATACTTAAAATTACATCGATTAGATGACCTTCGTTTGCTTCGATGCATGAGTGAAATCGATGCAACAATGAACGTTTTGCACGCTGGCACATTTCTAGCGAAATGTCAATAGCTTGCCAAATGTTTGTTTTTAGGTCATGCACGATTTCAGGTCGGTTCTGATAAGCTTTAGATTTAACATGACCCCATATGAAATAATCCAAAGCCTACAAATCCGGAGTGCGAGGAGGCCACTTGATCTCTGACTGATTTTGGCAACTGATCCCCACGCTGGGAAATCAAACGACCAGGAAAGAACTCTAGTAACACTCCCTTAGACATGTTGGATACATGAGGCCTTGCACCACCTTGCTGATACCAAATATCGTTTATGGGTAATTGGCGTTAAGGGACAGCATCCATCAACACGACCGGCGTGATTTGGTTTTGTGAGTTTCTCGCGGTGCCCAAATCCGACGGTCAGACGTAAAACGTAAACAGAAAATTCTCGGAACTTTTAATTACAGAATGGTTCACACAAATGAATGGTAATAGACACATAATAAGGAACTGATCTCACCACTTGGAGATTCGTAAGAATCAGCAGGACAAGCCTGTAACATGCACGTTCGTCCTTTGTTACCAGAAGAGGCAAACTCTCGAACGCCAACAAATGAGGAACAACGTTAAAAAACAACAACGTATTGTTTAAATTCCCCAAAACTCCTCAGCGTCGTAGATAATGTAATATTTTATCCTAAATATAATTTAATAAAAAGTATAGCATAATATGTATATTTTTGATATTTTTATTCTGTATCTTCATATTTATTATTCAATGCTTGTTCCATTAATTTAATTTTAAAAATTCAACAGAAAATCTTATTGAACTGCAACAAGAAGAGCGTCACGTGTGACCGACGGGGTCCTCTCGGTAGCACAACCGTCACCCAAATAGGTGATGCGGCATCGAACGTGTTAAGAACGTTTCTAGCATCTCCATATAACGTACACTACTGACAAGTACTGCATTTCCCATTTCATTTTCAAAAAAATACGGTCTCAATACTCAAGATCATATTCCACGCCATACAGTTAGCTTTTGCGAGTGTACCAGACCATTGCGGCAGACCAGTAATGTAAATTTTGTTTATTCCCGTTCTTAAATCCCGTTTCCGTCTGTAACCTATTAGGTTTTACCTTAGGTCAAGGCCATATGATCTTGACAGAGCAGTATTTTATTAGAATAGACAAGAACTGCACATAAGCAACGTTTTAGATTTATTGGTATATCTTTACAGTCACATTAAATGAAGGGATAATATAATATAAACCACAAAATGAACTCTTTTAGCATTCACAAATATCTATGTCCTTAAAAATCTAGGTTGATTGAAGGGGCCCTTCTAGATTTGGGATGGGCAAAATCTTTAATCACTTCTCTAAAATCTATATTTTTGAGCATATCACATTCTATGGACATCAGCGACAAACTGGTTAATCTCTGTTGAAGCATTTTACTTCTTTATACATTTTTTATTCTTTTCAATTTGGAGAAGAAGCCTTCCTCACTGGAGTTACTTACCATCATGCTTAAAATGATTTTCAATGCGATTTCTACTTTTGAAAATATGTCTTTAATTTTATTTTCTTTCAAAAGTTTATCGTTTGGTGATCTGGCAGGAACTAGGGGGCCCTTATCGATCGCGGGGCCTTAAGCACGTGTCTAGAGTGCCCAGTGGAAAAGAGGGGCCTGTTCCTCTCCCCATGTAATTGAAAATGTGCTTCGTCACATAATTATTCACACTTGTATTTATTTTGTTGACAAAATTATTCCCTCTGCCCAAAATCAATCGACTAAATTCTAAACGTGAGTTTCGGTCTATTGCAAGAAATTGTTGGGCTTTTTGCCATTTGTAAGGCCGAAAGGCTTTCTTTAAAATTGTTCTTACCGACTCTCCTGAAATTCCGACTTGGCACGATATACGTCGCACGGATTGATTGGAATTTCCATCAACTCTGTTCCTAACTTGGAAAGGATTCACTTCTGTTCAACACTGTTTTCCTCTCTGCAAGTTTAATATCATTATGAGAACGTGTTCGACGATATTTTTCCACCCATCTTGCGAATGTCCTGAAATTTGGCCGCGCTGGAAATAAACTGTTGTCGAAACCACCTCTAAGTTTGAATGATGGAGGGCGTTCTAATAAAATGCTTTTGTTCAGTCGGTCACCGCTCCATTTTCAAGAAAACTTGAACGTTGTCTGAATATTAGGCAGTTAAAATTGTGGCAAATAAGTCATTATTGAGACGGTGAGAAACGATCGAGCGTGTGAAAAGGTTCTTTGAAAAGAGGAAATTGGTAGTGAATGTGAAATAGACTAAATGGGTGATGTTTCTAAAGAGAGCGGTTAATAGGAGGGAATCGCTTAAATAGGAAGTAGTATAATTAAACAAGTGAGCAGTTTCAAAAGACCAAAACGGGTTATGGAATGTGTGGAAGGACAGATATTCTTTTGAATGGAATAGAGATGTGGGGAGTGAAAGAGGATGACAGAACTGAATGAGTGCAGCTGTAGTTTTTAAAAATTACCCACAGCCTAGATAGGGCTACGCCGGCATATATTGTAATCCAAGAAACGCTGTTTTCGCAGTCAGCTAGGATGGTAATCAATTTTGAAAGGAAACTGTATGGAATCTGCAATTAAATGATTGTGAAAGAAGTGCTGAGAGTTGTAAGGATGGATGGTATGGGTGTACATAATGGGACAAAGTGGTGAAGCGAAAGTTATTATTAAGTGAAGAAGTTATTTGAAAGTTATTTGAAGTTAAGTTTGAAAGTTGGGCATATGAAGAGATTGATAGAATGTTTAGGGATGGAAGTGGAGTTGGAGAGCCGTCAGGGTAAGATCGAGGGGAGCAAGTTTGGTTGAATGACTTGCAATGACTTCCGTTGTACCTTAAAAGCACACGGCTACCTTAATCATTGATAGAACGGCACAGGTGCGGGTCAGAAGAAAATGGTCGAAGATACTGGATGGGCACTCGCTCTTTTCTGTGTGGAATATGAAGGGAGGATAGTGACGTGTGGGTGGAAAACTTTGAGGCATATCAGTGGAGCAGCGATGAGATATTGATAGGAGGGCTGGGATGTGTGGATGAGGGAAGATTGATCTAGTTTGCCCTTGATGGAAAGGGTGGTGCAGTTCAAAACAAAAATAAATCCGATTGAAGTTAATCTTGTTACTTCTTGGGACCGTGAATTATTTTTTGTATTATTTATTTTTCTCTTTCTTTTTTACTAATTTGGGGATATGATTATTCAGTTATTTTGTTAGTGGAGAATTTAGCACTTTCGTTGTTTATATGTGTTTGTGCTTAAATTATGCCAATAAAAGAATATGCTACTACTAATAAATTTTCTTATAGACATTTTTTGTAAGTTTTATTTGAATCATTTCTCAAAATTTCGCATAGTTTAAGCTTTTTTTGTATTTTTGAGAATTTGTATTACAATCAACAAGCGAACTTTAATTGCAATTTTCATAAAACTGTTCAAATTTGGAAATGTAGATATTTTCATAAAATTATGTTCGTAAATAAAAAAAATGTAAATTTCCTGGAAAGTTTTTCGTAATACAGAAAATAACTATTTACCTGTAATCATTTACTAAGGATAATATCGCTAATATGGTATTACTGAAAAATACCACTACTACATACAAAAACTGGAATACAATACAAAAACATTTACAGACATTTACTGACAAACAGGACCAGGGGCGGCATTAGCACATATCAACTCCTAATTCCATCCCGGCAAAGCCACCTTCCTTAAATAACCCATTCAACGACTGCATCCGCTTCATCATTCCCTTTCATAATAACAAATTACATATTTTTATAGTCTATATCCATGCCCACTCCGTTGTTAAGCAGAATGTCTTTACAATGGCATCATTGTATAAATATTCGGGGACTTCAACTGCAACAAATAAAAAATTCGCAAACTCAATTATTTCCTTGATAACTCAAATTTTACCCCCAGGAAAACCAATCCTACTTTCCTCGTGCCTTTAAACAACGACTCAAATCCTGACCTCCATACCAATAACCATACCAACAATGTCTTAGATATTATCCTAACCCCTGAGCTGGTATCCGACCACCTCGCTATATCCTTATCAATACTATGACCTGACTATGCCCCACTACCTCAAATACCTGTCTCTATTCCTAAGCTAAAGAAAACCATCATTCTCAATGTTAACCTTGATATCAAAAACTATATTTCCTCTATAAACTCCGACGACTTGAACTTTGACATCATTACAAAATTTCAAAAACTTTAACGGACTCATGATGGCCTGACTATGCCCCACTACCTATGCCCTATGACTTAAAGACTATGCCCCACTACCCACTACCAAATACCTGTCTCTATACTTAAGCTAAAGAAAACCCTCATTCTCAATATTAACCTTGATATCCAAAACTATATTTCCCCTATAAACTCCGACGACCTGAACTTTGACATCATTACCGAATTTCAAAAACTTTAACGGACTCATGATGGCCTGACTATGCCCCAATACCTATGCCCTATGACTCAAAGACTATGCCCCACTACCCACCACCAAATACCTGTCTCTATACCTAAGTTAGAGAAAACCCTCATTCTCAATGTTAACCTTGATATCCAAAACTATATTTCCCCTATAAACTCCGACGACTTGAACTTTGACATCATTACCGAATTTCAAAAACTTTAACGGACTCATGATGACCTGACTATGCCCCACTACCTATGCCCTATGACTCAAAGACTATGCCCCACTACCCACTACCAAATACCTGTCTCTATACCTAAGCTAAAGAAAATCCTCATTCTCAATGTTAACCTTAAAAGACAATTATACAGAGGCTACAGACAGATAGAAAATCCCGACATCAAAACCGAAATAAACAGACTAAACAAAGACATCCATCAACTCATTGGACAGCTCCGTTCCCATAGATGGCTCACTGTTTGCCAGGAAATAGAAAAAGACCAGGGAAAAACCTTCTGGACCAAAATAAAAAAGTTATCGAAATATAAACCGACCTCACAAAGTCCAGACCTGTCATTTAACAATCTCACCTACTCCAGTGACTCAGACAAGGCTCTACTTTTCGCAGAACACTTAAAAAAATCGTTTTCACCTTCCGACTCCCCTGACTTTGACAAACATAACTTTGACAGAATAAATCACTGGTTTACCGACTTCTTCAAGACAACCTCCACCGATAACATTGGTGGAATTTCCCTGGAAGAATTTCTTTTGCCCTCTTCCATGGTAAAAATTCCTGGCCTGGGCCCAATTTAGTCGCCAAATACCTCATCAGACTCCGCTCCGAAGACATCCACTCCTAACAAAAATTCTCTTCTTCTTCTTCTGCCTCTTGAAATGTTCCAAGCTGCTGGAAAATGACCACAAATCTCACAATCCCTAAATCAGGTGGATATAAATCCATCGCCAGCAGTTAACGTCCGATCTCTCTACTCCCTGTCCTTGGCAAAATCCTCTAACATATCCTTAAAACCCGATTATGGAATTCCGCTGCTAACCACATCCCCAAATATCAATTCGGTTTCAAACCTGTCCATTCCACTATTCATCCTCTGTTCATCTTAACCAACAATATCCAATAGTCATTCCTCCAAAATAAGAAATCCGCAGCCCTCTCCTTAGACATTAGCAAAGCATTTGACAGAGCCTGGCCTATTGTTCAAAATGTCGCTAATCAATGACCGTTCGTACCTAATCCACACAATGAAAAGTTTCCTTTTTAACAGATAATCAAAGGTAAAAATCAACTCCATCTAATCTCCCGCATTTTCCTATTATACAATATACACTGTCTCTATTATACAATATACAATGTCATGACATTTTCAACTAACTAGACAAATCCCACATTGACTTTTCATGCTACATACTACAATACGCTATACTACAATGGCGACACTGCATGATTTCACACAGCAACTCCCTCAAATCTATCATCGACCTACTGCAAAATCTTAAAAACAGCACCCACACATAATTCAACCAGTAAAGATTATCACCGAATGCCAACTCCTCATCCCACAAAATTTCCTCAAACTCACCTCGCAACCACACAGGCTACACCGAAGTACAGATATCGAAGCGTTAAATATCTTGGACAAACTATTTACTCTAAAAACTCCAAATTAACGACGCCAAATTAAGACCCAGATAAAGGAAACGCTTTAGAGCATAGGTTCCCAACCTGGGGTACATGTACCCCTCGTGGTACATTGCGTTGTTGCAAGGGGTACAATAGAAATTTCAAGAAATTTCTTATGAAGAGCGTAATGTTTTTGCATAATTTCAAATAGATTGTTAATGTGCACCCAAAGATTAGTGCACCCAAACATCAGACTTCTCTTCAGCACCAGTTATCAATTTGTTGTAGTTGTAGAATAGCATATTCGTGTTTTTTTTCTTGTTTATGCCTGATGCTTCTTTTATCTTTTTGTGTAAGTTAAAATCATCGTGCAAGTCTTGGAGCCTTTATATCTCCGAGCATTCTTACTCAAGCCAGGTGTTTTTTGCTTGTCAAATTTTGGATCTTATGATTCTTTGCCTACCATGCTTTGCACCATCTTTGTTCGTGCAGACTCGTCTTTCATACATTAATTCAAGGATTTCGTCAGTTATCCATTTAGTTTTAGACTGATATCTTCTATTAGACCCCGTTCACACATGCAATTTTCAATTGCGCAACTGTTTGATTGCACTTTTGTGTCTCTTGGAGTATTATGCAGCTGTGCACACTTGCAACTACAACTAAACCAGTTGCAGCAACTAAACAGTTTGGGTTTTGACACAAACTGTTTAGTTGCGCAATCGTTTTGTGTCTCATGGGGTTGAATAGAGGTGTGCAAACTTGCAATCAAATAGTTGCATATTGCCCCCCATATAATTGTTAAGACTCAAAAATTGTACTTTGTTGTAGTTTTACAATAGTTTTAATGTTAGTTTTACGAGAGGGAATTAGTTTTCTTTGGCAACTCTGTTAATACCATGTGCCAAACAAGTGGTATGAATTAAATTAGGAAATGTGCAATGAATGAACCATTTTAAAAATCTTGTTATTAGGCCTTTCTCAGAAATCTGTACTTTTTAGAATGGAGATTCATAGCCATTCAAAACGAATTTAAGAATGAAACTAATTCTTTATAATTAAATTATACATTAAATTATACTAATTAATTATAATTTATACTTAAAATTCACTTTTTTGTTCTACCACAATTAATTGTGGTAGGAAACAGAGTGAATTTCTCAATTCAGTCTAAAAAAACATTAGATATGCATAGAAACTTTTGATTGATTACCGCTTAATAACAAATATACATTTTGCATTTTTAATAATAATAAATTAATTTAAAACAAAATAATTTAATTTATTTTTCCTTCTCATCTCAAGGGCACACAATGCAGCAACTTATATGAATTCCATGACGCAACTAATTTATAATTGCATTTGCATGTGTGCACACACCTTGCAACCAAACTGTTCAGTTGCAGTAGTGTGCACGTAACATTGCAACTGCGATTAAACAGTTGCGCAATTGAAAAATTGCATGTGTGGACGGGGCCTTAGGGAGTTCTTTAATGCGCTTTTTAAAATTTCGGCTGTTTGACTCAACAATTCCAGATGGCTTATGTTCTGGCAATCAAGCTCGTTCAACTTGATGTTTCATTAAAATATTTTGTTAATTATTTGGATTTTTCAGTTGTTCAAGATCATTTTTTTGTTTGGTTGGTGTTTCGCGTTCTGAAGTAATCTTAGTTCTGAGTTTCGCTTTCAGTAGAGTGTGATCTGAAGACGCGTCAGCTCCTGGATATGTGCATTCACTGATTATTGCTAAAGAAAATCTTTTATTTATTAGTATGTAATCGATTTGGTTTCGTACGATATGTTGTAGGTTGTCTTGTGGAGATTTCTAGGTGTATAGTCTTCTGGGCGGGAGCCGGAACCAAGTATTACTTATTTTGAAGTTCTTTTCCTGGCAGAATTGTATTAATTTGTCACCTCCTTCTAGTCCAAACGCACCAACTATTCCATCTATTTTATCAGATCCAACTTTTGTGTTAGAATCCCCTATAATCATGGTCAGTTCGTGCGACTTTTTGTGTTGTAATAATTCGATGATTTGAGAATAAAATTCTTCGATTTCATCCTCACTCGATTACGAAGTTGGAGCATACATCTGTATGATGTTCATAGAGAAGGGTTTAGAGTATAATTTCCTGAGTAATATATAGTTTTGTTTTCTGTTTGAAATTTAACTGAACCTGGCCAGGATGTTTCGCTCACTCCAAGAATGTCAATGTTCAATCTTTTCATTTCTCTGATGGTGTTTGCGAATTGACCTGCTTCGTAAAGACATTCCATGTCCCGATTTGAATTTGCTTTTTTGTTTTACCTCTGGGGATTCTTAGCACCCTCGATGAGCCGGAGACTGAGGGCCGTGTGTTGTAACTTCCATGTGACTCCGTGGCATATTGCTTCACTGGTTTCCCGTTGCCTTCTGAGGGATTTATAGTTTTATTATAATTATAATTTATATGTATTATAAATTATAATTATAATAAAACTATGTTTTATCATAAGATTATTTTATTGTTTTTTTTTTAGTCTAAACATACTAAAACTTTTTTCCCTTACCTCTATAAAAAGGGTACAGAATTTTTAGCAGTTTATTTTAGGAGGTACAATTGTTCAAAAGGTTGGGAACCACTGCTTTAGAGCCTTAACGTACGGCAATGAGGGTATTTCCACAAAGACCGCGTCGGAAATTTACAAATCTATCTGTTGTCCCGTTTTTGATTATGGACATGTGTCTACTAATAATTCATGTAAACGAACCCTTGAGGTCGCAGAGCGAATCGCATTACGTCTTACCACCAAACTTACACATCCTAAACAACCCTCTCCACAACCCCTCCAACGAACTTCTCTATATACAAAGCCGGGTCCTCCCACAGACATGACAAACTTAGGAAAAAGCTTAGAAACAACCCCATGACGTTCAACATCATTGACGAACTTTGACCTTTACAAACTAAATATTCTAACAAACAATACACCTCTAACTCCTCTTGAATCCTTAAACGACGACTCAATGATTCTCATCCAATTTTTAGATGAAATTTTATTTTCCTCAATTTATGCTCAATATATATGTTCATTTCCGGCTGAAAGACCGCGAGTCGATGGCCAATTGTTGTATACTATATATATTTATAAGTATAACAAGAAAGACGTTTTATTATTATTATTTATTACTGATCTACTTAAAAAATACTGCAATAGAGAAAATAACAAACAACGATCAATGCAAATTTCAAATTTATTTGATGCCTAATTATTGCGTACAATTAATGAAAGCACATCCTATAATGCAATACAGCCAAGCTTTAAACTAAATGGGAAAAAGTAAACAATGAAGACAATCGTTACAAAATAAATCAGTTTATTACGTAAGAGAGATTATAATTTTGAAATAAAATAATTACATGTTTGTATTGTAAAGGTAATACTTACCTCAGATTTCACAAAATATTGATGAAAGGAATTAAAACATAACAAAAGAAAACTGGAGTTTTGAAAAGCTACGGAAAGCGAATGAGATAGAGCGAAAGATGATTTTTGTCGATGGTAATTATTATAAAAAATGTTTTTATATATATAAATCAGTGCTGATGGAATTTTTTTTTATACAAAAACGGGATGTGAAATAAAAACATTTTTATATAATACAAATTTATTATGTTCTCAATTAGACACAATATCCCTTGCGAAAAAAATCTTTGTTTTTAATTTTACAAGCTTTTCCATTAAAATTATAGGTATAAAATAAGAAAAAAGTCCTTGTCGAATCGAAGGACCAAATGTGAGCATTTTACGCGTTACAACAATATTACAGCGGCATGTTTACAGATTACAATAAATATTGGCTTCAGTCGCAAATTGGGACTTGTGGAAATGCAATGTGATTGGTGAAACGAAATTGAAAATCGGTTTCTACTGGCAAACCTTCCAACAAAGACTAAGTTTAATATTATCACAAAACTAATATCAGTGTTAATGTAAACTAGTGCGTAATAATTTTGTTTTGATTGAAAGTAAGAAGGATTTGTTTTCATTTTGAGATATTAGAGAACCACCAATCAGAAGCATCCTTAAAAGTTGAAGCAAAGAATTAGCAAAGAGTCAAAGGGAAAAAATCAGAGGGTATACAAAAAACCTTACCAAAAGACGTCTACTAATAATACTTTTCGAAGACATTCCTTAAAAACTAAGTAATTTTTTGTGCTTTTTGGCAAAACATTAATTCATGTTCAGTTTCGTTGGGTAAAATTTTTCATATCCAATAATTTAGTTTAAAACACTATTGCGAAAAAGCTCAGGAAAAGAAAAGGGATTTAAAAGATTTCACTTTTAGATGATAAAAAATAGAGAAAAAAAGTTTTAAATAAAGAAAACCAGCGGGACTAGAGATTTTTTTATTAAAAACCCTAACTGTAAGTTTTCAGTATCAAATATCTTTACGAAATAGCAATGGTATGGGAAAAAAGCTTAACACGAAATGCTTAAATAAGATGTCGCACTAAAAAAATCAACCTAAAAAATCTTAAAAGAAAATTATTGAGACCACAGTCTGAAACAAAAATAAAAAATCTGCAATGTGAACCATTTTATAAGCGAAACAAAAACAGACGGAAGTAACAGTCTGCTCCTTAAGAGACACGGCAATGAGGCTTATAAAAAATTTCACAGAATACATTTTGAGAAAAAAAAAATCATATAATATTAATGTAAAATAGTTTATAAAGAAAAATCATTGTTCCGACTTTTTTTATACATAATTATGAAAAAAAAAACGCACTCGATATACACATTGCTGGTTTGCAAAATACAAAATTTTTATAATAGTAGGTTTATGTTGCCGCGTGGTTGTCGGATGCAGCGGCGATCGCACTATCTGAAACAAAAACAAAATAATTAATCAACAATTTCGAAGCATTTTTAATTAGTATAAAATTGTAAACCTCGTAGATTTTACCAGCAGAATTTTAGATTTATAGCAAGCTTTATATACTTTATTTAGCAACTTTATTAAACTTTTAAGTGACAAGTTATAAATGAACCAACCACATTTGTTGAAATCTATAAAATATTTTTAATAGAGAAAACTTTTAGTTTAAAGTTTAAAGCAATAGTATTTGATGTGTACGAAAAATGTTCAGTAAAATCTAACCTAACCCAACTGTACAGTTCATGCAATCGTAACGCATCACTCTCTAAAGCAGTCTGCAAGGTGGGGTATGAGAATGTATCAACAACAAATACCAACTTCCAGTTACAATTATACGATCAGGCTCTTGGTTCTCCTACTTATGCAATAAAAAACAATTTGTTAACAATAACAAGAAAGTCAAATAAAGCAAATATAGGGGTAGCAACTCAAAGAATGATCTAGCTCCAATCCTTTTTACAATTTAGGCAGGGAAGCTTATAAAGAAAACTGATGAACAATACTGCACTACATATACAAATATCCTGGTATGATCAAAATAATCTTGCAATAAGTATAATACCCACGCCACATCTGTCGACATGTTGATTAACCTATTGTTCACATGTTAGTTAACCAGTCTTTAACCTTTCCGCTGTTCCAACCGTATATACACACAAAATAAAAGTGTGGCCGATACGCTCCGAGCGGTTTTATTCGCGTCGTGATTTAAAAATATTCCCCGCTGAACACTACTTTTTACGTTGTGTAGCACACTTTTCCAAGTACGTGCAAGTACTAAGAGTTTTATTACAGACAAATCCGATTTGTAATGCATTTTTCGTTCATATTCTCCGTATATGATTTTAAATTCGTATGTACTGTTAAACATGTCAATTTTGCAGTTTTGATCTAAAATCATTTTATGTTTATTTTAAATAATTTATTCTACCATTTGGGAAACACATTTAATACGGAATTCCATGAACGGGTCAATACATTTATAATCTTAATTCAGAACAGTCTTAACAGTACATAAAAATTCATCCGCTTGTAACTTCCATCTGATTTTTCCATAATTTATTTGTAATAATATAATCTACCATTTAGGACGAACGAAGTATTTCATTTCTTAGTCGGGAGTAAATCCGACTAAGAAATGAAATACTTCAAACTCAACAAACCTGATTATTTATTCCGGAATTCTATAAACGGGTTAATGAATATATTAACCCACTTGGAAAACACCTGGTCTCTTTTATTCCTGCAATAATTAGACGGACAGGGGAAGAATTTAAGAGATTAGTTGTTTTATATAAAGAGCAATGCTACAACCACTTTCAGTTCAGTCTTCACCTTCTAACTAAATCTAACAGTGGCTAGAAAACTCGTTGCACTCGATATCGGCCAACTGCTCGCTATCGTCTAAATAATTGTGCACAGCGAGCACGGAATCACAAAGCATATTTCGCAGTGAAAGGGTTAACGAATGTCTCAATTGGCAGTTATATTAAATGTGTAATTTTGATTTAATAGCCAATTAATAGAAGTTGTGTTACTGTATATTTAGCGATTTTTTATTTTTCATAATGAAGGATCAAACAAAATCCAAACCAAAAGTTGTAATGCAGTGGAAATGTTGTAGAAGCCATTTGGTGAGTCGAGTATAAATGATTGGGCGATTTAGAAATGGTATAAACGCTTTCATTATGAACGTGAACCAGTTGATTATGGTAAAGTTAGAAATTTAATTAGCGGAAAAAACGCGGAAGGTGTTCTTCTTAAAAAAATTCTTGATAGGGTAAAGTGCATAGTAGTAGTAGTTGGCAGAGCTTAGACAATCTTTGCTGTATTTAGGGATTATTGTTGGTTAATCGACTCATATTAATTTGTAGCGATTGCTAAATACAGTCGAACTTCTATAACTCAAACTTTTTTAGAGATTCATACATTTAGATAGCATTTTACATATAAATTAACTTCCATAACGGACATTTTCCTTAACTCGATTTTTTCCATAGCTCGTAGTAAAAATGTGTACAAAGGTAAAATTTTACATAGAAAATAATCTCTATAACTCCAATTTTTTAATCGCTGCGTATTTTCCAAAAGTTATTGTTATTATTGCTTTAATTTATTGTACTATATATTAATGAAATTTTAGAGTTTAAACACATTCTTTCTTCTTACCTCTGCCGTTACAATTACAAATATGAGTGGTCAGAGAAGAAAACTCAATACGATGTCGTTATGTGAGGTTGATAAGTGAAGTTGACAAAGGAATTAAAAAGAAAAAAGTGATTCCTGAAGACTTTGGGATTCCTCCAAGTACACTTTCTTTAATTAGAAGAAACCGCGAAGAAATTCTGAACAAAGTCTAAAATGGTAAACTAATGATGCATACGTTTGAAAAAGTGTACCTAAGAAGACAGAGTCGACTGAGTGTCCCTTCTTCAGACGAAGTGTACCGCGCATTATCTACTTTGGAGAGCTTTGTAGATTGAGATTTTTTTAATGGAAACAAAATTAAAGTTACCGACTTTTAAAAAAATAATTTATTAATTATAATTATTTTTAATTAATTATGTTTATATAACATTATATTAATAATGTATATTCTTTGTTTTGTTTATAAATAAATACATTTATGTTATATTATATTTACTTTGAACAATTGAAAAAATAAAATAAATTTTGCTTATTTTGTAATTATGAATTTCTGAAACTCGAATTTTCTATAACTCCATTTTTTTCGTGAACTATGGTAATTCGACTGTATATCGTTAGTCTTCTTAGTTCCCAACTTCCAGGGATGGCAGTCCTGTGTTCAATCAGCTGGGACAAGCAGAACTGTTAATGGCCGTGAGAGAGTACCAGGTGAGGTAACGCCGCTCCAGTTTCGGTAAGAGCATGCGTTTTCTTTTTAGTGTTTTTATTTTAGTTATATTAACAAATTTAACACGTTCGTCGCCCAACGCAAATAGGCCGAGTTTCTTGCGGGGTCCAAATCCGACTGTCTTTGGGGCCCAAATCCGAATAAACATGAGACAGGGTGATAAGTGGGAATAGCAAAGACGCAAGTAAACCTTTTCATTATAAAACATAACAGTGTTCAGCTTCAAAATGGAGGAAGAATAAGCTTTTTGGCTAGAGGTCTGCGAGGAATCTCACTGCAGTTTTTCCAGATCCTTCATTCAATCAAGAAGCATATAGGAGTGACCAAATGGTGTCATATGCCACAACGATAAGGAAAATCAGGAAGCAGAATAGGAAATTAATCCCACATTTGCTCTTGGGAACAACTATAGTAAATAAATATCGTCTGCCAAAGAGCCACAAAAAAAAAGAAATAAGTACATTGTGGGAACTTCTCAAAATTGTTATCAGAAAATACTGTGAATAACAATAATATGAATAAAACAAAGAAAGCAATACGCCATTTGGTGATTCGCAAGAATAGGCAGGACAAGCCTATATGTGGGTCCTATATTACCAGAAGAATAGGGAATTTGTCGAGCGCCAAAAAAGTCAGGAAAAGAGTAAAAAAATATATATACTTATTTATATTTCTGTTTATTCTATTACATTACTTTCAAAAATTTAAAAATCTTGTTGAACAAAGAACCCCGTCATCCATATTTGGGTGAAGGGGCGACGAGTTTCTACACATGTTTTAATCGTTTTTGAGTCGTTTTATGCGCAATAATTAGTTTTTTATGCATGCCAACTACTGTGACTAAAAGAATAGCAATTTCTATATTAGGTATATACTGCCAAATATAGAAATTTGAGTTTTGTGTATTTATATTTATTGGTACTATTACTTAAATCATTACGTTAATCTAAATGTGATAGAATTGTGATTTTTTCTTGGATAGAATGACTGATTCTGATTATGAATTGAAAAATGGAATTGAGGCAGGCAAAAAGGTATGACAAAATTTAGAGCCTCAAAATAATAATATATAGGTCTAGAGAGTAGTATAGTCTAGAGATCGACTATACAATAGAGAATATCTAAAAAGTTTAAAAATCCAGTTAAGGGTCCTGATATAGGTCTTAGCAAAGAAGAAAATATAGTGAATTGGGTACTGGACTCAGCTAGGAAATATTTTCCGAGGCGTCGATTAGAAATCACCATGAGCAGTTTCTAGAAATTCAGGCAAACAATTGGATGAAACCAATTTTACATTGACCAGCAGGAATGAAAAAAAATATGAATAAACGCGGGTAGAATAAGTACTAAGCAAACAAATTTTAAAGGACTGCAAGAAAGTGATGAAACGGAGGACGAACCTACCGCAATAGCTGAAAAACAGCCATCCAATTCTTCAACCGATACCTACACTTTAAATGAAGAGTTGCTATTTTTAAGCAACAAAAAATAATGTTCTTTTACTTATTAAAATAATTTATGTGCTTATTTAAAAAAAGCTTACGTTTATTTTTCTCCACGATATGCCTACCAAAAATAAATGGTCCGTACAAAACTGTGCCAACTACATTGCTCATATACATTTTCGGAATAATTTACAATCTTTTTATATTTAATTCTAAAGTTTTAGAAGATTTCAATATTTTTCTTAATAGGTAGAGATTTTGAAGAAAAAAAATGCTAATTATATTTAAATGCAGTAATTTTTAAAACTGTGAGACATGTTTAAATGCGTAAATGTATCTTAAGGGGGCTACTGTGCACTTTACCCTGAACATTGCTATAACTGAACATTGCTTCAACTCATCATAACCGGTCGAGACGTGGGTTATGACGTCAAAACAAAGGTTCAATCATCTATGTAAAGCAAGACTAAAAATAACAAGCGAAGTTCGATAGACTATTTTAGTTCTCACTGTTTTTCTCTATTTTGAAGGGTATAATATAAAATTTGATGAATTAATAAATATTGTCTTGAATATTATTGCCATGAATTTTTTTGAGAATACCTTGTATGTGTCATCTTCAAGGATTCGCGAGAGGAAACCATCTTGGAAGTCAACAACATTTTCAATTGTTAGTCTTTAAATAGTGTTTTAACCCTTTGTTGACCGACGGTACTTATAAGTTCACGGAAAGTACAGTTCAAAGCATGTCAGCTTTGGACAGGCCTGGGCAACTAAGGGTTAATAATAGTTTTAACTAATATGGAAAAGAAAAGGTAGTATGAAGGAAATAATACACTTCACATCGAAGACCAAACAATATAAAGAAGTAAGATATCCTTTGAAAAAAAATCTGAATTGAACTACCAGAGGAGGAAGGAAGACGTTATGAAACAAAATTACAGCAATCGCTTTGGAACCAACAAAACAAAATTTAAAATAATCTGAGAATCGTAAGAGGCAATTTGATATGAAATCACGAAGCATCTAATAGGGTTGACAGAACTATAAAACTTAATGAAAAGAACACTAAAAATGTGCTATATTTCAATTATTATCTCAGGTATTTTTTTTTTTTAATTCTAATAATTAATTTTTTAAATTTTAATTAGGGTATATTGAATATTTAATTAAGTTATATTTATATATTTTATATGTCAGTGTTATTGAATTGACTAGACAGATAAGACTAGTAATAATTACATACTTAATAGACTACTAAGTAGTGAAGTTCTTGTCTAGATGGATAACAAAGATGGAACTCAAAGAATTGAGACTATGTAATTTAAGATTTAATTTAGTAGTCTAGTGGATTATTTATGAACAAGTTTATCTGTTCATCATGTCTAATTTTTATTTTAAAAATTCAAAATTTTAAGAATTAAATAGTCTGTAATTTAAATTCATTCTATACATGTCTGTTGCTTTCTCCTCTCTTCTGCCTACGGGAACCGGATAAGGCCGTAAAATATTGTTGTGTCCCGTGTACGGGAACCGGATTAATACGCAAGCGTTTTTTTTTTTGTACTTAATATGGAAAATCAACTCATCCGCTCTATTATAATTATCATATACACTACTAAAAATGTTATAGACATATCAAAACATGATTTCCGCGAAATTTATTTTTTGGTCCAAACTGCAGGAACCGTACTAATCCGCTAGCATCATTTCACTGCATCCCCTAAAAAAACGCATAAACCAGGACTGTCCAGCCTTTCATTTATAATCCCGGACGTATGCCAAGCCTACCAAGAACTGCATTGCGTATTATTTTGGTTGCCCATTAAGAAAATAAAATAACTACTACAAACTGTGGGAACCGAATTTACACGCAAAGAGTAAGTACCGAACTACGTACACAGGGCCACGATTTTTAGGAAAGCACGCAGTAGCGAAAAGTTTAAGCCTAACTTGGTATGTTTAATCTTGTCTGTCTCGTTTTATCCGTTTCTCATTCAGTAAAGTCCTGTCTGTCTAGTCTTGTTTGTAACATAACTCAAGACAAACAAACTTGTAGGGAATGATATCCGTATCCATCTAATTGAAAGGTGAGCAAATATTTCTCCTCGCTGGCCGCATGAACATCTGCAAGGATCATTGGCAGACCAGATTTTTAGTGGAACAGCTGACTTAATAATTGACTCCAATCATTTCCACTTCTCACTCCACATATCCCGGTAATTCTTGGTTAGTTGAGGGTTAACTTTTCAATATTTTCGAAAATTCAATCTTATCACAAATACTTATTATTGTACCAACAAAATTGTTCGCGGCCGCGTGCCTTAGTTTGCCCGCTCCTGGTCTAATTAATTTGTCCAAATTAACTTATTAACGAAATATCTAAGAATGTTTTCTGGCATCATTAAGTTCTTCAAAATAATTGCATAAACAATTTATTCACCAAAATAAAATGCAATCAAAACTCGATAAATTATTATTATCACGTTTGGTGACTCAACAGTATACACCCAGATCCCTATGATATTATTACTAAAAGTGAACCGAATCTGAAATCCTAATTTGGCAAAAAAAAAACTCGAAATGAAAATGAAATATAGCAAAAGCTTAAGAAAAATTGACTGGATAAGTCGAATTTGGCTGTAAAGAGATTACGACTATAAGTAAAATCGACGACTATAAGTAAAATGTCGTATCGTAAATAATTTTGTATTTTCAAATTCCCTTACAATTTCTTTTTCCTATTTTTTTTTTAAATCTCGACAATACGAATTTATTTAGAAAATCATGCGTTTCTAGAAAAATAAATGTAATTAAAACCATATAATCCATGTTTATCAAAATTGCAAATATTGTTTTTAATACTTAGCTAATATTAACGACAAAACTACAGGACCAAAATTACTTCTTTGTTATCGCAATCTGAAAAATAACACTTACAATTAGACTTAGGGTCTAAGATATACCTACTACTAAACAAAAACGGCAATCTGATCATAGAACCAAAAAAAAATAGCAAGATGGTGCGAATATATTCAAGAACTATTCAACGATAATAGAACATTGACACGACCAGACTCTGAAAATACGGGCCCTAAAATTCTAAAGAACTCGATTAGAGTTCTTCTTTAGAATTGTAGGGTCTGCAATCAAAAATTCAAAATCCTGAAAACAACTGGTCCTGACAAGATACCAGCTGGGTTGATAAAACTTATTAACGAAGATTCAATTGACGTTCTACTGAACTAAACAGATTCATATGCAGAGACATAACATATCGCACATCCAACAGAAAGGTGACACAAGTGCGAATTACTGATTTCTGAGAACAACTGTTTATCTGCCATCTTTCTGTTGAAAATCTGCTCAGATGAAACAAGACACTTCCGCTTTCTAGCGGCCAATAATTGAATAAAACCAAAAATCGACTTCATAATACTAAAAGCAACATCCTAGATACCCAATTTTCAGTTTAAAAAATGACGATTTTTCATCCGCCACTTCGCACGTGTGTCACTTTTCTGTTGGAGGTGCGATATGCAAGACGGGCGTATTCAAAAAAAATGGTAACCCTAATATTCGTGACACTACCAAAAAAGAACGGAGTCAAAGAATGTACAGACCACAGGATTGTTGGGCTGTTGAGCCACACCTTGAAGATCTTCCTAAAGGTAAAACACAACCGAATACACAAAAAACTAGAAGAAGACATTAGCGACACGCAGATGGGATTTAGGAACCAGAGACGCACTTTGGATTGAATGTGTTGCGACAAAGATGTCTAAACATGAACCACGAAATGTACATCTGCTACCTCGACTCCCAGAAAGCTTTTGACAGGGTCCAACATACCAAGCTACTAGAGATACTAAAGAGGAAAATCTTCGATAATAGAGATATAAGAATAATCTCTAATCTCTACTGCAACCAAACAGCTACTTTAGCTAGAAAGAAGTCGGAAAAAACCTAAGCGAAAAGGTTAAAATATGCCGTGGGGTAAGACAGGGATGTACACTGTCGTCTCTCTTATTCAATATATATAATGAATATGAATGAATCTTCGGAGAGGCATTTTCAGAAGAGGGAGAATTTCAGAAGAGAAATGGGAAGCATAGTCATAAATGGCGAGACAATTAACATCGTACGATATGCAGATAACACTAACATTATAACTGGACTGGGTATGGACTGGACATAAACACAAAGAAGACAAAAGCTATGGCTACTACAAAGTACCCAAACATTATCCAAACCTTGTACTAATCTAGTAAGGTGCCGTCCCTGAACAAAAAAGGGGTTTAAAAATGACGTTTTTTTGACAATTACGAAAAATATTTTACGGTTTACGTCTTGATTTGTTTCCGGTGCATTGAGTAAAAAAGTAGGTTTTTTTGAACGAGCTTTACAAATATCCGCCCCCGCAGGAGGCGGATGTAGATGCGTTTTAAATTTTTCACCTTTTCCTCAAAAACTCGGTTCCTCCTGCGCGTCGAAACGGGAATTTGAAAAAAATGTCATTTTCTGTTGTAAAACTGAACGTGCCTTCGACCCGTGTCGGTCTGCCTCTCGCAAGTCCCACACGGCGTCCTCCCGGTTCCAAAAACAGGAAATCGTTTCTAGCACCTTTGAGGAGGATTGAGGAGCTTTGAGGAACAATTTTGGTCCGCGGCTCGATTTTTTTACTGCGTCCTCTTGTAGACCACCTATAGTCAACAACGAAACTATAGAATGGGTATCCTCCCACAAGTACCTTTGAACATGGGTAACAGATAATGCAGAGCAAACCAAGAAAATCAACCGCAGAAAATAACTCGCCAGTAGCCTTTTAAAATTAGATATTAGAAACCGAAAGCTAAAATTCTACATCTTTCCTACCCTGCTGTATGGAATGGAGGCTTGGACATTAAAGGCGGAAAACATAAAAAAACTTGGAGGCGTTCAAAATGTGGTGTTACAGGAGAATCCTTAAAATTTCATGGACCGGCAAACTTACCAACGAAGTAGTACTGCACAGAATGGATATAACCAGAGAGATCCATAAAACCATTAATAAAAGAAAACTTGAGTACTTGGGACACATTCTAATAGGAGAAAGATAAACATCCTCAAACTAATTATCCAGGGTAAAATTAGAGGAAAAAGATCTGTTAGCAGAAGGAGGATATCGTGGCTTCGCAACCTGAGAGTGGTTTGAGTGTACGGCTGAGCTGTTGAGGGCGCCTGTCAAAAAGATACGTGTCGTTATGATGGTTTCCAATCTCCGATAGGAGGGAACTCAAAGTAGAAGACATGGTATATATCAGGATATATATCAGGGACTTTCCGATCATTTTGGGTTCAAAATCAGCTAGAATGTGACACAATTTATTTCAGTTCGACCATACAAAATATTGGAAATTCGAGTAAAGTAATTATATTAAGAAAAATTATTTTTAGTTTTTACGACCACTGAAAGTGGATATCTACCATTTTATGGTACCGCAGGTTTAAATAAACACCGCATATCAATTCACGTTCGATGTCATGTAAAGAACGGATATCAGTCATAAGAGTGACCGTTGTGACTTGATACAACAAACTCTTAATATATGACAGAAAATGTTTTATGGGGGAAATTTTTATATAATCAATCTCTGGTTAAAATTGTAGCCTCTAATTGC
Source organism: Phosphuga atrata (assembly GCA_944588485.1). Taxonomy (NCBI): domain Eukaryota; kingdom Metazoa; phylum Arthropoda; class Insecta; order Coleoptera; family Silphidae; genus Phosphuga; species Phosphuga atrata. The sequence continues at coordinate 29,734,756 of OX155901.1, read as the reverse complement.
TTTTGTAAAAATTTTCAGTAATTTTTCAATTATCTTGAAAATCGCTGACGGAAAAGATACATAGAAATATAGATAACAAGTAATTAGTAAAATATGAATGTTTTAATCTAAAATATCAATAGTTCTATTGGATTGGATCAGACGGGATCATAAAACTATTGAAATTTTATATAAATAATTTTATTGCTAGATTATTTCAGTATTAAATAAACGGTTTATACAGTTATATCACAAGAGCATCGAAAATAATCGATTATTTTAAGAGAAACGAGACGTAATCTGCGGAAAACCACGAGAGCGTAGCTCGAGTGGCATTTTAAGGATTATGTCGAGTTACGAATGAAAAATAACCATTATTTTCGATTGCTCGAGTGGTATTAGTTACGATTATATAACGAATAGACCGATAATAATAGATTAAGCGATTAATAACGAATTTAAATTGACATATTTTAATAAATACAAAACTTTGTTATCATCACTGTTAATTAATCATCAACAATCATGACTCTAGATTTAAATTATTATTCATAATTTTTGCTTTGTTGGACCCACCGAAAAATGTGTGTTTAACACGTCATCAAGGGTACATCCGTTTATCGATACCTGGTAACTAAGTAAAATTCTCAATTACTATTACTCAAATTTATGAAGAGTTATATAATCTCCGAAGTATTATACTAAATTCCCCACAAAATTAAGTTGCAACAACACATATTTTATGGTAACATGGTTTCTGTATAATAGTTCAAAAACCGTTTTGTGTGATGATAGGAAAATTATTGCAACCGTTTCTTGCATTTTTTTTTTGCTACCCACATATAAACCGGTAGAAAGAAGCAAAAAAAAACTCTTACAGTAAATACAGGTTTAGTACCGAGGAAACGGCCAGAGATAAGTAGTGAAGGCCGAACAGCAAGATAAGTTTAATAGTACAGTGTTGAACATATGTCGTATAAATTACGTTCATATATTGTGAGAGATTTAATAATAAATCAAACGAAACGTTTTTTGATTGTGTTGCTGCAACAAGAAGAAAATAACAAGGAATAAAACAATGAACGTGTTTGTACGGATAAATGTAATTTGAAGGAGAAACAGACAAGAAAACATTTGATGGATGGAACTTCGATATTTAAATCACGCGTTCAACATTCATTCGATAAATTATTAGCAACATCAAAATACACAAAGGAAATATATTTATAAAGAAGGATTTATCTACAGAATAACTTAAAATATTTTAACTAAAATATTTTACATTTAGTTTTGCATTATAAGCAAATAAACATATACGTCTAATTATAAATCAGTTAATAATATAATCAGTGATCAGTTAAAACCAATTATAAAAAAAGTAGATACATATTAATTATAGCAAATAAACATATACGTTTAATTATAAATCAGTTAATAATATAATCAGTGGTCAGTTAAATCCAATTATAAAAAAGTAGATGCATATTAATAATAGCAAATAAAACTAATTAAAACGTTGTAGCGCGTTCTTTGTATGGATTAAGCCAGAGCGGTTTCCAAATAGAAGAAATAAAAATTAGGGAATTTGGTTGGAATAAATTTATCAAATATTCTCAAGAAAGGACTAATTTTTAATTTAATATTCATATTCTGTTTTATAAAAATATTCAAATATCCGTGGTTCATCAAAGTTTAATTAAACATTGCAAAATATGCGATACTGCGGCGCATACTAAAAGCCAAGGTGGAAAAGTGTAAAAAAATGGTGGAAGCTCTCACTAAACGACCTATTTTAGTGAAAGCTTTCCCCAATTATTTTTTATAGTCTCCTCTGTCTAGTCTGGTGTGCCTAGTCTTGCCTTTCTATGCTAATCCTATTTGTCTAGCCTTGTCTGTCTAGTCTTACCTGACTAGTCTTGTCTGTCTAGTCTTCTCTGTCTAGTATTGTCTATCTAGTCTTGTCTGTCTACTCTTGTCTGTCTGGTCTTGTCTGTCTGGTCTTGTCTGTCTGGTCTTGTCTGTCTAGTCATATATGTCTACTCTTGTCTAGTTTGTCTAGTCTTACCGTTCTAGTCTTGTCTACCTAGTTAACATTACAAGAAAAAAACGAGAGCTATAATTAATATTAATAAATCAGTGTGGTGTTTGCTGTACAACGCCTCTGTACTATATGATAACTATATGATAACATTATATGGTCTACGCGCTATGATGTTAAACATATTATTTCGATGTCTCTAACTTTAAAAATGTTACATAAATTTCTAGTTTCAATCTGGAAATATATTTGAATGTATGTTATATATCAAAATGTTTTTTTGTTAGTAAAACCTACATATTCTTGGGTTTCTCTTATCTTGGCTACGTCGCGTTTTATGGTAACAGATCGGTCAAAGTCCTCGTAGATTCCACCTGCTGTTTGCAAAGAAAATTGGAAACTAGATACTGATTTATTCAAATGGACAAAATCCTCGCAATACAAACTATATGTCGAAGAAATCTAAATTATTGGCCATTTGTATACTTTGTATAGATTGGAAACTTTACTTTGTGTGGTTTATAAATGGAGAAACACTGACAAAATAAAGCAGTGGATTACAGTTAAGCCATTGCTTAACTATTGCCTAATCGATTAATTAGGAATTGAAAAAACCAAATGGGAAATTGCACTTACAAAACAAAAAATGGCTAGTATTTAAATATTTTATATAATCAAATAATATTTAAATAATTAGTATTTCAATATTTTAAATAAAACCAAATATTCTTAATTAAGCTGTACCTAATATTATTAACCTTGAAAATTAATTTACTGCAAAAATTCACGGTTTCTAAACCTCAACACATCGAATTATTGTGCATTTTTTAAATGCATTATTGTAAATTAAAATGTAAATATGAAACCACGAGACCGCCCAGAACAATTATCATCTCTAAACGAATACAAATAGAAGTGTTTTACGCAATTATGCTGCTTTTTCTGTTCTTAATAAATGTAAAAAAAGTAATTGTTATTTCCATCATTTTTCTTTCAGTGGAGCGCGCACACTTTCTTCTTCACTCTCTTTTATACATCCATTACAAAATATTTGCATTAAAACTCACTGGAAAAATGCATTATAAAGATATCTAACATGTATCGTAAATGACCACTATTGTAAATGCCCATTATTGTACAGTTCGTGGACTATGTAAATACATCATAACAAATACGTATGTAACAGACCGCGATTAATGATAAGTTATGATTGATGATTCCATAATTTAAACTAACGGAAATTGATATTGCGTACATTGGGTTGCCTAAATCGATGAGCACTCCTATTCCCGTTTAACCAAAATAAGTACTAAATAATAAGGTATGTAACCCTTAAGAATGTATTTCTTTTCATTTCTATCAAGTTAAATAATGTCGAGTTATATATGAAAATACAACTGTTTGTTTATTATAATGTTAAATGTAACATATTTTTCTTATTAACCTTTGCCGTCCCAAAACCGGGTCAGTTGTGACCCGAAAACCAATTTATCGGGAGCCATTCAGTCAAATATTTTTTAAATGTAATTCCCTCTTGTGAATACTAATATTTTCTATTAATATATACTTTGGCATACATTAAATGACAGATAAAAAATTTACAACAATGCAATATGCAATTATTTGAAACGGGTCACTTTGCGACCCGTTTTGGGTTTTCACGTTATTGTTATTTTTAACGACGCACAGCTGTTGCTGTGTAATCCGCGCAGGTCTGAAATACATTTGTCACGAAAACATGGACGCAAAAAGAGCTCTCACAGACCAAGAGCTTTTCGAAGCACTTATGAATGATTCAGACGATGAAAACTATCGTGAGTTAGGTGAAAATGAAGCTTTTAGTGATGAGTCGGAAACCGAGGACGGTAGTGAAGTATTTCTCAAAGAACCTGAAGAAATCAATATTGTCAGCGAAGAATTGGCCTCACAAAGGAACAGTGTATCTAGTGAGAATGACATTGAAGATCAGCCGACGCAGCAAATGAATTGGAGCTACATAGCACCGAAAACGGGAAAGAGAAAAGTGACTGATTTTGTACGCAAAGAAAAGTGTCTTACCGAAGCAAGCAAGAATATCTCTTCTATATTAGATTGCTTGAGGTTGTTTATATCTGACAATATAATAAATCTTATTGTAAAGTATACAAATGAACGAGCCCGAAAATGTGTGAATGCGTACAATGAAGAACAGCAAAAAGCAGAAAAGCCTAACAGACTAACATGGGCTGAAGTTGATGCCACAGAAATTTTTGGATTTATAGCTATTCTTGTTCTTACTTGCCGTTTCAGGGAATATAGAGAGAACCCTCACAGCTTATGGTCAGTTACAAACAAATCATTGAGTAGACCTATTTATCAGGCAATAATGAATAGAAACAGATTTTTGTCAATATTTTGATACATTCGGTTCGTCGATATTACTACTAGACTTTAGAGAAAGGAAAATGATAAACTGGCTCCAATTCGTGAGTTTGCTAATATTTTTGCTCAGAACTGTCGAGATGTTTACTGTCCTTCGGCCTGGGGGGCCATAGATGAACAGCTAGTTAGCATTAGAGGATGGTGTCCCTTTCGAGTATACATACCCAGCAAACCAAGTATATACGGCATAAAGATCTGGGCCCTTTGTGACGCAGAAACATTTTTCTGTTGCAACTTTGAAATATATTTAGGCAAAGTTGGAAACGCAAGTGAGAAGAATCAAGGTCTTAGGGTTGTCAAAACGTTGGCGCAGCATTGGCACGGAACTGGACGTAATATTACGACTGACAACTTTTTTACAGACATTACGTTGGGCGAAGAATTGCTTAGCAAACAACTTACTTTAGTTGGTACTATAAGAAAATCTCGTAAAGATATTCCAAAACAGTTGCTAGATGTGAAAAAACGAGCTTTGTATTCGTCCGATTTTTTATTTACTAAAAATCTGAGTTCTTACTAATAATCTGAAATCTTACATGAGTGGTGCGCAAACTATTTTCATTTGCGACCCAACATTTTCTGTAAAATTTTATCGCAACCCCTAGATAGAAGTAACGTGAAATTTTGTAAATCCCAATCAGTTTTTGAGGAATTAAATTTGAAAATGTTAATGTTTGCAAATTTAATTTTCAAGGTGGAACTTACAAGCAACTGTAATATTTGCTGAAATAAATATTAAAAAATTGGGAACATTTGCTAAATATTCCGAAACAGTTCTACCATCATCTTTACAAAATTTGAAACAAATCCCCACATTAGTTTTTGAGAAAATTATGTTTGAAATTATCAATGTTTACAAATTTGATTTTTAAGGTGGAACTTAAAAAAAACTTCAATATTTGTTGAAACAAATATTAAAATATTGGGAAAATTTGCTAAATATTCCAAAACAGATCTACCAACATCTCCACAAAATTTGAAACAAATCCCCAAATTAGTTTTTGAGAAAATTAAGTTTGAAAATTTCAATGTTTACAAATTTGATTTTCAAGATGGAATTACAAAAAACTTCAATATTTGTTGAAATAAATATTAAAATATTGGAAAAATTTGCTAAATAATCCGGAACAGTACTACCAACATCTCCACAAAATTTGAAACAAATCCCCAAATTAGTTTTTGAGAAAATTAAGTTTGAAAATTTTAATATTTACAAATTTCATTTTCAAGGTGGAATTTAAAAAAAAATTAATATTTGCTTAAATAAAGATTAAAATATTGGGAAAATTTGCTAAATATTCCGAAACAGTTCTACCAACATTTCCAGAAGATTTGAAACAAATCCCCGAATTACTTTTTGAGAAAATTATGTTGGAAAATATCCTATTTTTAATTTCTTTGTATTGACCTATCATTTACTGCTAACCAAAACACACGAAATGCCTAAAATTTTGTATAAATTCGAAGACTTTTCGAAAAATTTGTGGTTCTGCTGTCATCTTTGCACCACCAGCATGAAATTGCCACTGAAGAAAAAAAGTATAAGCCAGAAATAATTTTGACATATAATCAAACCAAAAGTGGTGTTGATATTTTAAATAAATTAGTGAGAGAATACTCATGTAAGAGAGGCACAAGAAGATGGCCATTACGCCTTTTTATAATTTTATTGACATTGCTTGCTATAATAGCTTCGTGATCTGGATTCTGAAAAATCCTGCATGGATGTCTAATTCCTCAAAAACAACAGAAACAATTTAGTGTGGTCGTAGATAAAGTATAGTACATAGCTCGAATTGTAAGGCAATTACGTACTCGAGAAATTACGCACTCCCCGCTAAGCGGGTCGTGCGTAACTGTTTGCTCACACGTAATATGCTTCTTACAACTCCCGTTACGTAATATACCATTAAATATGTACTACCAACCAAATTTACTACATTGTTCCTATAACATAATATTAATCTTAATGTGGATCACGGAAAATTGATCGCAGAAAATTGATCGTTAGAAATTTTGCCGCCTGGAAACTTCATCGCGAAAGAAAGATAAAATTGATCGAGGAGAAAACTCCAATTTTCTTCCAATGATTACAATCTTATTCGAATCTTGTTCCAGTCTAGGAAAAATCTTGTTTTAAATTTCTTTCATTCTTATTCGAGTCTGATTTCAGTCATGTTCCAGTCTTGTCTACTTCTATTCCAATATGCCCGGTCTTGTTTTGTCTTGTCTGGTATTTCCTAATCTTGTCTGACATTGTTTAGTCTTACCTGGTTGTAAATAATATCTAATTATAGGTGGCTTCTAGGTCTTATTTAGCCTAGTATAATTGTAAGCGTAGTAATTTTCGCCAGAAATTACGGCATAACGTCGTTACATCCATATTTCTTGTATTTAAGGGGGAAACCACATTAGGAGGTTCAAAAATTGTGTATTGCATAAATCGTTAGCTTAACTATCCAAGAATACGCTGTCAAAATTTCAAATCGAAATTCCCATTCGTTTAGATTTTATGAGCATAGAACCATAGAATCATAAATTTGTACCCGAGCAACCCGAACTTGCCCGAGCCCAGAACGAGCATAACATTTGCTTGGGATGAATTACTGGTGAGGTGTTTAGGTGGCCACACACAAAATGCGAATTAAAGTTTTAATTCTACTATTTGGCGATTAGCTCCTTTACATTTGCATTCCGGACTAAAAGTGGTTGAATTGGCATCGTATTTAACAGCCGGCTTATTCAATGAAGGAAATTCATCTCTTCTGATGGCCATGAACGAGGCAGGAATTGTAGTAGGCACGCAAAGCTTCAATTATGCCGAACAAATAGATAACCAGCGCGTGAGCCGGCAGAATCGACGTAGCTCATTGGAGTCGAAGGAAGGTCGTATAGCTCGAAAAGAATTGCTGCAAGTGCAAAACGAAGCCTATGAGGAAAAAGGATTACTATATGATGCTGGAATCGCAGATTAATCGATAAGCATTTTATATTATTGTTATCAACCTTGAATTTCTAGTTTCCGAGAATTAATTTTTCAAACGCGTTTATCCCGAAATGACTTTTTCACATTTGCGTACAGTCTTAACTCAAACAGTATAGAACCGACTATAATGAAAATTGATAGTATGATTCTTTATAAAATCACGAATTATATGAACCAACTTGTGATATGATTTCATGATGTTAAGGGTATTTTTCGTTGCATATTTAGATAAAAAAAATCGTGAAAATCGAAGAAAAATTGTTCCAACACCTGCAAAAATTTTCATTTTCATTTTTTTTGTCTGCATTGAGGCTCATGTCATGAGAAAATAAGTTATTAATGTAAAATCAAAACCTTTGACCTTTGATTTGATTTCAGATGAAAACCGGAATGGCTACACTGTACGCCATTGGAAAACTATACTTACGGAAATCAAACCGTAACTTTGTTATTTTTGGGTGAAATTATTAAAAAAAAAAAAACACAAAAATTATTCGAAGAATAAATGAAATGATGTCAAAATTTGATTAAAATCTAATTAATTTTCCCACAAAAAAAAAATCCTAAAAAATCAGTGTTAAACAGCCTCCTGATGTGGTTCACCCCTTAGTCAAAATGCATATTTTTCTGTAAAAGTTATTTTCTCGGTGAAAATTTATTTTTTACTATTCAATGTAACAGCTTACCTCTGACAAATGCTAGTCTTGTAATTAAAAAAGTAATACCTAGTTACGGGTAGATCGGTATGATATAGTGCAAATTAGATTATTTGGCGACTGAGGATATGTTAAAACAAAGACGCATTTCACATTTGTCGTAGAAAAAGACTTCCTACTTCCTATGTTAACTTCCTACATTAGGCATGAAACAGTTGTGTCCTTATGAATCTGAAGACAAGAACGAAATTAGTAATCTTCAGATTCAGATCCTTTAGGCATATCGTCTGATCCATCGGGTAATAAATTGCCATTGTCTCTACTGTCGTTTTGTACAAAAACTAATAATATTCCGTTGAGTACCACACAAGAATCTCCTTTGTAACACTAAGATCGGGACGAGATTTTATTAGGTGAAAAAAGGAGGTAGATAAAAGATGTGTTGCTTTTTAGGATACAATCCTTAGCCATTTTAGAGAAAATATAGTTTCCCGGTTAGCACTCACCGGAAAAGTTGATTACGTTGAGGGTTTCTTAGGGGTGTGCTGTTGATCTTTTGCCAACATTCACACCGAGAAACTTAATGAAACTGTCGCAATAAAATCTTCAATGTATAATATTAACTTAGGCATCTCACATCGAGGACCCTCAAAATGTACTTCAAGGGTCGGGACGCGATTTTATGAGGTGAAAGATTGTATTAGACGTAATTAAAAGATTGGTTGCTTTTTGGGGTGCAACCCTAAACCGTTTTCGAGAAAATAAAGTGCGGTTAGCACTCACCGAGAAACTGAATTACGATAAGAGTTTCTTTGGGGTGCGCTGTGTTTTTGTAATAGTAATTTTAGATTGAAATAAAGTTTGTATGATACTGTCATGAACAACCATCAGGAGAAATACACAAGTATGTAGATAGGGTGTAACAAATGTAGAAAAAAAAACATATTCCTAGTATGCAGAAGAGGACTATAATTTTGGAGGATTACTTTGTAAATCATAAGACAAAAACAATTTTACAATGGGAAGAAAAAGCGCAAAACACACAAGCTACGGTCGCACTATTAATCAATCGTATTGAAACATAATATTGATATAATTGAAGCAATATAGGAAAACATTGAATAATTTTCCTTAGTTTCTCGAAAATATTCAAGGGTTTTACACTAAAAGGCTATGAATATTTGAAAAACATTTCCGGAGTCCGGATGTTAGAACTACACTTCCTTGTCAGAAAATGGTCCTTGTCCGTAAAACCAAAAATAGATTAGATTTACCTGCACCAGTAGTGCAAATTCGCAAACTACAAAATCAAAAGTTATTTACTGGTACCACAAAATTGGCTGCGAACTACAGGCATTTTAAAGTAATTAGATTTATTTTTTCCGATGTTTTTTAGAATATATTGAAATGTAAACCCCCCAGCTAAATAATTATTATCGAAAAAATGGAATATATGGACTCAAGAAAAATCAGTCCTCAGGTTAACTAATTCAGCTCACTCGAGATTTTGCATATATTTTATATGTACCCCGTCAAAAGTTTTAGCAGATAAAAGTTTTCCCACCACTGATTTAAACTCTACTTCAAAGTTCCAACTTTCAATTTATGAAATCAAATGCACAAAAGGTTACCTAGCGTGTTAGCCCACAGAATATTCGTCATCTACTCAAAAATGTGCGAGAAAAACAAACTAAAACTTCATTGTTGTAAATTCGGCTCAATTGTCCAAAAACATTGATTATCGAAATATTTCTCGAAAATTCACAGTAATGCTTAGTGTAGTCTTCAGTCTGTTATAAAGTATAATTTTAATGTATAACTTGATTACCAAGAATTGTGTTTTTGGGCTAAAATTATTGTTCAATTGTTTTTTTAGTTATTGTTTAAACTGTTCTAACTGTATATTTTATACATGGCGCTTTTTCTCGAAATGTTATTTAAAAAAGCAAATTATATCTTTTATCTCATGTTTTCATTGTTGCGTATTTTTTTATATTGTCAAGTATATAATCCAGTTTCACGGTTTTAGTCTTGTAATTACGTTTCGTCGCCGAACGCCCATTTCAGTTGAAATTGAGCTTGTCGTAGGACACTTCCGGTTTCAACAACCGCAAATTAGACGTTTTATATCAAATAACGCATACCGTTTTATTTAATTACAATGCTTTTAAGTTGAATTAAAAAAATGTTTCAAGAAGGAAAAATTGTTTGACTACATATTTTTGAAGGAAGAAGTAAGTTTTAATTAGGTAATATCAATATGTAACACGTAGAGTTTACATTCAATTTAAATAGATTAAATAATATCCGGCGGAAAGTGTTCTAAAGATTTATTTTCCGTGTAACTAATCAGACACTTAAGACTGAACAGTTTAATAATAGTAGTTTATGATACAAGTGTGTGAAGAAGGGCTTTTGTGCAGGAGTTATATCACTGATCCAAGCACGAGCCGAAGGCGAGTGGTTTAATCGCAATGAGTGCAAAAAAGCCTTTTACACACGTGTGTCATACATGATTTTATCTACGAAGCATGTTAAAATAATGTTGAATCTACATAGAAATAATTGCTTCTTACCGATAGTATTGCAAAATTGTAGAGACAACATACAATGATAGACAACATACTTCAAATCACTGATACAATGAGTATAGAATGTTCAGCGCCTTCTTGGAAAAAAATACTAACTATTAAAAACGCACAGTGACGGGAACACTATTTGGTCGTTGTCGATGTAATCTAGGTAAATCTAGATTTTATCTAGATTAGATTATGATTAGGATAAGTTATATTAGAGCCAGATAAATCCAAACTGAGAGGCTGAGACTTCTTGATTCAAAATAAGAAAAATTAGATTGAATGTACGTCAGAAAATTTATATTCACTAAGTATAGTTTTTTGTTTATTGACGCAAGTTGTTGCCATAGTAACAACAAAGAGAAATCGTTTAATAATGAAACTCCATTTGATTTACATTGAACTTTTACGCACGATTTGGATTCTTTTACACACGATTATAATAATGGTAACCTTCACATACTATAATGTATTTATTAATGTGTTCATTTTGGTGTGTGAGTAGATAAATACTATTTAACGAAAAATATTTGAAATTAAAATTTTATTTGTAACAATGTGTAACTTTTATTGAAAATAAATACAAGAATATTTCATAAAACTAATGCATACTCGTTGTTTTTTATTTAAAAAACTAAGTAACTTATAGTGAACGAAGAATCTGGATGGGTGACCCGTTCTTAATTCTTTAAAGAAAAACAGAAATTTATTCACACACAACTAAATACAGTTTAAAACTATCGTGTAATAAGTGAAATTAAAATAATAAACGTTTGCTACAATTTAATTTATATCTACCAGGTAATATTTTCCAGCCCGAAAAAACTGGGATGATTCACGACAAAATTACCACCCTTAACGACAAATGACAAATATTTTAAAATAACAATAAAATATGTATTATAACAACTATTTGGCAGGCCGAAAAAGTTGGAATAATTCACGACAAAATTAGCTACTAAAAAATATAATGCACGACAAACATTTTAAATGGCAGCAGAATATGTACACAAACGACAAAATAATTGTTCTAACGGGAATAATGTAGATCCTAAAGAACTACTTGTTGGTGGGATGGGACTATTTATTTACATAAAATATTTATTTTATATAAATTTATGGCTAAGGTGCAGAATAAGTTTTCTTTAACTTAGGGTTGCGGGCATAACTGTTGTTAATCGTCTTTGGCAGCATTTAACTAGGATCGGAAAGCAAAAATTAAGCTTTACACAATGGTCCGGATTTCAAAAAAAAGCTGGCCAAAAATAGAAAGAAGTTTCAGATTTAAACGTGATTTGGTATATTGGGGTTTTCTAGGTCGCTGATTACGAATTTCATAGTATAATTTTAAAATTCAAAATGGCGGATCCAAAATGGCCGACCACTTAATTAAAAATTGATTGAAATTTCATATTATTTGGAATACAGGGGTCTTCGAGGTCACTGATTACGAATTTTATAGTATAATCTTAAAATTCGAAATGGCGGGTCTAATATAGCCGACCATTTCATTAAAAATTGATCAAAATTTCATATAAATTGGCACAGAAGTGTTTTCGAGATCACTGATTATGAATTTTATTCTATAATTTTAAAATACAGAAAAGCGGATACAAATGGTGTATGAGGGTTTTCGAGGTCGGTGATTACGAATTTTATAATGCAATTTTAAAATTCAAAATGGCAGATCCAATATGAGCACTTCTTTAAAAATTGTTCGGAATTTCATATGAATAGGTATATCGACATTGGTAATAGCAATAGGATATTACAATTGCGAAAAAATTAACATTTTGTGCGTTTGATTGATTTTTATTAAAAAAAAAATGTCGGTGTAGCGGTTATTATGGATAACCACTTGAATAAGAAAGCCACTGTTCATTGTTTCGGAGAAAGCCTCCTGTTGCTTTTTGAGATAGTTTCCATCTCTTTTTTTAGTGTGGACAACATCTTCTTCAAAGAACCTCTATCCTCGTCATTTGTCATTTGATTTGAAAACATTCTATTTTAGCGATGAAATATTCCTCCAAACACTTACATTGTCTAAGTATTTAATCTCACATGTACAGAGGCAGACATGGGCAAGATTTTCTTCTAGATTCTATTACAAAACATCTTGATCTATATGTTCTATATCTCAACTTCTTGAGCCCCGCTGCGGTGATAACTTTTTTGCTAATTTTTTACAAGAAATACCATTATGTAGACACATCTTTGGCTTGATTTTTAACACACGCGAGTATAAATGAATGAAAACGTTGTATATGTAAATATTATGCATACCTTCCTTAACACCCTCCATCAAACAAAAACGAAAATGGACACTCGAGTAAAAAGTACTTTAATAAACAAAGTACACGTACTTTAATAAACAAAGATATTTCGAAGCCTTTACACGTGTGCGCGCTGAGCCAACAAGGGTAACTTAGAACCGGCGTAGCGTCTAAGCCATAAAAGATATCCCACTTTTAGTTTAGAATAACATACACGGAAGCATCCTCTACAAGATTCTTTTAAAATATACTCATTCGGTGACTAATATTTTTTCGATTTTTGGCCAACGTTTTTCAGATTCAAACCACTGTGCGTTGCCTGGTTCGAGAAATATTCGTGTTTTTGTGGTCCTAAAAATGGAATTTTCAACGTAGCAGATGGGGGATGCGCACGCAACTGGCTCGACGTTGCCGCGTATTATATTATTTATTTAAAGAGAAATATTACCCCATGTGCTTATCAAAATATCGATACTTTTTTTAGGATATATCGATATTTTCTCGGTAGTAAATATGTTATTTTGCAAACGTGCAACTAATTCCGCAACACTTTTTTCGGTTTCTTGAAGCAAACCGAAAGAGAAGTAACGAGATGTAAAGTAAGTGGCAACGCCGAGATGATTGCAAGCGCACACTTTTTGTTATGTGACCAGAAATTTCCATTGCGTCGAACATGTCAATTTTTAGGACCACAAAAACACGAATATTTCTTGAACCAGGCAACGTAGAAGCTTAATTTTTGCTTTTCGATCTTAGTTAAACAGTTGGAAAGACGATTAACAACAGTTACACCAGATAAAAAAGCCCGCAACCTTAAGTTAAAAAAAAACGTTTTTTGCACCTTAGCCAAATTGCAATTATTAAAACATTTACTGAAATAATGTTTAATCTATGGAGAATTGTGTTTAAACGTTGGAAAATTGTGTCTATTTAGAAAAATATCCATTGAAATCCAGTTAAACACATGGAAATTCGTATTTATTTATTTAAATATCATGGGGTAATCTTGTAAACTTTTGACACTTATTTATTTATGGAAATATCTGTAGGAAATCCCGATTTGTTCTATAGAAAATCGTGATTATTTGCCGAAATATCTTTGAAAAATCTTTATTATTTATTATATAATAAATAAATCGTAAAAAATCGTACAATAATATTTGTAAAATTCCTAATATTTGGAAAATTCCTACAGACATATCTTTGGAAAATCCAATTAGATTAAAAAAAACTGTGTTTATAAAAATATCTTAAAATTTCGTTTATTTATGAAATATTTTTATTGTCTTTATACTAACATCTTATGCAGGGGCACATGTTTCTTACTACAACATACTCGTTTGGGAACCCCTTCTATAAATTCTATTACATTTACTTCGACATAATCGAAAGTGCATCCTAAGTGGAGGGAATAGCCATTCTATGTACAATTGTCCAGTTCACACTTTGAGGCAATTAATTTTAGATAATTTTAAACATCCCACCGTGTGTGTGCACACGTGTGTTGTGCACACGCATCAAAGGTGGGAAACTTTTAAAACCGTGTGTGTCTGAAAGAGCGATACTCCGTTAAACTTTTAGCGCCGCTAGCATTTTATACATTTCTTCTTTTTATCGTGTTTATATCTGTCGTTGCACAAATCACTTATGTCGTGCTATATTTTTTTGCTGGATACACTAATTTTGTCGTTTTTTGTCGTTAACTTTCCTATTTTTCTGGTGCCATATATTTGTTCACATTATTAACTTTCGAATATTAACAGAATTCTTTTAATAACGCATATATGGGTAAAACTAAATTTAACTTGATACAAAACTGTTTGTTAAGATAATTTTCACATCAAAACAATTTTAATTTAACAACTCCAGAAAAAAAAGTTTATCATATTGGTAGTAAATTTTGACAATTAAAAGGAGAAGAAATGAACTCACCTCTAGTAACCGCAGGTAATTAGGTAATCACCTAACTTTTCTACAACAGACGCTGCTTGTTGAGGTTGGATAGGATCTTCGTACAGGGAAACTACCACAGCTGCAACAGAGAAATGTAACAATTAATACCAGGAACTCTTGATAATTGTAGAAAAAAATCTTGATAATTGTAGAAAAAACAAAGGAAACGATAAAAATTTCCGTTGAAAAAACAACATAATTTTTAAATATTTATAAGAATGGATTATCAGAAAACAAGTAAGGCTTAGACATTTAAAAAATAACAATTACTATGAATCATTGATAAAAAATAATAAATATGAAGTGTTATCAGCAGAATGGATATTTAGTTAAACAGAATACTTGTTACATGAGCATAGTGCTAATCATCATTTGTTTAATAATTATGTTTTAAGTTGTTCCATGCGTATCGTATTCGCTACGTTCCACAGTGTAATTCTAGTTATCTAAATACTTTCTTTCATGTAAATGATAAATAAAATTGTTACATATGTACAGAGTATGATGGTTATATATAATGTAAATATTTAAATTTGTATAATAAATACGAATCAATAATAAATAATGATGAGTTCTTATTTCTATATTTACAAACAAAGGTCAGATAGCATCAATTTCATTAGAAATATTTGTTGAAATGATTTAAATGAATGCCATCCATCTCGGAACGATATTTATTAAAACACTGTTGAGTTTTAAAAGTAATTTTGTTTTCTATATGGTCATTGTATATTTTGATAAGACATTACTTGAATATACTACTACCAAAATTACCAAAGATGGCAAAATGTGTTGGACCAATATAGTCAATATATTATTAAACTAAATATACTAGAAAATGTTATTTGTATGAAAATAAAGAAACAAAAAGACTTTACGAACTAATCAACATATCACGTGACACATTTTCTGTAATGTAACAAAAGTAAATTAAACAAAAAAACAGACCGGTTAGTAAAATTAATTTTTTTATTACTATTCAAATTAGAACTTGTTTTCTTCCAACTGAAAAATGCGCTATTATCGACTTCCACATTAATTTGCAATTCAAATCTAAGTTTGTTCACACTTAATAATAACAATTCTTAGAGTAATTAGAAAGAAATGACCTTTCGGATCGGGGAGGCCGCACCTAAGAATTTTGTTGAATCCCATCGTATCTTTCTAGTGTTGATATAATTATTGTTGTAAATCAGGCCTGGGCAAATGGCGACCCGCGTCAACTTTTTATGCGACCCGCGAAGCATTTTATAAACTACTTGAACTATAGAAAATATCTACGAATAATAATAACAAAAAAAAAAGTTGGTTTTGTGATTGTGTCCTAATTGTGATTGTGACCAAAATATTAATTCACTGAGAAGCAATTACAAATTTATCTATACATAGCACCCACAATGAATGAATCTTAATTCGTATTCCAATATAAGCAAAGCCACAAAAATCCCGAAAGCTTGCATATGACATGCTTATTATGTTTGCCTAATGTTTACTTTGTTCTCTGAAAATATTTCGTTTTACAATATTGTCCACTATGAGAAAACCTAACAATATTGAGGTGTCTAGGTGAGTATATATGCAACGGTCGTGGTATACAAATAACTATTAAAATGTAATGCGGCCCGCAGTCACATTTTCGTACTTAATGTGGCCTGACAGCCAAAATATTTGCCCACCCCTGTTGTGAATTAATACAAAAATGGACATTGTAAATGTATGTTAGCTACTATTCAATTAAATGTAATTGTGTTAGAAAAACTGTTACTAATGAGAAGGGTCAATGCGGGTTATCAGCATGGAAATGAAAACATAAATTATATAAACTTTGGATGTTACACTTTCTATACAAAAATATTTTCATAAACATTTGGACTACACCACCATAGAAGTGTGAGAATAAAAACTGTAAAGAATAAATTTAAAAATATATTTACAACATATTTAATAAAATATTTCTTAATCCGGAACATATATAACAAATAAACTATTGTTATAAATTTTGTTGCATTTCATTTCATACTTTGGAAGTTATTTTCAATAACTGAATAGTTGAATTTTTGTGGGCATGTGTCAATTTCTGCCATGTTTTTCGGGCACTTTTTGACGTATAACCAGTGAAAATAACAAAGTGTGCCAGAAACTTTCATATTCCCGCCTTTTTAACATAGCGGACGCGCATTACTAACATTAACTTTAACACTTTACTAACCGCAAAAAGGTCTATGTTAATTCAAGTTATTATTACTGCTTACTTTTTGCGTGATTAGTTCCATTTGGAGGAAAGTTGGGTAAATCCCGGATTTAAAAAGTTTTATCTCGTTTAAACCGCCAAATCACAAAGTTATTTCCAAATCCCTTTACTTTATCCTTCATTACTTAAACACATAAAACTTTTAGCTTTCATCACAGTTTCGCCGGAGCTTTATTAATATTCATCAAATGGAAATATAAATGAACAGCCATTGAAATAACATTTTCGCAACAAGAAGTAAATTTTGTATATTTGCATAATTTTTTAAGCTAAAATTACTAAAAAAAAGTTTAAAATTTTACAAAATATTTCTAAGATTGATTAATATTCAAAAATATGAAATTACAACAACGGATCGTTATTAAAAAATAAATAAAAATGATTGCAGTTTAGATTAAAAAAAAAACTGTAATTAAGTACAATCTATAAAAGCAACAATTTACTAGTAATTAGCCTATCAACAACAGTACCTTACTCATAGCTCCTAATACTAAACAATTATTTACAAAAGTAAGTTAGATAGTTTTTATTATTGAATATTGAAAATTATATTGAAGAGAAAATTGCAATTTACTCGGAAATGCCGAAATAGTGCGCCTTACAACTTACACATTATGTTCTAATGGACTACTACAAGTGAACAAAGTTTGAAGATAATCCATGTTCCAGACGTCGAAAGTTCCCCTTGTAAGACGGAATCTCAAGGGACCGGGAAATATTTCCGTCGTACGCAGGTTTCCGTCTTACACAGGATAATAATTATTTCTTTTATTCTTAATTTTTAATGTATGAACATGTATTTAAAACAATTAGTTTATTAAAATTTAGTTTTTAAGTATAAAATAACAAAATTGGCATACAAATTCAGACAGCCCTATAACAAAAAATAAGATTTATACATTAGAAACATCTAGAGGTAAATTGTCTAGGTATGTTATGAACATATTATTGGTGCATATATACTTTATAGTCTTATTAAATAGTTTGTAATTACTGATTGTTTAGATTTTTTTGAACACAATGCTATCATCATATTTGATTCTATAGTTATGGTAGTATCAGCCATCTTCTCATCTCCCCTTTCAATAAAAAACTTTTTTAGGATTACAGCTGCATCCAAAGCTTCTTTTTCAGTTACATTATCATCTTTAAACTCGTAGTAATCTTCTAGATTAACATTTCCTTGTTCAACTTCGTGTGCTTCACCGTTTAAAATTTGATGTAACTCTACGTCATCCTCAGTCATTGCTTCACTATCTATATTTAAATAATCTGAAGCTGAAATATTTTCCATATTCGTCTCTAAAAGCAAAGGTAAAAGCTCGCTAGAATTATAATTATCTTCCTAAACAGCATCTATTGGAAAACCTGATTTTCTAAAGCAATTAGCGACGCATGAAATTGAAGAAATAGCACTTTTGATACAATATAAGGTTAATTTTGATCCAATCAAGAATAGTGATAGCTCTTGTTATTTCTGTGAAGTTATTGCACTCACTAATTGTAGCAACCAGTTTAGTTAACAAGAGTTTTCTATATTTTACTTTAAAATGTTGAATGATTCCTTGGTCCATTGGTTGTAAAATGCTGGTTGTGTGGGGGAAAAAAACACAATTTTCACGTTTGAAAGTTCCAAATATGGATGGCATGTTGCTTTATCTAAGAATAAAATAACATTTCTTTTTTGCTTTACCATTATTAAATTGAAATCCTTGAGCCAACTTTCCATTATACTGCCAGTCATCCAAGCCGTCTTATTTGCATGCCATTTAATAGGTAAATCATTTATGTTCAGTTGTTTAAAGCACCTGGGTTTAAAAGATTTGCCAATAACAAAAGGTTTCTCGAATTTGTCATCAGCAAAATCACAAAGAAATAACGTGACTCGTTCTTTTGAGTGCTTACCACCGACACATTTCTCACTTTTTAGTGCAAAAGTTTCATTTGGTAAAGCACGGAAAAAAGCCGTTTCATCTCCGTTTGCTATGTCCTCAGGCTCATATCCCTCAATTTCTTTTACGATTTTTTTTCCAATCCTCAACTGTCTGCTGACAGACATCCGCGGCTTGACCACAAACTGTACCAAATTTAATGTCATACTTTTTCTTAAAACTATGAAGCCAACCGTTTGGATGCTTGAAATTCTGAAATATTCAAATTTTCCGCTAAAGTTTTAGCATGCGCGTTAAGAAGAGGGCCTGTAATTGGAATATTTTTTGCCCTAGCTAAACGAAACCAATCAAACAACCGTTGATTGATTGCACTGAAATCAGTTTATCTTTCCTTGCGCTTAGAAGAATGAACTCTCTCATAAGTTAAAAATGCATTTTGAATAGATTTGTTGCTTTAAAAATGTCATAAATTTGTGTTTTACCGCAATCATATTGTTGTTGCAGTGCTTTTACAGTCGTTTTCCCTTTGAGTTGAGTAATTTCATATTTTTGCTTTAAAGATAATGTCTCCTTTATTTTACCCATATTGCTGCAAAAATTTAAAAAAAACGTCTTAAACGTTTTTGTAATTTGTAAGACTTACAGGTACCTTTTTTTCCAATAAAAACTGTTGATAAAATATTGTTTACACTAGCTGTCTGTAAAAATGTATCACGGTTGTCGCTGATCTGTTTTCTCAGATGGTACCGACACAAGAACACCAATCAGACGAATCAGACTACGAGAAATCCTACCCCTTACTTACTTGTTGGTAGACTAATCTTCAATAGTCTTCTTCTCATAATCTTCCAATTGAGAATTGCATACCACTACCATTAAATATGACACAATACGTTTCCGTCTTAAGAATTATTTTCCGTTTTAAACGAGTTGTTTTAAATGGGAAAATGAACGGATAGTAAAAAAAGTTCCATTTTATGCCGAGACCGCACTAGGGTTTTTTCCGGCGAGCGGTTACCGCTATAACCGTGAAACCGCTCAAGAAACACATAGTACGCTATGGGTAAAATCGGTCACGGGAAAAAACCGCAAGTGAGGCTGCTTGTATTAGCTTACTAGAGTCACAAAATCAGACGATTAAAAACCGCGGCGAAACCGCGTTTAGCCGAAGTGCGGCCTAGGCCTAATGCAGGTTTCCGTCTTTAACGGATTCCGTCTTAGACAGGTTTCACTGTATATCAAAATGATTTTTTTCCTACAGAATGTTTTTTGCCAGAGCTCTGCGTAAACTGTGACCAAAAGTTATAATATAATGATTAACAGCATTCTTTCAATCACTTCTATTTTCCAAAATTAACCGGTCATTCTTGAACGGGTAAGCAGACAGTGATGAAAGAAGATGCCAGTTTACCATAACTGTCTGCTGATTTAAAATTTAGTGTAACAACTATTACAACATAACAGTGACATATTATGACTTAAAAAAGAACTCGAATGTACAAAGCAAGTTGATATTCCCACAATATTTAAATAAGCGTCTGCAAGAGTTCATTTTGCTTCATATATCGACTGCAGCACCAGTTCTTCATGTTCTACTCCTCATCATCAGATAGCATTGACGATCATCAAGTATTGATTCGGACAAAACTACGTTTACTGTGCAATATAAAAACTTTAAATGAAACAGTATTCTCAATTTAAAAACTTGCTGTACTATGTTTATCAATGTTTTTATTTAAAAAACAATTCATCACCAGAATTATCAAGGTCTTCATCTATTTAAGTCTAAGGAAGTCCAGTGCAACCCTCTTTTTATTCATATCGAAGAAGAATAGCAATATTTTCATTGTCAAAATACATAATGAGGGTACAAATAAGTAATTCAAGTTCTTCTACACAGCAACATTTAAAAATGAAACAGTTTCTAGGATAGTTTCCGTTTCAATGAATGAGAAACTCATTATCAGAAAGAGATAAGTCATGAAACCGAAAATCGTAACATCTGCTACATTCTTACGTACGATTAGAGTTCGTATTACATTTCATTTCGGTTGGTAAATGTGATCAGTGTTTCTTTGAGATGGCCCAGGTGTGAACGGTCCCTTCCACTTTCCCCTCCACGGTTCTGTAGCCGTGTGATATTAAAGTACTTTTGAGGAAATACAAAGATAGGAAATATAAAGTTATTCATGACAACACAAAGAGACAGAAGGAAAAAGGAACAAAATGTGAAACGCAAAATAACTTTACGAAGCAAAATGCTCAAAGTTTGACAATTTCGACTGCAAGAACCATTCCAAACAAAGGCTCGTAGATAATGCCAAGATCTAGAGATAAATAATGTATAACATGAGGAATGTGGAAAAGTTATTTTAAATATATTTAATCTATTTATATTTTTGGAATACTTTGCTATCAAATTACTTATTTTATAGAACTTCCACCTCTAATAAAGCTATCTTCACCGCCAGAATAAACCGTCACTTTCATTACAAACATGTGTAGTTAAAAAAAGAAACTTCGTGAATAGTAAAGTTCTATTTCCAGATTCTCACTACTTTTAAATATCAAGGCCAAATTATATCGAAACCATCCAGTAAAACGTTATTAGTATGTCTTCTACATATAACAATTAGAACTATACTTCAATTTTAATAATATAATAATATATATAATATTTTATATATCAAGTACATACAATATAGCAAATTTTGCACAAACTGATCTTTACAAACTTTTGCTATATCTAACATTCTATTACTTTATAAAACCTGATACTACACTGTCAATATAAAAGCATAGAAAGTTAGACCATTATATAATTAAACAGCACAGATCAGATAAACAAGTCTAGTCAGTCAGCCAAGAGACAACAAAGCAAATATTGACCCGTCGGTTTTCAAACAATGTTCTTATTTACTTTCCTCAATATTCCGTCTGCCTTATTTATTTATACCTCCGGAAACAAAGACCAAACTATTCGCACAACTCAATTCACTCTGCACAATACAATTCTTTGATTGCTATCTGCATAAAACATTTTTTTTTTTATTTGCATTTCCTACCCCGAGACATTCTGATTTATGTAACAGGGGACAAACCGAAAGCATCAAAATCGATTTATATGCACATGTAATGTATTCCATTTCAACCACAAACGAGATTTACTGGCGCAAAAAATACGCATAAAAGGTTTCCTTTTACATCACGAAACAAATTACTTACTGAAAGGAATATATTGCATTAATATTTCCCATTCAAATTTCTATTGCAAATGTATAAATTAGAAAGACAATACTAAACATAAATTGAGGCTAATGTTCTAGGATTAATCATTTTTAATCTAATTAATACCTATAATTTATATTTTGTAGTTCCTATAAACTTAATTCTTTTGAATTTTCTTTTACGTTGAAATAAATAAATCATTAAAACGTTTTTTTTTTCTTCAAATTTAGAATTAAAATTTTTCGATGTACATGTTTTTCATGATTTTTCAATGAAAAAATGTGATGATTTCTATTTCATAGGAACTGATGTACCATATAAATTAGAATATCTGTATTATTCAATCCAACAAAAGAATGTATCACACGGGCGACAAATAAGTGACACGCCTGCTAAGCTTGGCACATATGTGGATTTCAATTTTTATTCGCTTTTTAGATTTAGACGTTTTTCCATACAAAAATGTTATGATTCATATATACACGGTATTCAATGGAACCGATCTTCCATATAAGCCGGAGGGATAACTGTATTACAAATCTAACAGAAGACTGTAGCATGGGGATAGCAAATTAGTGGAACGCGTGCCAAGCCTGGCACAGGCGAGATTTTCGACGATTTTTTTTAGAAAGCACTCGAATCAAATTTAACAGATTTTTTTAATACTCGTAAGAATGTTATGGAATTAAAATTTGTAAAACTAATTAAATAAAATATAAATAGTTTTGCTATGATTAAAAAAAAACTTGAATTAGTTCGATATCATTAAAATATACTTTTATAAACGTTTGAAAAATAGTTGGCAAGGAAACTTTCTGAAATACATCTATCATATGGGTCAACATACTTCTCGCTAAATATAAAATTCGCGATGTCACCGAGTGCACACTGAACGGGCATTGAGCCAAGAGTGAAAAATCATCGGCTTCGGGAAAAATTCCTCGCCGATTGCACCACTTTTTTCAAGCAAAATCGATCGACTGAAAGAAACTTTTCGGACAAACGACTTTGATGATGGAGAAACCGTTTCATCTCAAATCGACCTAGATTAAAAACAGAATAATACTTTTGTCTTTTTGACAGCAACAAAATCTGGATTGAAATTTTTTTTTAGTTACTCTGGATTGAAAAATTTACTATGTTTTTACCACTAATGTTATTGAACTTAATTTGAGTTCAGTGCATAACTAATTTGTATCATAATCAATCTTTAACAATTACTAATTTAAATTCATATTTTTTGTATAAAAAATTTTTACGTATACACTTTTGCATGGAATTCGTCGTTATACATAAATAAATCTCTCCTTTAGTGCTTTCAACTCAAGGTTCACTCAAAAGACATTAAAAAATAATAAATGAAGCTTTTATAAGAAACCAGAGTGGTATTTTAATGCGCACTTGCTGCTCTAAAAAGGGTAGTAAAGAGGTGCTCACGTATCTAAATCTTCAGCGCCATTATAAATTTCGTTTACATGCACAAAAGACTTTATTTTCATAAACAGGTTCGTTCAAACAAAGGATTAGCCTACTTGGGAAGCGAAGGGAGATAGATTAACAGTTTAGTCTTTGTCGAGATATTTTTAAATTAGTTTAAAGCACCAGTCTGACAGGCCTGGAGGAAGAGTAGGTATTCAAATTTTCAAAACTAGTTTTACTAATTGTATTAACAAACTTCAAATCAAAAATAATCGGATAGATTTATATTGGTAATATTTGAAATTAGATTAATACATATTTTGAATATCACCAGATTTATTAACCCCTTAATTTTGATCACCAAATTATAGTGATTCAATAAAATAAATTATATTGCTCGAATTTATTTGATAGAATCCAATAACAATAACTTTAAGAAAATGAGCAATTAACAACAATTCATATACAATTTAGATCTAAAATTAAAAGTTGCTTATAAACAAACGTGTAATCTTGACAAAACCAATTAATTTTCCCAATATAAATAATTCTCAAGACTATATCAAAACCCACATACAAATTTAACACCTCAATAACTTGTGATTATAATTGAAGACATAAAAAATGATTAAGCCACATAAACCGAAAACCATTATTATTTATGTACACTTTGGAACCGTTTTAATTCTCCTTTTTGGTGCTGCATGAATAAAATTCAACGCACAGACATTCGTCTTATATAAAATTATTTAACTAGTCATCGTTAACTGTGCGTTTTATGATCTCTCCGTGACTTACACCACGGGCCATAAAGGAACACATGTTATATTCATTTATGTAACATTAAACTTAAGAGCAGAAGAATTTATGAAACAATTGTTTAAATTATTCCAATAATTTATTGAACAGAATTAACATTTTAATTTATGGGAGATTATACTGCCAAATGTTAAAAACACATAACACGATATAAATATTGAATTTAAACTAGATTATTAATTTGACATTCAACTAGATTGCCATTTTAACAAGACTGTAAATTTTACATTTAACTAAAATTTTACATTTCTTCAAAGATTTGTCATAAACAGACAAACAATAACAAAATTGTCAGTCGATTTATATAAGTAGAATATTAAAATGAAAAGCCAAGATGAATATAAACCAGCGTTTTTCAACCTTTTTTAGCCCACGGACCAGTAAAATTAAAAAAAAAAATTGATATTTTTTTAACAAAATTTTACTAGGTATTAAAGAACTACTACATAAGTTAATTGTAACATGTTTATTTTCATTTACTTACAATAATATTTGAATGTATTTAAAAAATATTAATTTTTTTTTTCAGTGCCGTACTAATCATAAATTATTAATTAAAATTAGCTTAAGATATTTGTATTTCGTAATTTTTTAAAATAAAATTTAGTTATTTTCTTTTTAAGTAAATTTTTTTCGCGGAGAGAAAAAATTGTCTGCGCACCAGTAAAATTTTTCCGCGGACCACTGGTGGTCCGCCGGACCAGCAGTTGAGAATAGCTGATATAAACCGTGTTATCATTTATGGCAAAACTTTCAATCTGTCTGTCTGTAAAAATATACCGCCAATTTGACTTTTTTTCTTCTTGTCCTGCGTATATCCATTAATGGATGTTCACGACCACATGTCCCATTTCTACACGATCCCTAGCTGTGGGGATCAAACTTTCTACAGTTCGGAATCCCGTCCATTGCTATATGTTGCGCAAGCAAGACATCTTTTTGCTTTCTATTCCCCTTTCTCATCAATTTTGCCTTCAATAATTAATTGCAAGTACGCAGTTTTCCTTCTTTTTATTGTAATTAATACTTCGCGGTCCTTTTTAACTCGTCTGAGCACTTCTTCGTTTGTGTTTCTTGCTGTCCAGGGGATCGTAAGTATTCTACGGTACAGCCATATTTCAAAAGCTTCAAGTTTGTTCATTGATGCTGTTTTCAGTGTCCTCCCTTCCATGCCGTAAAGGAGAACCGACCATATATAATACTTGACGAGCCGCAGCTTGATTCCAAAGTCAGTGTTAGTGAAGATTTTTTTAAATTCGTAAATGCGCTACGAATTTTCCGCTACAATATTGCGTTATATGCTCTACAATATTTTCAATTCTGCATTTTATTTCGATGTCTGATGTCCAATTCTCTGTGAGCCATGTACCCAGATATTTAAATTTGGTCAACCTCTCAATTGGTAACTCGTCAAATGTTAATCTATCATTCCTCGTTGCGTCTGGGTTTCTGCTAATTACCATAAACTTTGTTTTCTCAGTGTTAATGTTCAATCCCATTTGTTTACTATGTATTCTTACGCTATTAACTAATAGTTTTAGATCTTCTATGGTTTAGGCTATTAGTATTGTCCGCATATCGAATGTCTTTTATCCAGTTTCCGTTAACCTTGATGCCTTTTTCGATACTGCCAAGTGCTTCTTGGAATATTTTCTCTAAGTATAGGTTAAACAGGAGAGGCGATAGAAAGCACCGCTGTCTAACTCGTCTACGACTTTTTTTTTTCAAAGAATTATAATAATTAAACTCCATTGTTTGTTTTATCTATGTATTATTTAACTTTGTAGAGTTTTCAAGTACAGATAACCTCACAAGACGGCAACTTACAACAGAGACTCTGGACATCTGCCAAAAACTTGATATTTTTCTGTAGTCTCTATTATAGGTACCTTCAGCTATGTGTCCTTGTCTCTCTAGCAGCTCTATCTCCAGTAGTTTATCTGCCAGAATCTTTTCCATCAACATTCCCTCATTCATCATTCCCTCGATCTCCTCTTGGTTCAATTCCCCTTTTTCATACATCATTTTGTTTCCTTATTACTCCCTTTAACTTCTTTTCTTACCACTTTCAAAACATCTTTAACTATTCTTTCATTTCCCGCCCTATTCACGTTCCTTTCAAATTTAGCCACTCTCATAGCCGCGTTGTTTGCGACTTTGTTAGAATTTGTTTCTTGTTGGACGATATACCAGGGGTGGACTTTTCTAGGAGGACCCTCTTTATAAACTGTAGCTACTCTATATCTATGTCGTTTTCCTCTTTCACATCCCAGATTTCTGCCCCATACATCATAATACTACCTACGTACGCACGCCTTCCATAAATTCATTTCGCACTAAAATTCTACCTCAGGTATACTCACTCTGTATCCCAGAACCTGTTAGCAGCCACCCACGTTTTTTGCTATATACTTGATATGTGCCGCCCATAACCCATTTTTGTTAAAACTGCTAACTTTTTCTCGCTTCCCATTCAAAACTCTCTTTCCTTGATCCTTTTCTCTTCCGAAAAAGCATCCAATTTGTGTACGTACAGTACTTTTATCTTTAACATACGCCTCTTAAAAAACTTTTCCATTCGTACCAACACCTCTTTCATTTGCGCTTTCGTACTTGCTAAGACAACGACGTCATCCGCATAAGCTAGACTTCAAATCTTTTTCGTCCCTGTTACTACCCCTCCCAAAGCTTAGCGTTCTCTCGAGGTCCACAGTATATAAATTAAATAGTAGTGGACTCAAAGGACACCCTTGTTTTAGCCCTTACATAACCTCAAATATTTCAGATAGCCTTTCACCTATCTCCATTCTACACCATGTTC
This sequence comes from Phosphuga atrata, assembly GCA_944588485.1. Classification (NCBI taxonomy): domain Eukaryota; kingdom Metazoa; phylum Arthropoda; class Insecta; order Coleoptera; family Silphidae; genus Phosphuga; species Phosphuga atrata. Next base: position 29,707,444 of record OX155901.1, on the reverse strand, counting down.
TCTGATATAGATGCTCCATGCTCTCCTGATTTGTTGCGATATACATTTCTCCCTCATATATTCCCACATTTTTTCTCTCACTACTGAGTCATATGCAGCTTTGAGCACCAAAAACACCGCGTACAATTTCCACTTTGGTTTACCTATTTCTGTTTGTATGATATAAGTATGCCAGCTTGTACCTCTGGGATAAGATTCCTCTCCTCTGTCTCTTTCTGTAACTCTTTTTCCAGTATTTTTGCATAGATCTTGTATGACGTGTCCATTAAAGTTTAATAGCTTCCTAGTTCCTCCTTATTACTTTGCTTAAAAACTGGTAGAATAATTCCTTCCCTCCAAGTGTCCGTAATTTGTTTGCTGCCTTTGAAAAAGCTGTTAAGTTCGCCACGCAGTCTCTCCTTCACATGTTATATATATATATATATATATAACATGTGAAGGACATATATATATATATATATATATATATATATATATATATATATATATATATATCTATTATATATTATATATATATATATAATCTATTATATATTATATATATATATATATAATCTATTATATATTATATATATATATATATATATATAATCTATTATATATTATATATATATATATATATATATATAATCTATTATATATTATATATATATATATATATATAATCTATTATATATTATATATATATATATATATATATATAATCTATTATATATTATATATATATATATATATATATATATAATCTATTATATATTATATATATATATATATAATCTATTATATATTATATATATATATATATATATAATCTATTATATATTATATATATATATAATCTATTATATATTATATATATATATATATATATAATCTATTATATATATATATATATATAATCTATTATATATTATATATATATATATATAATCTATTATATATTATATATATATATATATAATCTATTATATATTATATATATATATATATATAATCTATTATATATTATATATATATATATATATTCTATTATATATTATATATATATATATATATAATCTATTATATATTATATATATATATATATATATATATAATCTATTATATATTATATATATATATATATATAATCTATTATATATTATATATATATATATAATCTATTATATATTATATATATATATATATATAATCTATTATATATTATATATATATATATATATATATATATATATATATATATATATATATATAATCTATTATATATTATATATATATATATATAATCTATTATATATTATATAATAGTATAGCAATATAATTATATAATAGTATAGCAATATAATTATATAATAGTATAGCAATATAATTATATAATAGTATAGCAATATAATTATATAATAGTATAGCAATATAATTATATAATAGTATAGCAATATAATTATATAATAGTATAGCAATATAATTATATAATAGTATAGCAATATAATTATATAATAGTATAGCAATATAATTATATAATAGTATAGCAATATAATTATATAATAGTATAGCAATATAATTATATAATAGTATAGCAATATAATTATATAATAGTATAGCAATATAATTATATAATAGTATAGCAATATAATTATATAATAGTATAGCAATATAATTATATAGTAGTATAGCCCATACTATAATCCCATACTACAAAGTAAAAACAATGAGATTTATTTTTCTAAATGTTATTTTGTCAAAAAGTACCAGTGCTACTTAGTTTTAAATAATTTATTACATTCATAAGAATCTAATCATAGACAAATATTACCAATTCAGGGAACCAACAAATGTACACAAACGTGTACAACTTCCATTAATGGGTTAATGTTTGTATTTACAACTGACTTTAAACATTGACTAGGTTAACACTTTAATTGTAACTTATGACTAAAATACAATTTTAAGCTCTTTATGTGTTATGAATAAAAGTCCTTTACATCATGTTCTATATTTATTTTCAAATGTGAAGAAGTTAATGGGCGTAATCATTAATTATCCTAATACGCCGTTGAACTTGACTCAATCATATTTTATAATCAAAGCTAATGACACGATTTGCTGCTTTAATTAACAGCTCATGACTAATTATTCGAAATTCTTATTTCAAAAGTTTTAGCCTCCAAAATAATTACATGAAAAATAATAAATACTTAAAAAAAAACTTAATTTTTATAACAAAATATCTTGCTGTAATTAGTCTAAAGAATGTTGGTGAAACCATACCAATTATAGATACAATCATATAAACTTATTAAGGGCGAAGTGTATCCTAAATTATAAACATATTCAAACTGTTCGTAGCCATATAATATTAGGTCTTATTAAGGCTACAAAACAAACCCCATGTTGAAACAACTACTTCCTTGGGCAATGTACGCAGTATACACGCAGTATATTGAATTATACAACATTATACTAGATAAATAATATTGCTTTGAAAATCATCTCTTTCTATTTAACGTAAGTGAATAGCCATCTGCAGACGCGTTTCGAGATTTATCGAGAGATAAAGGTACGAAACGCATCTTAAAACAATGTTATTTAACTAGTACTAGTTTAGTGACATGAAAATATAATGGGGCCTGGTAATAACATGAAAATATCTTAATTCAATATCCTGCGTGGCACTAGCCAGGGAGGTAGTTGTTTCAACATCGGATTTGTTTTGTAGTCTCAATAAGACTTCATATTATAAATACGAGTATGTTGAATATATGCTACATTCCGCCCTTAATAAGTTTAGTCTAAGAAAATTAATTAGTCTAATTATTACAATTTTTTTAATTCTTTAAATGAGAAAGTGATGGTACAAGAATTGTTTTTGAGAATAAAGAAGAGAGTATAATGAATGAAGTTTTTTAATTTTTCGAAAGCCTGCACTAGACATATAGCACAAACCATTTATGAAAGCCATAAAAAACGGCTGAATATTTAAATTTTATGCAACAAACAAGATGTTTTTGAGAGCAGAAATAATTATTTATAGCTTAATTAGAATAACTGCAAGAGCAATAAATTTCAAAAAAGGTTGAGTAAAATGTTCCAAATATCGCACAAAACCTATTCCATTTTTCTCTTATTATAAACAAAAGCGTAATTTAATTATAATTACTAGCATATATTGTTATTATTTACGTATTTACTACTAACGTTTTAATTATAAATATTTCTTATTGTTATTAGTTTAAGATAACCTAAGAATGAAACCAATTAAATATCTAATTAAACTTTTAAATATTTTAATCATCAATTATGACGAATGAATTGATAATTCAACTATTTTGAAATTCATAATAAATTTAAAGTTACTTTCGAAATAAAATCGTGAATCATCATTTAAAAAAGAATTAATTTTGTGAAATACGATACCATGAAGGATAAATAATTGGATATAACAGAGGTAATCGTAAATAACGATGGCATCTTAATTGCACAGAACATTATTAAAAGAATGCTCTAAATGTAACTGCACCTGGAACTTCTAAGAAATTGAAAGACGATATTTTTTAGGTAAAATACATAATTATATACCGTTCAACAAAATGATGCATAAAGAAAAGGAAAACCATATAATTATCTACATCCAACACAAGAAACATTTTGAAAACATATGCATAAGTTTCAAATAATTATAAGAAAACCACAGGAAGATTTTCATTCAGTTCAAACAAAAGAAATGTAACTATCAGCAGAAATTTATACTAATATCAGATTTTTTATCAATTTTTATTGGGGAGAATTGCAATTACGAAAGTTGGTGCTTGTGTGGTAGTTAGCCATTTCATGTTAATAATTGAATCTCTGAGGCGTCCTTGTTTCATAGTCACAACTCGGCTCTCCCTTCCAGAAGGAAACCTTATTTAGGGATATGTGATTGCTTACGGTGGTAAAACCGCTGATAGAAGCGCCATTCGGCTATATTAGAAACTAACTAAAACCGCCAAGGCTTAAAAAATCCGAGAATCCGAGAATTATGCCGAGTAATTATATGCAAATCATCTTTACGGATTTCCACGTGCTTTTAATTGTTTATTGAGGTTACGCTGTACACCGATACACTTCGATACGTTTTACGTGCTTCCAAATACTTTTCGATAGGAAAGTCCTGAAAGTCCAGCATGTACCTATTGGTACAACGAAATCTATTTTCATTTTCTATTGGAATTTCCTCAAAACCATCATCAAACTCACTATCAGAATTGTTTAAAAAATCGCTGTTCATTATGCGTTTTAACTGTTTCTGAGGTTAACCAAACTCAAAATTACGCTGGGCATCGAACCGAGTCTGAAACGTGTCACAAGTAATTGCTCGCCGCCTATGCGATAAGAGATATTTGTCTCTGGGTTAATCTGTAGACTCGTCTGTGATGCATGTCAAAATTGCATAGACGTCAAGCGCAAGCGTCATAGAAACGCAACAGCCAATCACAGTGCTGAAGGTTTCCTCAAGGGAGCTCGAGACCTTCCTTGAGATAAGGAGCCCAATAAGGTTCCTAGTTCTGTCAAAAAAAAGTCTATGAAACGCGAAATGCGGAAAAAGGAATCCTTGTTCCTCAAAGCACTATGAATACGGGTATAAGCCATATCGAAGTTTATTTCTTCACATATACGTTCCGTGGTCATCGGTAGAAACCCCAAAAATGAAAATTAGTAGATGGCATTTTTTGTGAAACAAAATTGGAAGTCTAATGTTGCCTATCTAGTATGCCTGTCTAGTCTTGTCTATATAGTCTTATGTATCTAGAATTACCCGTCTAGTATTGTACGTCTAGTGCTATCTGTAGGATTTTATTTGTATAATCCTGTATGTCTCGTCTTGTCTGTTTAATCTTGTCGGACTAGCCTTCTCTGTACAGTCTTATCCGTCTGGTATTGTACGTCTAGTCTTGCATGTGTGTTCTCTTCGGTAGTGTAGTTTTCTTGCGACGAGACATTTACAACTAGGGTGGTTTTCACTAAGAGTCCAGGCGCATACTAAAAAAGCCAGTGGAATAGGGAGTTTAGTGAGATCTTCCCCTAAACAGCTTTTAGTGAGTCTTGTATGTCTAGTCTTGTCTGTCCAAATTTGTCTGTTCTATCTTTCCGGTCTAGTCCTGTCTGCCCAGTCCAATTGGTCTAGTCTTGTTTGTCTAGTCTTGTCTGTCTAGTCGTGTCCGTCTGTCCTCCTCGGTAAGAGGAGTTGTTGGTCTAGTCTTATCTGTCTAGTCGTGTCCGTCTGTCTTCCTCGGTTCAATGCGGAAGACCCGAGTTCGAATCCTGGTCGGGGAGGCGACAACCAGGGCGGTTTTCACTAACCATCCGGGCTGCCCACCCTGAATGAATGCAAAATATGCCATAACGGGGTGGCGCATAGGGGGTTTATTGAGAGCATCCCCGAAACCACTTGTCACAAGTCGTGTCCGTGTAGTGTTGTCTGACAGTCTTGTCTGTCCAGTCTTTTCTGTCCAGTCTTTTCTGTCTAGTCTTGTCTGTCTAGTCTTGTCTGTCGAGTCTTGTCTGCTTAGTCTTGTCTGTATATCCTCCTCGATAGTGTATTTGACAACATAGCCGCCTGACAAGCGGGAGACCCGGGTTTGAGCAACTAGTGCGGTTTTCACTAACCGTCCTGCATACCCTGAATGAATACGAAATATGTAATACCGGGGTGCCGCATACTAAAAGCCAAAGGGGTTTTAGAGAGAACTTTCCCCAAACCACTTGTTTAAAAAAGTCTTGTCTGTCTAGTCTTGTCTGTTTAGTCTTGCCTGTCTAGCCTTTTATCTAGTCTGTCCAGTTTTTCTCTAGTCTGTGCAGTCTTTTCTCTTATCTGTCTAGTCTTGTTATCCAATCTACCCTGCCTTCTCATCTAATCTTCCCTACCTTGTCATTTAATCTTCTCTGCCTAGCCTGCCTAATCATGTCTGTCTAGTTTTATCTGTCTAGTCTGGCCTGGCTAGTCTTTTCGCTCCAGTCTGACTAAAAGAATGTTGAATTTATGTGAAAATAAGTGAAGAGTAACATTCCGGTCTAGTCCTATTATATAGGTTTTTAAGACATTAAAATTTTTAAGACATGCATAACAAAAAGAGCTGAGAAAACCAATAAAGATCATTCTCTCTCTCTAGTCTTATATGACTAGTCATGATCCTCTCTCTTCACATATAGAAATAACACACACTCTCTCTCTCTCTAGTCTTATATCTCTAGTCATAATTATCTCTATTCACATCCAAATTTCTCTCTTCACATATAGAAATAACACTCTCAACATATAGAAATATAAATAATAATTATACTAAGAATTCTGTTAATATCGTTAATATCGTTGAAATTAATTTCGTGGAAAATTAATAAACGAAATTACATCCTCTTTCGAAGCAGACGTTATATTCGTTCCAAAATTAAATTGAATTTCGCCAGACAGAAACGCATCAACCGTGTAATTTATCAAATCGCAACGAAATTTGTCGTAATTATATTGTGACTGCGACATTTTGCTTTGATCTCGAGAAACCCTCCTTAAAATTCCTGAATATCTTTCGCATTGAAACAACATAAAATTTACTATGAAATTGTAAATAACTTTTCAGTGATCTTTCTTTATTACAAAAAATGTTTATCTCAAATATATAAAATACAATTTCCTTAATAAAGCTATAAACAAAAAAGTTAAAATTAAAGTCAAACTTATTAAATATTAAAATATTGTGTATTAAAATCTCTATTATGTTTTTCTAATTTTGTGGGAAACAATGACCATATTAATCAAAAGTCATTGTAATAATAGTCCTTCCACATTACAATTTCAACATTTTAAACTTTCGATCTTTCTTGGAGTTTTGTCAAGAAAATTTTATAAAGACTATATTAGGGTAGGTTTTGCACGCCTCCTTAGTGCTGCGGCACTCCGAAAAATATTTCGCAACTGGTTCTAATAAACCAAGGCTGGACAAGAAATCTGTAAGAACTTCTGTTAAGACCTCCGAGTTTTAGCAAATAGAAGTACCAAGTTCAAGTTTTCTTTCAATTTTGCCTATCAGTTTCGATCTTCTAAACGACAGAAATTAGAAATCTAGTGTATAGACACAAGATCTTCTTCGCGAACTTGATAGAGCATTCAGGCAATATGTCTTGAGAACATTTTTGTCCAAAAACTAGTTCATCTAATACCCTAAACATACACTTTGATGAAGTTTATTTATATTAAGATAAATTTTGTGGCTTTTAAGACCACCGATTTGCGAAAAATCTGTTGCAAAAATATAAACACGGTTAGGTTTTCTAGTAAATTCAAAGGAGAGTCCTTCCAGATTTAAGCACATCGCTGCACCAATGTCAATCAATTTTATTTGTTAACCAATTTCAGGTTTGCTCTTGTCTTGTAAGTTAGACATTTTACAAATCAATTGATCTAGACCAGCAGTTCTCAAACTGGGTGCCGCGGCACCGTGGGGTGCCGCGAGCGTATGCCTGGGGTGCCGCAGCAATAATCAGGAAATGCAAAAAAATAAATAAAAGAAAATTACATGTGGAGGTAGGTAAACGTGTCTGGGTCTTTAAAACGGAAAGGTTCTGAAGCGACTGATTCAATGACAACAAGCATCGTCGGAGGAGACGAAATATCGCAGCACACACCTGCGAGTCTAAATCATTCAAGTTCGTTTGCCTCAGTTTGCGAAAACGCAACTCACGAGCAAAAGATAATTCGAAGAAAAACAAGGAAATATGATCCTAGCTACTTTATATTGTTTGTCTTTGTTTCTGTTGGGAACGAACAAGCACCGGAAGAGCTATGCGACTCCATCCAAATTAAAAAGACACCTGGAATGCAATCAATCTGATTTAGTACATACAGGTGTAGAAATCTTCAAATGCCGCGCTTTATCTCTTCAGGCAGGGGCATCCATGGTGGAGAGAATTTTTAACAATAAAAATGAAAACGCAACTGAAGCTTCATTTATTGTCAGTTCACACATAACAAAATCTGGAAAGCCCTGTACTATTGCCGAGACACTGATTAAACCTTGCGTCAACGATGTTGTAAGTTGAATTTTAGGTCCAGACATGGCCAAGAAGATTGACACTGTGCAGCTGTCAAATAACACTATAAGCAAGCCAATGTTCACAATTTCAGAGTATGTAAAAACGAGTTTATATGAAGATTAAAAATTTGTATTTTTTTTTTTTAGTTTAAAGCTTGATGATAGTACTGAAATTGAGGGACTTGCTGTTTTTCTTGTGTTTGTAAGGTATCCATTCGAAATGCAAATAGAAGATGAACTTTTAATGAGTGAATTGCTTAAAACTTTCACCACTGGCGAGAAAATTTTCAAAGTTATCGACAAATATATACAGAAAAATGATTTGAAATGGAGCAAGGTGTGTTGATATTTGCAGCAATGGAGCGGCTGCAATGATTGGTTTCTAGAATGAAGCAAGTGGTAGCCAATGCCACCAGCAGCCACTGTGTCATCCATCGACATTCACTGTCAACTAGAAGAATGCCGCAAGATTTAAAAGTCGTATTGGATGGTGCTGTGAATAATTACTCATGTTAAGAGCCGCCCGTTTCAAGAACGTCTTTTAAAATTTAATGCCGAAGATCTGGGAACCACTTTCACCTCTTTTTTTAGGCAGACTATTTGAACTAAAAGATGCACTAGTAGTTACATTTACAGGAGAGCCTTTCATCCAACAATTGATGATACCTTTCCGACATCTTCGAAAAACCAAATGAAAACTCCACTTCTCTCAATGTTGCATTCTCAACATACGCTTACATTAAAAACAGGTATAGGAGCAAACTCTCTGTATCAAGTGATTTGAGGGCTATTTACCAAACTTCCGATAAACTTAAAGGAAATAATAAAAAAATCTTTATTAAAACCAAACAATTTTATTCGTCCCATTAAAGACAATTGAGCAGTAAATTTGTATTGTTTTTTTTTAAGTTTTCAAACCGTTTTTAGGATAGCTGTGCCGAGAAATTTTTGTAGCCAGACAAGGGTGCCGTGAGATTTTTTTAATCTCGATAAGGATGCCGCAGCAAAAGAAGTTTGAGAACCACTGATCTACACCATACTTCGTCAATCTATTTTTCTTTACTTGTGGACCACTTGATCTATCATCGCTAATCCACGTACCCCTACCCTACCCCCATGTATAATAAAGATGTAAAACTTGTTCAATATATAACAAACAATAAAAATGGAAAGACTGTTCGTAGAATTTCATCTTTTGATGTTGGTACCTTTGGTTATTTTTTAGCTTTTTATGTTCAATTTGCCTATCAAGGTCCGCAATTAGATAATTTTTTCTGCATACCCCCGGAGGTCAGTTCGCGTACCCTTAGGGGCACGCGTACCCCAGGTTGAGAAACGCTGATCTAGACTAGTCTAATTAATCTTCCCCAAGTTAATGGTAAAATTAAAGACGTTTCCTTTGAACAAATTACATCCAGAACCCATTTCAACAAGACTTTTTTGTTTAAAATGCCCAAAAGACAAATGTTGGACTAGACATCGTCTTGATGACATTGAATTTGATATGCCGTCTAGGGAAGACCCAATTATAAACTATACTATATATTATAAAATAGACTTTTTTTAGCGAAACCTGGTGAATCAATCAAGGAAATAGAACTTTATCCTTTGAAATTGTTTATTCGCAATTTTAAATTGATCGAACCCAACTTGCAATAAAAGATTCATCAAATTCAACAAAAGAAAGACTTTACTTTCTTAAGATATTAATCAAACAGATAATAAAAACAAATAAGCTAAACCGTGCAATTATCTACAAACCTATTTTTACCTATTACCTATATAACTATTACCTATGCAATTTTGTATTAAACTATTATTACAGAATTAGCTCTTCAAACCACTAATATTAGTTCCACTAATAGTTCCATCTTTATTTTCAGCACAATTTATATATGAATTGTGCAATAATAGATATTATCATTTTAAATATAAATTGTTATTATATAATTTAAATGTTATTATATAATAAAAATTATATAATAAATAAAAATGTTATTATATAATATTAAATATAATAATTTATAACAAAAACGGGAATTATTTGTCAAGATAGATACATAGATAGATAGAGCAAAACACTTCAATACCAACGTTTTAATATTCATAAAACAATAATTTTGACTAAAATTTAATCAATTAAAAAGACAATCAAGTCATTGTCAAAAAAAAATATCTTTGCATGTAATTTTATGTAGTAATTTTAAACCTCAGAAATTGATGTAATGAATCGTTAAATATGATGAATCACAAAAAACTGGAAAACTTAACCCTTTGTCGATGGATGTATTCATTTTTTAGAAATATAAATTTTGTTCAGAAATCTTCCTTTTCAATGGTTTCACTGTAATACCACAAGACAACAAAGGTTTAAACTATATCAATTTGTTTCAATTGGTGACTATGAAGTTTTACTAATAGTTTTGAACAAAATATATGATTTATAAATTTTTTTAGAATTTATTAGAATTTTAGAATATATTTTAAATCTAATGAAATTTATTAGAATATATTTTAAATCTTTTTTATAATTTCTTTCGATTTTTTCCTTTTAAATCCCTTTTAAAAAATAATAATGAGAAAAGTAAATATAGAATGGAATACTGACATATAAAACTTTCCGCATATTTATAAAAGGTTTGCGGGGAACTGAAAGGTTACGGATGATCGATAAACAGTAGATATTTAAATGTCACCGAGTCCTTACCTTGTGTCGTTTTCATACAATGTACGCCGACCTTTCCAAGTTTGCATCGGATTACACGGTCTGTACCAGAGAGGTATATGTAACGACTGCCTGCTAAGGTGACTCCAGATGATGTTAGGATATCTTGTTTTTCAAAGCCTTGCACCAACTTCGCAAGCTCTTCTTTTGAAACCTTTAAACAAACGAAAACCATAAATTAATTATAAAATTAAAGGAAACATTTTAATTTTGATATAATTTTATTTATGCAATGCGAGCTTGTAAAGAAATTAGCTTCAGAATTACCCAGAACAAAATACAATTCAAAAACCAACAGCAATGTTATTACTACAACTATCACATTCATTCATTAAACAATTTGTTTAATGACTTTATCTTTATTTTTGACATTATCGTTTATTTTGTTTTTAAATCGTTAGATATTAAATGAAAAGCATGTTATTAAAAGTCTATTTTCACACACGTGGCGTGTCAGTGAAAACTTTTACATTTCAGTAACTCATATTCGCATATCCATACAAATTCAGAAGAGTCTTTTGAGATTACGTATTAAGATTACAGGCGGAGGAGTTGCAATTATTGCTCTGGTTTGGTATGGTTGACATCATACTGAAGCGAATAAACGAATAGTTTCCTTAATTTCGTTAGTAACCATATGCACTTCACTGATATAAATAAGTCTATGAAATATGAAATATCGAGGAACGGATACGGAACGAATACTGATGGTTAAATAATATGATTTATCACTGACACGGATTTTCACGGATACGGAACTAATGTGTGCGAATAATCGTTAATTAAATACTACCATAGCTAGTTTGAAAATACAAGAAAAAAATTACAGTATTATTAAGCATATATACATATAGATTTTAGTAAATATATTTTAAATTGGACAAAGTAAAAATTATTTTAATCGTAACGTCAAGATATTTTTTATTTATTGCGGATAAGCTGAGGAAAGGAACATTAAATTTAAATGGAATACCAATTTCGATTCCAGCGAAAATCCCCTCGTAGACCCAAGGAAACTAATCAGAAAGTTTTTGTTAGATTTATTTGGAAGTTTCAGAGTAGAAATGACGATTTATCTGTGAAAGCTTCGAACCGAAAAAAAAACCCGCAATTTGTCAGAAAAAAAAAACACTACAACGAGGTAGAGTGAAAGAAATTTCAATTTCCCAACTTGTTTATCTTTGTCTGCTTGACAAGGAGTAAATTGAATTTTAAATCAACAAGCGTGAACAAAACTATTAATATATGTTATCCACTACATAAACTATGCACTATTTATAAATTAATTTTCAGACAGTTCATAAAAAATGAGATTTAATTATTAATTTAAAACCAATATTGTGACTCGAAAGTTGGTGCAAACAATTTTATTCTAATCATTTTTAATTTAAAAACCTATTTCGATATCGTCAATCTATTTTTAAATTACAATGGAATCCAATTTACTTTCCAACCCTCTCAACTTCAAACGTGATCAAAAACATCCCTCGGCATTTGAAATTGAATAGTTCTATGAACAGAATATTTAATTAAAAAGGGTGCAATTATTCAGGTTAAATATTTGATAGCCGCCTAGCAAACCATTAATATTGGTAAAACTAATACTAATGTTACTAAATAGAGTAAGTTTCGTAATTTACTGTGATGTTATTATTTGAATAGGGGCCTAGCTGTTACAAAGCAATAAAATTGATGAAACGAATACTAACATACGATACTACATATAGTAAATAAGCATTCATTTTTGTGATGTTACTAAAAATTACAGATTACTGAAATAGAAAAACGTTCGAAAATATTCCTTTACACCTATTTAAAAAAAATATTACACAAGACGATGGCAACATTTAAAACACGGCGCCAATGTAAATAACTTGCATCGCGTGGGCAAAGTTCTCCAATTACGCCTTTCACATTCACAATTTTTCTCCCCAAGAAACGAACACAAAAAGGGCATTCAAAATCATACAAATTCATTACATCCCACGCAAAATTACAATACTACAATCGATATTGATTCCATTTTAATCACGATCTAATTATAAACCACTGCAAATACCATTACATAAAGTCGAAATCCAATTTAACGATAACATTGGGTAATATTGCTTTATGAAAATAAACAATATTTGTGAGGCATGTATTATTGTGTGTAAATAACTTATTTAAGATTCTAAATTGGTAATAATAAAAAGAGTTGGAAATAGTGTTTTAATAAAATAAAAATATACGTTTATATTCTAAACGAAGTCTGTGGATTGTAAACCATATGTTGTTTTAATTATAACACATTTGTGACAAATAAGGCATACATGAGGTCTAAAGCGTACACAATTAGAATGCATTACATGGCAATGAATGTAGTAATCACGAAGGATACACATACTAGTAGTTATGACGTAGCTCTCTGACTCATTTTCCAGATTATTCTTGATTCTTAGCGACTTGTTTCTAACACGTCATTATTCTCTAATATTTTCCCGAATAAGTTGATTTGAATTATTCTCGTGATTTCTAGAATTTTAATGATACATCTTGCAAAGAATAAAAATTAATGATCTTGGAATGCTTACATCTTAAAAAAATATAAATAAAATTTCAAACATATAATAAAACATTAAATTCCGAACATTGAAAACGGTTTTGAAATTTGAAACAACATTTTAAACATTTTTATCGTTTTTTCTTTCACACTAATTAGTCTAAATTTCTAATTTTATAAATGTCACAGATATAAGTATCTCTGATAAGTGTAATTAAGACGTTAGCTTTTAAGATTAAAGTCGCGCGTTGACACACAAGTGTTTCACAAAACTAAGAATATTTCTGCCAAACTCGGTTGATTTAATTTGCAAATTACCAATTTCTAAAACGAATAAACATATATCTATATCTGCTCGTTTATGTTTTGTTATAAATAATATCCTATTTTATTTAATTGTATAGTTAAATACATAATACTACACCAAATTGATGGCATCCCACGTATAAAACACACACATATGCTATTTTTCACTATCAGCACTCTATCAGCTCAAACACCATCAAATCTAAACTATGTGGGAAATCTAAACAAGCTTGGCAGAGAATTAAAGGTAAGCTATACTGGGTGGTACCAGCACACACTAGTATAAAGGCAAATGCGAGGGGTCATCCACTCGCCGAAATGTTGCAGATGTATTCGCAATTATCCTGATTTTTTGGTAATTCGAGGTACTCGAACAAATTACTAGCGTAATGCGAAATAATATCACGTAATTATCCTAATTATTTGGTAATGCGAAGTACTCCGAGAAATCACAAGCGTAATGCGTAATAATGTCAGATCATTTCTGAAATTCTTAGGTACTTAATGTCACGTTAAGGAGGGGAATTTGAAATAATTTCTTCTAATGCACTGAACGTTAAGTTACGTTCACATGGTATAGAAAACTAGTGTATAGTCCTGCTATCGTTTGACTATAATTGTGTGATCGTTTCGTATAGTCCAAAACTATTCGTATACTTGGCCTATAGGAAGCAGTCACACATCTATAGTCAAACTATAGCAGGACTATACGCTTGTTTTCTATACCGTGTGTTGTTACTACCTATAAAGATAAAAGTGTTAGTAATAAGACATCACTTTCGTGGTATCGTCATTAAATAAGAAGTGTGTTGAATTTTCAAACATTTACTAATCAGATTGAAATACAACAAAATTTGAACACTCTAATGTGCACATGTTTGTATTGATGCTCTATAACCAGTTTTTCAAATTGTCTAAACTGGAAGGTCCAGAAGCTCCACAGGGCCATAAAAAATGAATGCATTTTCTATAATTGCAATATCTTCTCCTTTTGGCCATATGGAGTTATCTATACTCGGGCCAGCGAAAGAATGCAGCTGTACTGCGCGAGGGGAGAGGGACGCGACGAGTTGTCAAACATGGACAACTAAATACCGCGCACTCGGAATAATGTGGGGGTATGCGCAGAACAATGCTACGAGATGCATTCTCTCGCCGGCCCGAGTATAGTTTAGATTTATTTTTTTAAATAATATTATTTATAATATTTTTCATATAATTTTATCTCGAATTTTATATTGTTGTACTGAGAGTCAATTCTGATTATAGAAGTCTATTACCCAGTCTATTGCGTTTTCTAATTCACTATCACCTTTATTCGTATAACTGTCTTCGCCTTCAGAAGTATAAATTTTTTCTGGATCATCATTCTCATTTTTATTTTCTTTTAGAGATCTAATTCTTTTTACGCGATGAATTCTATCTGATGATAGTCTGCCAGATTTAGTTCTGAACAACTAATTAGGATTAATTTTAAGACTATCTTTGAAAAATTGCCCAAAGTTCTGTATATGTTGAATAAGTTCATATTTATCATCAAAGTTTCATATGCCAATCGGCCAGCAGTAATGAAATGGTGCACTATGGTGCAATGGTGCAGAGATGAGCAAGGTGACTAGTTTCTCGTTCCAAATCGCATCCTGTGCGACGGATATTTTAAGTTTATGGGATGGAACAGTGGGAAGAAATGTAATGGGATGGGACAGTGACAGGGACTGTCCCATCCCATAAACTTAAAATTTTCGTCCCATCTCATCCCGGTTTTCGGTTCAGACTCTCTTAACGATAATTCGTTCGAATTTATTTTTTCCGTCATTTCTTTGTCTGGCAATGAGTAATTCTTTTTCGGATCGTAAGACTTTTCAGGAACAACATCGTTATCAAATAAATTTCCTGGGCTGGACATATTATGGAAGATTTGTATTGGCACGATAAGCAATTAATTATGCACGAACTAGATTTACTTTAGTTTATCAAAACTCGCCCCACTCCGCCCCATAAAAAATTTTCGTCCCGTCCCATCCCATCCCACGCGTGGTTGATACCACTCATTCCATCCCATAAGACGATGGAATAGGATGGGATGGGTCGATGTGATCCCTTGCTCATTTCATCAAAGCCATTTTTTCAGTTCGTCCGGATATCGATTTCCTGCTTTTGATTTTTTTCGCTGTTTCTTTCGACGGAGTTCTTCAACATTTCGAAAAATCCTGTGGTATTTTCTTTGCCAAATGATTTGAATATTTGTGTGTCACCAACGATATTCAGATAAGCTCGAAATTCTGCAAGTACTAGGGTTTTTCTTTAATTGCGCTTGTGTTTCTTTAATATGTTATTTTTATATTTGTAGTATTATTTTATTTTAAAATGTGTGGATTGGTAGTTGTTTTATTTGGAAACATTGTTTTGAGTTGGCATCACTGGGTCCGTTGGTAGCGCATGCATTCTGCCTCTAGATTTTGTGAAGAACGTACGCATTTTTAAGCATTTTTGTTAAGATTTTTGGGTGTCGTCCATTTACAATATAGTAATACAGTTTAAATCAATATTATTTATATTTATTAATTTAAAGAGAATTTGAGTTCCTACTCATTGATTATAACTGTGCAAGTTTGAAACTGTTAAACCCAAAACATATTGTTTCACAAGTTTGAAAAGGTCAGTTATTTTATATTGCGCAACGTCAAAATTATTTATTACTTTACATCGTTTCCTGTTTCTGAAGAAATATAATTTTTTGCGGCCGGATTACCATTATATTTAAGAGCTTCCTCGGGAGCTTCTCGCAGAGTTTCCCCCGTAAGAGGGTAGTAGAAGCTTACTGTACTACAGACTGTCCTAGTGCGGGGCGGCGCATGACGACGCGCATTATGAGCTCATGCGGGTGTAGTGGGGTGTAATATGGACGTAATGCGAATATAATGTGAACGTAATTCAGGGAATGCTAGAGTAATTTAAAGAATCCAAGAGTACTTAGTATAATGTGGTGCAATACTTACGTGCTGCTAAGGAATGCAAAGTAATGTGCAGTAATGCATCTAAATATTAACATGTATTGCAGGAGTGGAAGGCCCCACGGGCAAATGAATAAACCGATTACCTAGCAAACAACGATTAGACGAAGAGTAGAGAAGTTCAAAAGATCTAAAAAAGTCGCAGAATAAGTCACCTCCGAAATCTCAAAGTTAGAATTTGCATTGTTTTCCCTGGATATCTATTTTATAATGTCAGTTTCATATCTATTTCAAATCTAACGTGCTTTCCACAATCCTATACAGTGGAACGGTAAAGTACACTTCTAATACTAACATATGGCAGCACCAGTTTAATAGTAACAAAAAAATGTACTTCCGTGGTTTTCCCCTGTGCCCTTCATTTGTATGAAGTAATCATTGTATGAAATTTAATCAAGTTGCGAAATTAGAATTTTTGGATCGTCGCCAATCTACAATTGGTTTTACTGGTTTCGGTTATTTTGCACAACATAATTACTATGCAAAAACCGACTACAAAAGACGATAGCTTAAAAAAGAATTAAAACAACGCTTTCGTGACAACTGTTTCCACAATGACCTTTTCGACTTTCTATTTTTACGCCTTATATAAGCGCGTTCCGATCGCGAATCGTGCAGTAATTATAATAGATGATGTTCGATGGAGAAGAAAACGCAACCAGAGATAATTGAGCTGCATCGGCGCGATAATTTAGAAAGTGAGTTGCGCAGCCGCTCTACCAAGTTCGATTTTACTTATTTAGATCAATGTCTGAGCAGAACAATGCCACAGCATTTGGAGCAAGGCCATCGGGTTGCAATTGTAAAAAGAAAATGAGTTTTATGCAAAGGTGGACTCGAATATTCAACCTACAACGCGTCCTCCAATTGATTTACGGGTCGGTTGGATTTATTTATTGCTCCGACGATTCTTTAAGCTTGTTAAGATTTATTTCAAGTCTGGACGGTTATAAAGAATATGAAGTTAAATCAATTGGACTCCAATTTGGAACCAACAGGTGAAATTTGGCAAATGCAAGGATTTTGTAGCTTTTTGTCTTTTATTGTTTCATTTAATGAAATTGTCCCTTTTTTTACGCGACTTTATATGGAAAAACCAATACAGAACGTGAATCATTCAGTTTTGTTACGCTTAAAATATTTTGGCAAACTATCAATTGATCTATTTTCATATACCCAAATTACATTTTTCTCTACTAATAATTCAAGAAATTCTTAGGAAATACATTTATTTAACCATTAAAACAAGAAATTTAAACAAAAATGTGTAAATTACAGTTTTCGCTATTGGTAAAACCATCGACTCACAGATTATATTTTAAAAAATTATCTAAAAAACCAAAAATACCACATCCACATCCCTAAGATAAAAGCTTCCATATCAACGAAACGTACGCTAATTAAATTAATGGTTTGTCCAAAATCAAAAAACGCTTACGAGCTCAATAACATGCAATATAAAGGTTAATTTAAGTGCGATAAACTATCACGCGCCTTTAAATGTAGGTGTATTATCTAATCTATTAATTTATTAGAACAAACAGGGCGCGGCCCAAAAATTATGTTCACACGTTTTAACAAATGAAATGATCGAAAATATAAATTTATTCATTGGAATAAATATTTTCTACTTCAATATAGGTATTCAGTTCTCATAAACTTAATGTTTGGACACTGAATAGTATATTAAGCACGTCTACTTCTGTATATTAAGTCTGTCTGACTTTCTAAACTTATCTTCTATACTCCTCGTTACTAAATTACATCATAATAAAATAATCTTTTTTATTAAAACAAATACTACCGAAAATTATAAAACTACCCTTAAATTTAAACAAATTCTTTCAACCTTCAAATAAACACTGCTTTTCGAATAAACTACCAGGTATATTTTAGAAGAAAATTTGAAATCAAATTTTTCCTACAAAGGAAATAAAGAAAGAAAACAAACTTTAAATAAACTATTTTATTTTTTAAATAGACTATTTAGATTAGGTAATAACTTGAGAGTAATGACAAGAAGAAAACAATTACATGTCGTTCTTTCGGTAAAAACTAATTAAAAGACGATTTTTTTTTAATATATTTTTCGATTAGCTTTTGACATCTTTCAGGCAAAGATAAAGTGTCTGTCTTTGCTCAAACGCGCGACTAAATTACAAGTTTAGTACGTTTAAACCTATACAAACGTGCGACTATTTAGTGCTTGTATCTGACAAACGCACGACTAGTAACACCTACAAATTTATAAAGTCTTTGTTTCTCTATAAATTTTGCCTTTCGACTACACATAAGAAAAAGTAAATTTGTCCATTGGCCAACCAATTAAATAATTTATTCTAACTTGTACACAAACTCGTATGTAACGTGTACACAATCAATATTAGTTGTGGTAAGTAGTTGTTGCTTATAATAAAAAAGGTATTTATGGTTAGTCACAGGAGATAAAATAAATATGTAAACTTCGCTGGAAATACGAGCTAGAAACGAGTTTGTCATATTTTAAAAACAGTAAGTGATATATTTAACATGCGAAACCATTACACGGTTGTTTATTACTAAATTGTTTTCGAAACGGTTTATCAGTGACACGCACTCTCTTTTACAAGTTAATTTGAACTACCAAAAAATAAATAAACAGAGATAAGTGAAACTAAATACAAGCAATGTTTGAAATAAAGGCTATTGACCTTAAATTTCTATTTTTTGATTGAAAAGAATGTGTTTGTTTAAAAATAAATTTATTTGTATATAATATCAGTTTAGTTATTCCAATAAAACATAATGGGTTATACAACAATACACATTGCTAGTTAAATCAAATCAAAAACTTAATAGGATAATTGCAACCGTTACTACATGAGAATCCATACTTACACTGAATTGATAAATTCACTATGTTTTACATATTATAAGTGTATATAAGGTTGAAACTAAAGTAATTATAGATATAATAGTATAATAAGTTGTTAATATTATAAGTGTGGTTTAAACATAGTGAATTTATCAATTCAGTGTAAAAACTTAATCTAATATTTCTAGTCCCATTATTAGTATAACTCAAACGTCAATAGCCTTTAATATATTCATTTATTGTTTTAATATTTCTTGTATTGAATGTAAAAGCGAAATAATTTAAGACTTATTTGATTAAAATAAATTTACTACCCAATAACAAGCACCAATTTTGTAAATTCAAAGAATTTCGGAAGAGAAAAAATATTTTCTCGTATTATTTAAGTCTAAGAATTTAAGTCGATCGATTCTCAGTCTTAAACATTATATAAGTTACATTAATTAAACAATAAAAATTTAATAAAATCTACTTTATTAAATTTTTATTGTTTAATTCATGTAACTTTAAGACTGAGAATCGATGGACATAAATTCTTAGACTTAAAAAATATGAGAAGATATTTTTTGTATATATATCCGAAATCTTTTGAATTTACAAAATTAGTACCTGGTAATTGGGTAGTAAATTTATTGTAATCAAATACGTCTTAAATTATTTCGCTTTTCATTTAAATGAAATGTGATTATACAATTTACATTTTCATATTACAAATTACTTCACAGCTACCTGTGTTTGCCATCAATTAATATTTTAATTAATAAAAAACTTAATGAATAGACATGTTGATTAAAAAAGTTTATAAATGCTTGTCAGGCATGCCCACTACAACTATCATTATTTCGCTGGGAACATTAATTGGAAGTGGGTACAGTTATGGCATTACGAAAGTTTTATTTTCTCGTAGGTAATTATGGAATTTTATATTTAGATTGTAGAAAACTTTTTAGTTGAATCTAAAAAACTAGTTCGAATAAAACTTTTTAATTAAAATACTAGTTAGCTTGTTCGGAAAGTAATTTATTTCTTATTTTTTTATAAATTATTTTCTGAACAAGCCATACATCAGAAGTTATATTTGTTTTTTTTTCGATTTATAACTGTTTTCAACATTTTTGAATACATATAGATAATACAAATATTTGGAATAAACATTTTTTTTGCTACAAAATCGAACCGTAATTATAAATATTATCAAAGTTATTCCATCATATATTAATTTACTTAGTTTTACAAAACTTAAATAAATATGCATGTGTGTCCTGTCTATGAAGTTTATTTCTCCTCTAATTTGAACTTTACATCCATTGTTTGTTAAACTTAAAAGTTGTGCAATATCGTCCAAATTTACGCAATTGCTATTATAAAGCTTCAATAAAAGGGAACATAAAAATGCAAAAAAAACACGAGATGAAAAACAATAAATACATTTAATACCACTACATATACCAATAAATACCATAAACCTAATTTAAAATAGAAAATTAAAAAAGCTGTTTGATTTTTTAATTTGCATTGTTCTAGGAAAAACTATGGAAAGTTTGTTTTAAATAATTTTTCCAGCGAAACAATTTATGTTTTTAATCAATATTTTATTATTTATGCAAACATTTAATTAGTTTTCTTTGTTTGTTTGTTAATTAATGTGGTATAACGACTTATTGAACGAAAATAACATATTGTGGCCATTTGTCAGGGAAATCTTTAAAATTCCCCCATAAACGTGTCACATAGAGGGTTTCGTGTCAGCTGGAGAGTTAATGTCTCGTGACCTAATGCTTTCGACCCCAAATGGAAACTATTAATCGTTCGAAAAGATCAGTTTACAATTTCAAGCAGATGCACGAAAACTGTAAAAACAGATAACATGCTCATTTCACAGACGTGCATAAAGAACAAGAACAACGAGAACTATTTATATGAAATAATAAAAAATAGTTTTCGTTAAAATCCAAATAAATTTGCAGATACGACAGATGACAAATAAATGTCTTAATATCATTAATCAACATTTCCCAACTTGGAATTTGTTTAATTTTAAACTGCGATTACACAATTATATCTAAATATACTAAATTTTGAGATTACTTATTTTAGAAAATCATTATGACATCAATTATAATACAATTGGTTGGTATAATTCAAGTTGGTTATTCCGAAATTACTATACTCGGGCCGGCGAGAGAATGCATCTCGTCTCGACGAGTTTAGCATTGTTCTGCTATTGTTCACATTATTCCGAGCGCGCGGAGTTTAGTTATCCGCATGTGTTTGAAAAACGTAAATAGCGCATGTTTCTTAACTCAAACTATATAATAATACAAGCGTTTCTGTTTGAAAATAATCTATTCGGCAAGTAAAAATGTAAGAAATGAATTTGGCGCGCACAGTTCGGCGCGTCTCTCGCACCTCATACCCCCAGTACAGCTGCATTCTCTCGCCGGCCCGAGTATAGATAATGCTACAAACAAGGTTAAGATGTAATTATTTTGATTCCCATCTTTGGATTCAATGCAATACCAAATTTACTGTTTTAACAAGCTATTTTCAAGGTTATAAAATACCAATTTTCGACACTCTTCTAACTTTTAATGCCACGGTAAAATCTTTAAACAAAACACAGCAATAAAATGAGAAGGATATTTGAAATGTTGTACTCTTAGTCACGTCTTAGTAGTACTGGGGAACCAATCTCAATTGGTAATCTTGTCCAACTAGAACTTGAATATTAGTATGAATTAGATTATAATCGAGTAAGTTTTTCGAGAAATTTAAGACAACAAATAGTTATTATATGCGAAACGTGGAATGCAAATTGAGTTGTAGAAATTGAATATTTTATTTTAATCTGGCAATTCACAGTAACTAATAGAACAAACAAAACAAACTATTCAACTAGTTTCTATTGGGAATGTAAAATTTGCATATTGCTATTATAACAAATTACTTAAAATAATTAATAGTTAGAATATGCGATTCATATATATGTATATGATATGTATAAGTAACAAAAAGTAAAAGTACAAAATCGGCAAATGTGCAGATTTGCCGGTATATGTGCACATCTACCGAATTTGAGATCAACTTTATATATATATACTTTTACCGGTAAAAGTCCACATTTTCCAAAGTATTTTGGTAAAAGTTAAAAGAATAATAAACATAAATAAAATACACTTGTTTATTAAAGTTAAAATGTAACAATAACCACAATTTTTTTTCAATTGTAAATACAACAAAAAACTCAAAAATGCAGGTTTAGGCAGGTAAAATGCAGGTAAGTTGAATTCACATTTACCAACCAAGAAGGCAAATGTGCACATATACCGGTATATGTGCACATTTACCAATCTACGTACTTTTACTGTTACATATACATACATTATAGATACATTCTATGCAATAAGTATAAGCCACCTCGTATTGCCTAATTACAAAACTAAAATTTGACTATTGCTATTACAACAATTATTTTATAAAAGAGTATGTAGCTTTCCTAGCAATTTGAAACAACTAATAGTGATTATATGCGAAACATTCTATGAAACTAGTATAGGCTATTCCATATGTAGCCTAATAAGAGCTTGATTTTTCTAACGAATCAATAAGTTTTCATAACATTAGTGAAATTGATAACGTCATGAGTGTTCAGAAACACGGACCAAAAGCAATTCATCACAAAATAATATTAAAAATAACTCAATACCTAGCTTCGTATTATTTCGTATTATTATCGGTAATCATTCATATAAATGTTGAAACACCCAAGGTGGTTACATTGCATGCAACATGAAAATTCACAATTCACAATGTAATCAGCATTAATTAACACTGTAATCATAATATTATCTGAAAAAAAAGTTGTCTGTTCTGAAACAAGAGTTAATGTTATATTTTTACGCTATAAAAATGCAAATAAAAAACCAAAATTATGGTAATATTTAAAGGTAACTTCTTAAAAGTCATCAATTTAATGGTCCTCCTCCTATACAAATTATCGCAATTTCATAAAAACCCTAACATTAAACGTCATAAAACAGCCAAAAATAAATTCCACCATCAAAATTAAGTCCATTAAATACAGGAAATGACTTCGTCATATTCACCACATACTAAAAAACTAACCGTCTATTTAGAATTTAAAAAAAACTTTCGATTCCAACATGTGGTTAGTTGGCTGCATGTGCGAAAACTCTGTGCTTTCAACAAACAATCTGTAAAATAACTTCTCTAGTTTTCGCGGAACAACGTTCACCAGTCGAGAACAAAGCTGTGGATAAAAGCCGAGTTATTTTACGCGAGTCCAAATAGAGTTAATCTACTATGAAATGGTGTTTGCCCGTATATGCATAAAATGGGTTTCTAACGAAATGCCCTGCCTCTGCTTATCTGAACCGCACATCATTTTAACGAGCTCTTCTCGTGAAATCCTTATGTAGATTACATTTTGTGTGTGGACTTATTAATTTCTTCCTAATATGGCAATACTTTCTCTAGGAAGTGATTTTAGTTTCCTAATCAGAATAGTTTTTTCACAAAAATTCTTAATTGCCCTACATTTATTGGGTTAGTCAAAAACAGCAATATTTTCCTGCGGAAATGGAAGCAAAATTTTCTTAAGAAACAAAAACTTTTTCAAACAATCATTAGAAAGATCTAACAATGGTTTCAGAAAGAACCAGATCATTAATTTGGAAGTGTACTGTCGCCAAATGGCAACATATAAAAGACGCCATCACATAAGGAAGTATTTCACCACAATGCAGTTGCAGTTCGGATAGATTTTTGCATCAAAGGGTTTTGCAAAGAATGTAAAATAGAGTAGTCTATTTTACATTCTTTGCAAAACCCTTTGACTAGTAAAACGCACAATGTGGATGATTGTATCAAGTCTTGTAGAGCAGTTTCGATTTAATTAAAATTAGGAACTTATCAGAAAGATTAAAAAATGTCATCGAACAAAATGGACCATGAACATTATTGTTTTGTATTTAAACAGTTGTTCAAAGTATGAAAGATTTACATATTACTAAAACATTTGTTATGCAATTAACTAATTAAATCATAAGTTATGTCTGTGGTGTTAACCGTATGTTGCCTTACAGACAGAAAACGTATTCTTTCCCCTTACTTGGGCGTGCAGCCTACCTACAATTTGTACAAAAAATAACAGCTTTTACAAAATTTCTATTTCCATAATAAGGCACTTAAAAACTTATGAATAATTCATCAATTACAAAAATGTAATTAACAAGGAAAAAACGTATTCACAAACTGACAAATTATAGAAGTTTCTGCCACAAATCCAGAAAAAAATTAATTTTAGCTAAGCACCAAAATTTACATCGTCCTTGCATTTTAGAATATTTTGTCAAAACAGAAATCTTCAATAAATCGAATCTGATAAAAAAAATCTAATTCGACTCAAAATCTAGAGAGAATAAAACTTTGATGACCAAAAATGGTGAGGCATAGATTAAGACAATAATATGTGTAACGCAGAATTTATTAAACTTGCCGCGGCTATTTTATAAAAACTTGTTGCTAGGCGAACGCTGAAGAGACCGACAACAAGAATGTGTTGAAATAAGAAATTCCTGTGGAATACCATTATTTTAAATAACCCAGCTAAATTAATTAAAGGTGAAAATTTATAGAAATTATTATTCTGCGAATTAAATACCTTATAAGATGGTAAGTAGAAATTTAAGTTAATAGTATAACGTATGAAAAGGACATTTGAAATTTGTAATTAAATAAAAAAACTTAATAGGATTTTTTTATCGGAGAATTTAATAACCTATACAAATATAAGTTGTAATTTAAGCTATGTATTCTATCTATATCTTAAAAAAAAACACGAAATTGTATAGAGCAGGGAATAAACTGTGTACAGCGTCGCTTGTACAATGAACGTTGTGACCTTGTACAAGCTTCTAACATTATACAATAAACACCCTATAGAACCAATGGGAACAAATTTTCGGCGTCATATGGTGATGTAAGCAGTTGTGCAAGGTCACAAGGAGAGTATAACAGTGTCACAAGCTTGCGTTCCTTATACAAGCATCGCCATAGATAGTGTGTCAATTGAAAGAAATGTAATGGTTTGTACAATTTGGAACTTTATCGTCGATTCCTATATGCGCGATACTCAGCTACGCGACGTCGTGCGACATCGCCTGTCAAATAATAATTACATTGTTTTAAATGGGCACGTCGCGTAGATGTCGCGTAGCCATAGTGAGAACGTGCCCATTTAAAACAATGAAATCATTATTTGACAGGCGATGTCGCGTGACGTCGCGTATATGAGAATCGGCCTTTATTCGTATATTTTTAATGAAGAAAGCCCGAATTTATAGGAAGTTTGAAATTTCGACCCATTAAGACATTGTGCCGACGCGTGTAGAATGAACGTTTAGCAAGTTTATGACACCGTCACCTTCGAGGCTGCTAACATTGTGCCATCAACTCCGTAGAAAGTCCATCAGCAGCAATAAACTGTCAGTGTCACACGCTTGTATCAAGCGTACAAGCACAATAAATTTCATGTTTTGTACAATTTAGAACTTTGTAATTTTTTACAACGGGCCAGCTATAACTTTAAAATTGTTGTGCTCATTCATCTTGTGTGATGAACTCAAATTATATCTATATTAACAAAATAAACCTAGTACAAAAATTATAGAAATAAAACATTCATTAATAGGAAAATTATTGAAACATGTGAAAATAGTAGTTTATGATACAAGTGTGTGAAGAAGGGATTTTGTGCATGAGTTTGGGAAATCGCAATGAGTGCACAAAAGCCTTTCACACACGTTTGTCATACATTATTTTATCTACGAAGCATGTTAAAATACTATTGAATCTACAAAAAAATAATTGTTTCTTACCGTAACCTAGTGTAATCCAGGTTATCCTAGACAATCCTTGTGAGTTATCCCGTGATAATCCCGTGACTTTTTGATTCAAAATAAGAAAAAATAATTCAATTTTAATATACGTCAGAAAAATTATTTTCACCATGTCTATGCTTTTTGTTTAGTAACGCGAGTTTTTGTCATTGTAACAACAAACAGAAATAGTTTAATGATGAAACTCCATTTAATTTACATTGGACGTATACGCAAGATTTGGATACTTTTACACACGATTATAATAATGGCATCTTTGACATACAATATTGTATTTATTAATGTGTTCATTTTGGTGTACGAGTAGATAAAAATTTAATAAATAAGAAATTTTTAAATGTAATCTTTGAAGGGCCACACGAGAAAGTGAAAGGGGCCGCATTCGGTCTGCGGGCTGCTAATCGATATATTACTAATAAAGCCGAAAATTGTGCTAGCATCAAATTTCTTAACAGTAACACAATTTTGTATAGCATGCTTGAACAAGATACAAGCTTGTGACACAATATATGTGAAGTTTTACTAGCTTCTAACACTAGACAAAAGGAGGTTCGAGCGGATCTTATAAGTCAAAATAGTGCTTGAATTTTTCTATATTTTCAATTATCCTAATAGTTGCTAAAATTCATTATTTTTATTTTATAACATAACAAATTTAAAAATTGATCCTTATTTATTTAATAAAATAAAGTTATTATATGACTTGATGATGTTATGACGTTATACATGTTATTGTTTATTGTGATGTTATACATGACGTTATTTTTGACTTATAAGGTGTAGTAAAAAGATCTGGCAACATCAGTGTTATGAGTCGACTGGTTGAAAGGGGGTCAGAATTTTAGTAGCCCAAGATGTTAGAGCCAGATAACTCCAGACTGAGAGGCCGTGACTTTTTGATTCAAAATATAAAAAAATAATTAAATTTTAATATACGTCAGAAAAATTATTTTCACTATGTCTATGCTTTTTGTTTAGTAACGCGAGTTTTTGTCATAGTAACAACAAACAGAAATAGTTTAATGATGAAACTCCATTTGATTTACATTGGACGTATACCCAAGATTTGGATACTTTTACACACGATTATAATAATGGCATCTTTGACATACAATAATGTATTTATTAATATGTTCATTTTGGTGTACGAATAGATAAAAGTTTATTAAATAAGAAATTTTGAAATGTAATCTTTAAAGGGCCGCGCGAGAAAGTGAAGGGGGCCATTCGGTCCGCGGGCTGCTAATCGATATATTACTAATAAAGCCGAAAATTGTGCTAGTATCAAATTACTTCACAGTGACACAACTTTGTATAGCATGCTTGAACAAGATACAAGCTTGTGACACAATATATGTGAAGTTCTACTAGCTTCTAACACTGTACCATAAACGCCGTACAAAGAGCGTTAATTAGGTTCGAGCGTAACTAATGAGTCAAAATAGTGCTTGATTTTTTCTATATTTTCAATTATCCTAATAGTTGATAAAATTCATTATTTTTATTTTATAACATAACAAATTTAAAAATTGATTCTTATTTATTTAATAAAATAAAGTTATACATGTTATGACGTTATTTTTGACTTATAAGGTGTAATAAAAAGATCTGGCAACATTAGTGTTATGAGTCGACTGGTTGAAAGGGGGTCAGAATTTTAGTAGACCAAGATGTTGGCCGATAACCACGAATTACCACAAGACAAAAAATTATAGATAATCTATGTAAAAAGTTGGAGTGTATTCTATCAAATAGTTAATTTATTATTTCTCTGTTTACACAAAAAATTATAGAGTAAAAGTTTTCATGGAATACGTTATTTTTACTAAGTAAGGATAACAACTTTTTTTCCAATGTTGCAAGAATTTAAATTGTTCGAAATTTTTAAAACATTCGATTTTAAAACTAACAATAATGGGATCCACAAACGATCAAATGTTCAAAATGTTTCCATTTCTTTCTTTTCTCTCAGCTGTTATCGCGACGTTGCCAAACCATCTGTCATGTTAATATTGAAATAACTACATTTGGAATATCAAATTGCTTTAATGTTATCCTGTATTAATATTATCTAAGTTTATTGTATATAGTTTTTTTATACCTTAAAGTTGGGAAATTAATATCGAAAAGAAAATGAATAAAAACGTGATGGAAGCTTGTCGGCCATAGGAGCCTGTGTATAAGATTCTAAAAAACATCATTTTTGATTTTTTTTTTTTTTTCTGGATAAACTAAACGGGGGATATCCCTTTCAAATTTTGAGAGAACATAAATAAAGTATTGATCTGTATGTATAAAAAGTTTCAAAGCTTAAACTTGAAAAAAATATAACATGGGATTCGCTCGGACCTCCTTAATGGGAAAAAAATAATCAGTGTCACAAGACTGTGCAAGAGGTTGCACAATGTCACAAATATAGTGTAACAGTGTCTCAATTTTGTCCGTACACTCTCAATATGTTAGTAATAAAGCCCGAATAAAATTGTACTTTGAATTGAAGTATGAAATTTCTTCCCATTCACACACTTTGTGCAGCATATCATGCTCAGACTATACTGCTAACTTGTTTTATTTGGCTAAACAATCACGATAACTATACAAAATTCAGAAAATATAATTATATGAACCATAACATGAGCTTTGTTGAAGACTAAGACAATTTGAGCCCCTTAATTAACCAAATTTGTCGATCACCGTCCGAGAAATTTCGATCCTTCAAGGTACCTTATTGATCTGTGGTACAAGACTGTTTAATTTGTCTCGTTTTTGAATTAGTTTCCAGATATTACAGATTACAATAAAATGAAAAACAGATGCGAGACTTTTGTCACAGGAAGTCCAAAAAATGCAACCAGACAAATTAAATGACGTCAGTTTGAAATATAATATGCCTCCAGTTTTAAAAAAGACATAAAACATATAGCAAACATAAAAATTGTTCCAAATATTTATAACACTATAATGAACTTTAAAGTAATTATAATATCGTAATGAATTTAAATTCAAAATTCGTGAATGTGAAATAGATGAAAACATTGTGAAATCTATTTTATATATAAAAATATTTAGACATCCAAAGCGAAAACAAAAGTGTATAAAAAAAAATAAGATTAAAAAAACACATGTTCCATATATTTTCTGAATATCATAAGAAACGGTCTAGACTTGTGCAATCCGTGTGAATACACAAACAAAAACAATTCCAAGCATCGAACAAGCTACAAAAAATATTCTTTCTCAAAACGTATTGCTAGATAGATGAAGATCTATGGCGAAACACGTAAGAAAAAAGACTTTTTCAACGTTTGGTAACATTATTTATACAAGGAATATAAGAATATATTATATAACATTGATAGAATTCCAGTGCTTTCAACCAGAACTACTAAGTAACTGTCCTGGTAATTGAACATGAACAACCTCATTCAGATTTACTTACACTAGAAGGTAATTAATATTAATAATAATAATTGAACGTATAAAAAGCTAATTGAATGTTAGATTAATGTAGCTGTTTACATTTGTAAGAATCACTTGTATAAAAGTAAATACAAGCAATTAAATAGATTTATTAACAAATCCTTTCTACCATACATTGGTATTAATGTATTTTGTGTTTCTTATAAATAGATTCATAATTATTTTTATATTTGAATATATCCAATAGTGTATATATGTATTCGTGTAAGTATGCATTGGTGTATGTAAGTATGAATTAATATGTATGCATACAGTGATCCATATATGTATGCATCCATAATATGTATGCATGCTTAATATGTATGCATCCAGTGATATCGTATGCTTCGTGTATTCGTGTATGTATTTGTGTGTGTATGTATGAATTGGTATCTGTATGAGAGCATTGGTAACTATGTATGCATTGATAACTGTATGTATGCATTGATAACTGTATGTATAAATCATTGGTGTCTGTATATATGTATGTATTGGTAACTGAATATATGTATAATGTATAGCTAAGTGACCAATTCCTAGTGACCATTTCCCATAAAACTTTAGCATATGGGACGAACCCCTTATGGATCTACAACCTAAATTGTAGTTTTTGTCAAAGTTGAGATTTTTTTTACAGAAAAACCAGCATATTTTCTACTTAGCCTGGTATACAATAACAGTTTCATTCAATAACAGATGATCCCTTCTAACATTTTTTTATCGATATTATATTTATTGGAATTTTGTAAATATCAATCCTATTATCCTTCAATACAATATCCCTTCTCTATTCCATTGTGATCCTGTATTGAATAGAGCATTCATCTATCGTCATACATTTAATTTGAGTTATTCAGCTCTGCTCAGTGTAGGCTTAACACAATATAAAGACGGACATTTGTTATGGCACATCTGCCGTGTCTCCTTCATTATCTGGCAGTTTTATCTGCGGGCATTATTTTACTGTATATATTTCGCTTTAGGCGTCTTTCATAAGAATATTATTTCATGGCGGAACTTCATATTTAAATGAAAATACGACAGTTTAAGTTTAAATAAACATTTTCTTTTAAATATATAATACAACTAATTATTGAAACGTTTGTCTCTGACAAATACATGTCTAGTTTACTTATGTTAAATAATATTTAGACAATTTACATTTTGTAAAATAGCCTAATAAGCTATGAGGTTGAAACATCAATTATTACAGTTCAACCAATTTACAATATAACCAGAAAAGAAAGTTTTTTTTTTGTTAAGAAAAGACGCTTATACATTAAATTTGCCTAAAAGGTTTAGGCCCATTACAAACAAAAAATCACGAAAAATGTTTGGAATTTGGATTGGAGGTGGGCGAGATATAATAATGTTACTAGTATAAAGACTTCTTTGTAATGGTTGCAACGGTACATAAATAAAATAACAAATGATATAACAAAATGCAGTAAGCATCAAGTAACTGATCTATACAGTAAATAGATAATACTGACATATACAGTAACTGATATTAAATTCTTTAGATAATTACACAACTAAACGATACATGAAATATAAAATAACAGATATAAAATACCCGTACAGATAGTACTACCTCATATGTACTCCTGATTTTAACAGTTATTAAATACATATTTATTTCTTGTTTGTATTTAGTAAGTATCAACTTATTGGGTTTGAAAAAGTAGTTTTGGACTCGGAACAATTTAACACTTTTATAGCCTTATATACCCAGACATTTTGCTTTAAATTTTTAATAAAAACAAATGTGAACTTCACGGTCGCTAACACTATTCATTTATTCTGTTGCAAGTATATATATAACTATATAATATTTTTAGATTCAACTTATCGCATAAATAAAATTAGAAATCTTTGTTTGGAATGAAAAAGAAATTGAATTCTTATGGTTGAATTCAATTTATGTCATTCGTAGAATGTTTGAAGAAGAAAAAACTGTTAATATTTAAAAAAAACAGCTGTGCGTCTCTCCATAAATCGCTAACAAGATTGCCGAGAACAAATCAGTTAACTGTATTTATTAATATGAGGCCAATCGCACAGACTTATCAAGTACATTCACTTACGTTTATTTTTCTCATATTCAAAGCCAACAAGAAAAAAAACATCTACATTTTTTTAACAGACTTATCAGCTGTATTTACATATTTAATTTCACTTTAATTATGCTACTTTAACATTTTCTATTTCGATGTCAAAAGATCAAAACATTTAAATTAAATAAACATAAAACAAATATCTATACAATTTTCCTATTAAGTTTCAAGTAGAAACTGCTATAACTTCAGTTAAATAAATATAAGATGAAATACGTGTAGCCCAAAGAAAGGTTTATAAACTACAAGAAAGCTCTTTCGCTTTTAACATAAAGTTGCTTAAAAGCTTTCGGTCATTTTCGAAGCAATATAGAAATACGTGTAGGGCGTAGACGAGAGGTGAGTAAGTTAACTGTAACTGATATTAAACCTAGTATTCTTATAACAATAACCAAGCGTTGCACTAAAGCTAAAATAACAGAAAGAACTCGTACTCGTACTAATATCAAGCATGTGAGCAGAATAGGAAATATGCATGAAATTTAAATTTGGTTCAAATATTTTTTTCCGAATCTTTATTGACCGGACATTTCAACTAAACCATTATTTTTGTAATTAATATGTTTTTAAATACTTAAAATTAATAAATAAAAGTGCAAATTAAGCGAGGCAAATTCAAATTTGTAAAACGCAACACCATTGGTTAAAACGAAAGTGACGTAACATACCATATAAACAAGTCGTATTTTATACATTTGTATGGCATTGCAGTCTTTTGGTTAGAAAACAAACGTCAAAAACGTCAAGTTAAAAATGAAAACAGCTGTATTAAATAATGCACTGAACTGTTAGTGGTAATTGACGTCAATCAACAGACTGCGCGAAAATGGCGGCGTTTAAATTGCTCAAAATTTTTCTCAATTTTAAATATTTTTTTAAACTTAATTATAGCATTTTTAAGCAGTATTTATATTTTTTACTATGTTATAGCTGTGTAAACATTGAATTAAAAATATAAAAAAACAACATGCATATTCCCTATTACATATTGAGAAATTAATACTTAGTGATGGTAGTTTGATAAAAGTAACCAAAATTTACATGGAAACTAAATTATGAATATAAATGATGAATATAAATTATCTGCCGTGTAATTTTGCCGCTCTCTACTTTGTTATTAAATGCGTATTTCTTCGTATTTAGTTACGTATTAACAATCAGTTTGATATTAACGTTAAAGATATGATTTTGATAATATATAATTAATTAAATTCAATATAATTTCAATCTATTATTCAGTCTTTTAATTTAATATTTTTTATTTTACGAAAATTAAAATTCTGCACAAAATTCAATTTGTTTTGGATTGAATTAAATATGGAAATAAATTACATTATTTAAATAAAACTATGGTACGCTGAAATTGATTTCCAGTATACTTGCAATAAATAAACAAAACAAGTACATGAAAATTTACAATCAAAACTAACGAGTACCAAGTAATAGAGAAATTGGAAATCAGAGAGAGGAGAATCCTCAGGAAGATCCTAGGCACGGTAATGGAAGATGGGAAATTCCGAAGGCGACATAACCCTTAATTCTACGAACATATTGAGAGGCTCTCTGCCATTGCAAGAAAAAGAAAGGTAGCTTTCTATGGCCACATTACAAGATTGCCTCCAAACCGACAAAACAAGAAGGTTCGTACCACTTGGTTGACAGAAACCGAGGATATTAAAGAACTGGGAATAACAGATCTCCAAAACAGACAGTCTGTGAGACAGTCCGTGGATTTCAGAATAAACCCCGAAGAAAAGGTACCCCCTGGACAGAAGTTACAAAGGCAGAAGATGCGACAATACTGGGCAAAGATGAAATCCCAACAGTTGAACAAGCGTGGTCCAAAGTAGGCTTATTCGAAACAAGAAAGAAGAAGGATGGATAAGTGTCAAAAATATTAATTTTTCAACAAAATTAAATACTCATGAATCCTAGGAAGATAAACTTAGATACTTCATCTAAATGGAATAACAATTAAATTATGATGACTAGATGATTGACTAGAAAGTCAATTTATTTATAAAACTATTAGATTCCACTAAAAAAAAACTCTTAATAACATAGCACGGGGTCCGATGCTACTATGGAGAAAAAAATTGATTGCTTCCAAAGTGTGAAATATACCCGAAATTCCCTTGAAATACACAATCTCACTTAAACAACTTGAAACTTTACACTTCTCAAGTTACCAAGCTATTCAAAAATCAAAACTTAATTTTCTCTATTTCTATGAAAAAATAATTATACTATTTATTATATTATATTTTTAGTACTCATGTGTTAAAAGTACTATCTTGGTGCATGTTTTTTAGTGCGACAAATGCTATTTTTTGCTGTATTACCACTTAAATTGGGTAACGTACGCAAATATTCAATATCGCTAAGTTACATTAAAAAAAACAATTAAATAAATAAAATAAACAAATCAAAACCTGAATATTAAAAACGAGTCGTGAAAATGACACAAATTTTGTTTCATTACAGAATAAAAATTAAGATTCTTTAATCGTTTCTTCAAACGTTTTAAAATTGTGTGTAAATTCTATGGTGATACCGGAGACTGATGACCGGAGAGTTCTTATGAGGAAGCCACACCACCGGAGACAATTGAAAAAGCAAATTCTTAATTTTTTATTATATTTTTTTGGTTGGCCCCTGGATCCCAAACTTGTAAGATACGTCCCCTCGCATGAGTAATAAAAAATATTATTTGCAACACGGGCGGCATTGTCAATTGCACTCTAGAGCGAATGTGTGCATTCGCTTCGTTCGTGCGCCCAATTTCGCTCTCGTGACCAATTGACTACTTACCGCCCTAGT
Organism: Phosphuga atrata; assembly: GCA_944588485.1. Classification (NCBI taxonomy): domain Eukaryota; kingdom Metazoa; phylum Arthropoda; class Insecta; order Coleoptera; family Silphidae; genus Phosphuga; species Phosphuga atrata. The sequence goes on along the minus strand of OX155901.1, from coordinate 29,672,621 downwards.
TGCAAAATATACTATTATAACATTTAAATCAATTAAAATAAAAAAATCAGCGATAATCCTTAACCGGATAATCTAGAATATATTGATTTAATATTTGGTTAATAACAAAACATTTCGTTTATTTAATGAAAAGATTTTTTTGTCGATCAGGACTACGTAAGGATATAACATATGAATATAAATTTTAAATGTTACAGTATTTCGCATTTTACAATAGCAAACCTGCAGCTATTTTTCAGATATGTTCCAATGAACAGGGCGTGACCAAGCAGGACTTAAATAAAAAAAAAAAATGCATGAAATAATTTAAGCACCTAAAATCGTAGTCCATTGTCTATCAATTTAAAGTTTCCATCATTGTCATATATATTAATGAATAGTTATTTAGTAAAGTACTTACATTCTCGAGAATAATCCATGCTTTTATATTCAAATTGGTCACTAGATACAAAAACATACACTTGTATATAATGTATATGTTACGTTAAAAGTACAAAATCGGCAAATGTAAACATTTACCGGTATATGTGTACATCTACCAATTTGATAGGTAAATGTGAGTTTAAATCTGAGATCGACTTTATATATTTACTTTTGCCGGAAAATATATACTTTTTGTGTGTTTTGTTGGACAGCCCATGAGCTGTTTATGTTAATGTAAACCTCTAACAATTGTCAACAACATTATGCATATGTACACATTTGCCGGAAAAAAATAGTAAATGTAAGTTGAACTTACATTTACCAACTAAAGAAGGTAAATGTGTACATATACCGGTAAATGTGTACATTTACCAAACTACGTACTTTTACCGTAACATATACATACACAAAAGATGGTATTTTTGGTCGAGAAATGCACACGTTTCGAGGTAATTAACGTATATAAATGGAAACGAAAAGGGGTTGTTCAGAGCACTACCTGCTCGTAAAGTTAGTTAACATGCTAGCTGACATGATAGAAACAAACTTCATGTGCGCTAAGTTTTACTGTTACAAAAAATAACCGATTGGTGAGGGAAATATTTTTAAAAAAGAAAAAAGAAATGTAAACAGAATTTTGTTTTGATATTTGTTGCATAAAAAAATATGTGTTGCTTTTAAAACAACTATTTATTGGAAATTTGGGAGGCAGAGACTGCACTCGATATTCGTCCGTTAACCTGCTAGATGGCATGATAGAAAATAAGCATCGTGTGCACTAGGTTTTACTGTTGCAAAAAAGTACTGATTGTTGGGGAAATATTTTACTTTTATATTTTAGTTTCTATTCTGCAAACTAGACTAAGAAATTTAAACAATTTTGATTGGATATTTGGTGTGTAACACTATTTATTGTTTTCGTTAGACAAAATATTAAATTTCTTAAAATTACATTTTAACATACAATATAAAAGCAACACCTCAAATGATAAATTAAGCTTCAAGTAGCATTTTAGGAATAAATTTTACAACCTTAATTTAAACACATTTGTTCATGAAAATAAAATAATGAACATAAAGCTATAAAATATATATTCCTTATGTAATTCTAGACAATCAGAAAAGCACATAATAAGGTAGCAAGTAATTTTCAGGGTAGATTTAAGTATTTTTCTGTTCGGTAACTACAAAAGGAAAATAGTATGAGGTAGCGTGTCGGTCGCGTGTTCTTAGTAAGCGAGTTGGGTCTAAAAGGTCCTCGGTTCAACGGCAAGGTGAAGGCTACTCGGCGCAACGACCGCCACACATCAATCAATAGACTTGCATGGCCATTGTGGAAAGTCGTGAGGGAGAGCAAGACTGAAGGGGAGTCCCGTCAATGAGGGTAGATATTTGCAGCGAAATCCCCCCCGTTTGCGAACGATCGATATTAGGCACGTTCGCAACTGTGAAACACAATGGTGAATGGATGTTTATTTGTACACTTGTATATTTAAAGAAAAAAATGTTTTTAATAGACACATTTTTCTATTTTCTGAAAAACAATGTATTACACAAAAAGGAATAGAATAGAATCCCCTAAACCCCTGTATTTCACAATCAATAGATAAATAAAATGTCAAGTAAATTTACAAATATATTAAATTAAATTTACAATTTGATTTGTGAAAGAAAACTCTGCTGTTAAAATTGAAATTCATAGACTTTTTCTGTTACATAATTATAAATAAATGTGTTCAACATTTGACATCGATTTATTAATTCTACTCTAACGGTTTTCTTCATATTCGAGAAACAAACCCAATTAAATAAAAGAATCTATATTTCTATGGGCAAACATTTACAGGATATAAAAAGTATTCCATCAAACGAAAGTTTCTGCAATAAATCCCAATTATTTCGACTCGCGAATAACATTTTCTAGAGGTTGATGCGTGAAAATTATTAAAATAAATGCGTTAAAACGATCTTAATTAGAGTCAATTAATTCGTTTGATTACCATCGAACAATTAAAGTAAGTGAAACTGAGCTAATTAGACTCAATTCTGATGAAAAAACAAAATTGATATAAAAGCTGTCATGATGATGATTCGATATTACATTTAACACACAATTTAAAAATGTTAGCAGTAAATTCATTAAAAAAATCTTAATTAAATTCAATTTTGTAATGATTATTTCTCATAATGAATCAAGGAACCGTAATAAATCATTTTGGGTGTTTTTAAGCACCCAAAGAGTTTTAGTTTCTTCAAAACATGATAGATAACTTCCTTTGACAACTTTAACACATTTATATTCCATTTCAAATAAACATTTATAATTAGAAATTTTAAAAATAAAAAAAGACATTTAATATATTGAACACATTTTTATTTATAAATAAGTTGTTTTTATAAGTAGTGTCCAATATGAAACTAACTAGAAAATAAAACCTACCGCCCACGATGCTTTTTTCTTACATACTGAATAAAAAACAGGTAGTAGTAGTGCTCGCTCATAATCCGGTTCTATAACCAGAGCAATTTGCTGCTCGTTTTGTTGCTCGATCAATTATTTTGACACGAAATAATTTGTGAAATGAAGGCCATTGTCATACAAACTGTGCGTTACAGGCAAGCCGTTAACTATTTGCATTGGTACATTATTAATCTACACAAACAAGAAAATGATAAGAAATCGTCAAGAAGAACATTGAACAGTCATGGGACAAAGTGTTCTTTGTTAGTGTTATATACTCTAACACTTTTTCAGACAATGCTTTGTGTTTCAACATGTCAAACTTTCCACACTTCTAATCCCTTCTGCACTCCTTCAGTGACCAAGGAGAGAAATAGAACCTAAACTATCACAGACATTTAAATATCGAAATAACATTCTCGTTATTTAATCGGATAACTAGCATTCTAAAAAGTAGGCTTCGTGTGAGCACACTTTAAGTTGAAAAGAAAACTGAAGACAAAAATCCAAATTTGGAGTGGCTATTTTCACAAGATCTCAACGGATTCGAATCCTTATCATCATCTGTGTAATGAGACCTGGTCTAAATATTTACAGGCCCAGCAAAACGTAACTAATCATATTCACAAACCTGCGCTCGATACAATTGTTCCAAAGTACCTGAAGAAAATTTATGAAGATTTAACAGAAGAACAGCTCTTGAAAAGATGCAGTGGCAGTTTGTCCCGAAACATCTGTTCAACGGGAAACAAATTGTCAATATTTCTGCCAGTTTTGCAGCTTCCATTTTCAACGAGGGCTTCACGACAGTGCTACAAGTCATGAAAGGGCTCCAAATTGACGTCGGTCAACATGCCGTGGATTATGCAACGAGGCGAGATGCGGAGCGCAGATCAAATGCTGATATCCGTGCTACGGACGGAGCGAAAAGGCGTCGATTAACCCAGAGAGAAGAGCAATCTGAGCTCGAGAAGAGCTACGAAGTCGTGGTAGGATTGCTTTGTGGTCCAGGAATCGATTCATAGAGATGAGCGAGAAAGAATCATAATAATGTTTAATTTTCCGTCGAAAATGCCTCTCCGCTGCTTGCGACCGTTTTTCACCGATTCCCGTTTTCCGTTGCTCGACCGTGAATAATTTCAGAAGTATTCAATATATTTTCAAAATTCTTTTTTTCTCTTATTCCCAATACCTCAAAGTACGAATTGCCCCATACTTTTGAAATTGGTCCGATGTCACTATGAGAGATGAAAGTTCACTTATAACTTTCAATCGCGTTTTTCTCGGAATCGTTTTTTTTAAGCATGATTACAGATATAACATGAGTTCTTGACCGATTTGAAAAAACCATGGCGAGTTTTGTTCGCAGTATGAACAGTTTCCCATTGACGGATGGAAATTTTGATAAAAAAAAAATCGCTCTTCAGTGACGATTTGGGGTTTTTCTCTCGAAATTTTCGAGCGTTTTCGAGGCTTTTTCGAAGTGCGCCATTTCTCTAAAATCGATTTGTTTTTAATTTCCATCCGTCAATTGGGAATTTGACTCTTTTACTTAAATAATAAGTTTGATTTTTTGTTCTATGAGGTTCCGGAAACCGCTGATGGTGCGCACGATCAGTGGATAGAAAGCCTTCAATTTTCTTCAAACCTCAATCAATCGATTATTGGGTTTTTATATTTTATTTTGGACGAAGTTACCATTTTTTGATGAAGTAATCATTTTTTTATGAATAAACCGAATGTTGTATTTTTCCAGCTATTATTTGTAAAAAAATATCTATTTATTGTACGCAAAAAAATCCAAGCCCTTTTTTAAGTCTTTCGAGATTCAGACCGTTGTGCGCATGCGCGAGGAGCGCGCGCATCGGTAAAGAAATGAACATATGGTCGAAGGATATGTAAATACAAATTTAAAAAATTAAATTCTCTCTCTGCCTTCCTCTTCTTTTGGCACCCGTTCAAAAATATAAATTTTTTTCGGAAAATTTGAGCGAGTACTCCCTTGTACAAAAGCAACATGAACTGAAGTCTGAAGTCACGAAAGGTGTTCGATTCTTGTGTTCTTTGCCAGTTCTAAAATTACTACATGGCAGCAAGTTGCAATGGACAGAGAAACATGGAGATCATTATGGGACGCCTACATTTAGCAGTGGGTATAATGGTAATAAAAAATAAGAATAAAATTAATTGTAGAAATGCATTAAAGTATCTTCCAACATTTGTTTTCGTTATATGGAGTTTATATTATCTTGAAAATTAAATAAACCCATCGTAAATATTGAAAAGTTTTATTTAAAAAAAATACATAATATTCAATTCATCAAATAAAATATCCAAAATAAACAGATTGAATTCTAAAATAGATGCGTGATAAATATTAAAATGTATTTTCGGTGTGCTATTTGATCGTCGCGAGATTGTCCAACGGATTTAACTTAAAAACGTTCTCAAATACGCACCTGCCTAAACAACTTCAGATTAACTTGGGCCAAGTCTAGACGTACCTTTTTTTCAACAAGATATGAAAAGTTTCAAGCAGACAGAGACCATAAATATTTTATGAGGAGAGAATTCTAAACCCTTGTAGAATACATTACAATTTTAAACATTAACTTTTAGTATTAAAAAAAAGAATAATTATTTTGTTAAAAACATATTTTATGATAAAAGACAAAACCGATTTAGATTGCGGCTAAATTAAACCACAACATCCCTCCCGCAAAAAAACCAAGAGCAGATAAAATTTTTATTTGAGATTAATACATCCGTTTTATACTACTCCAAATTCACAAATTAACTTTTTGTGTATTACAAAAATTGATAAAAAAGTATTCCATAATTAGAAACTTTTGTTTGGCATGAATAGGCCTTTCGGTTAGACCGTTATCCAAAATGTGGACAATCAATTGTATCCAAAATCAATTCAACGACTTTTAGGTTTGGAGAAAAAGCCATTATCTATTTGTAGCTCAACAATTTACTATTTACTAGTTAATAATAGGTATTGTTGTAACGTTTTCTAATAATAGATGTTCTAACAATAAACCATCTATAATAGTCACGTTGATTTTTACTAGTTGTAAAGTTTTAAAGGCAATTCCAGTAGTTTTATAGTAAAACAGAAATATAATCCAAATTTAATGTTTATGTAAGTTATTTTAATAATGCAATAATACACTAATAGAATACATTATTTATAATTCTATTAACTAGCAATTTTTTTAACATTTATTATCAAAATTATATTGTTAATTCAAGGTCCAAACGAATTAAATAGATTTAAATAAAAGTTTTATTTATTTTTTGCAGAAAAGCATTCAAGATTATTTTTTGCAGACGAATATTCACTTTTTTGTACAAACAAACAATGTACTATTTATAATATATCAATTATTTATAACAATACATTTGTTAATAAATTTATTGTCAATTCAAGGACTATGCTAAAGTGTCAAATTAAAATAGTTTGTCTTTCAAGTGGTACATATTTTTAATTTTATAACAAAAATGAATTAATTACAAAATTTATTTTCTTACATTTTATTTTTATGCAAATATTCTAGTACTTCAAGAATACATCTTATCTACTCGCACACCAAAATGAACACATTATTTAGTAAATTATTGTCTGTGAAGTATGTCATTATTAAAATCGTGTGTAAAAGTATCCAAATCGTGCGTAAAAAATCAATGTAAATCTAATGGAGTTTCATTATTAAACGATTTCTGTTTGTTGTTACTATGGCAACAACTAACATGACTAAACTTCATAAAAAAAACACATGTCAAATTACATAGACGTAGTGAAAATGAATTTTCTGACATGGATTAATATTGAATTAATCTTTCTTATTTTGAAACAAGAAGTTACGGCGTTTCCTCCGTCTGGATTTATCTGACTCTAATATAACAATAACTATCTAATATAAACTAACCATAATAGAATCTAGATTAAATCTAGTTTAACCTAGATGTCCTAGATTATATTGACAACGACTAAATAGTGGTCCAGCCACTGTGCATATTTTCTAGTTAGCAATTTTGTTGTAACCTTAAAGTGTCAAAATTATTTTGTCAAAATTACAATTTTTGAAAATTACCGGTAAGAAACAATTGAACCGGTCATTTCGAAAAGGGCACGAGTCACACTTTTTTTTTCATTCACACATATTTTATTCATTGAAGCGTTTTACATATTCCATGCGAAAAGAGTACAGTGCGAAAGCGTGCGTGTATGTTTTTTATTTAACAACCTCTATATTCATTTTCTTCAGCATCAATGACTTTATTAACAAAAAACATATTTTTGTTGATTCTGAAAAGTTTTAATTCATGGACTTATGCCCTTTTCGAAATGACGGGTTCAATTTTGTTTTATAGATTCAATAGTATTTTAACAGCTGTTTCAATTAATTTATATTATGAATTGCTACCTACCTAACTCCAGAAATTGCCGAAACTACAAATCATATAGTAACAAATCATATAGTGAAATCAACTCGTTACCGATCAAATCCAAAACATTAAATTTGAATACATATAATGGTTTGAATACATATATTGGTATAGTAGAAAAAACATAAAATGATTTACAGAAAACTTGCTAATGTCGTTTTTCATCGCTTATTTTTCTGAAAAATCCAGTAGTTACAAAGCATCGACCTTATGGTCGCATTATTCAATGTTAAAGGCAACTTTTAATATTAATAAGACATCGACATTAGCAATTCAATTGGCATATACAAAATTTAATAAATAGAAAAAGGAACGAAATCACAATGTCCCAAATATACCCGAAGGCGCCAAATTCAGACAAAACTTTCATTTCTCTCACATATTTTGGCAAAACGAGCGAAAAAATAGCCTTTATCAAAATCATCCCTCATATTATTTAATGCTAAAGACAAAATCGACCTCTCACCTCAAAAAATCCGGCGTATATGAGATTAATTGTTCGAACTGCAATAGCATGTACGTAGGTAAGACAGTACAAAATTTAAACTAATTTTCGTGCCTGTCGTCTTAAAAAAAATCAGTTTGCGGTTCATTTTCTAACCATTTGCTAGAAAGTAATAAAATAATAATAATAATTTCCCCAAAATAGATAATCTAAAAATCTTACATAATTACAACAAAGGCACGAAGCTTAATCTCCTGGAGTCATTAGAAATTTTCAAACAAAGCCGTAATCCATCAGTTAATCTCCTTAACGAGCAAGCCGACCTAATCTTTTCTCAACTTGTTAATCTAACGCAATCGTCTGCTGGTAAGTCCCTAACTACAGACAGACACCTCCCCTCCCCACCAAAACTCTTGGAATAAATTAAATTCATCAATTTGTAATCGAATTGAAAATGACCTCCAACGGTCCAAATTCAAGTAAACTGTATGATATAGTTATATAACTTCATATATATTTTCGCAACAATGGGTGGTAAAAACATAATGAATTTTTCAATTCAGTGTAAGTATGGATTACCTGATATTGCGTAGTAATGGTCGAAACCATCCTATTAATTAATTACATATTAATTAATTAATTTGGTTATTTTGTTTAGAAACTTCTAAAAAAATTAACTGATAAATTAAAAAAAATTAAAATTGTTTATTTCCAGACAAAAATAACTCTTGATCGAATGAGACCTTTCTAGAATGAGACATTCTAGAATGAGACCTTTGTAGACATTTTAAAGTTGTCAATAAATATTATCTATTTACAGTACACAAACCATTTAAAATTACACAACGACCGGAAGAATAATGGACGAAAGTTACAAAATAAAGCAATTGTTATAATTACAAAATCTTGTTCTTTACTGTATTAATATTTATAAATGAAAATACATAAAATAGTTATTTATTAATCAAATTAAGGTTAAACGAGCGAATCGTTAAATCCTCGTCAGCGCGAGAGAATATTCATTCGCGAGTTAAACATTGATTTTATCGGCGAGTGTAATACAGACTTTTATTCAATTTTGTTTCAAAATTGAAATGTATTCAAAAAAGTTCCAATTTCAGTTTTTTTTTTTACGAGAGGCAAGCCGTCGTGTCATGGCTGTGTTGTTGCCATGCCAACGATAAAATTGTTAATTCGTACGTCAAAATTTTGCTTAGAAGTTGTGTTTTATTATTTAAAAATGAATATATCAGAAGAAGAGTTCTTTTTAGATGGCGACGCGATTGCGGAAAGAATATTCCCGCATAAATCAAGAGAATTAAAAAAAATGTGATTGGTGATTAAAGAAGAATGAAATTGTTAGTTCGCATACAATTTCCAACAATTTTCCTGGAACCTTTCTTAGTATACCTTCTCAAATATAGGTGCAAGATTTTTATAATTGAAAAATGTTATAATTGTCAACATTTAGGGTTATGTTTACAGTTATTTTGATGCGTAGCCATGGATACTTTTATTGCACTAGTGAATAAACCACTGCTTTATTGATCCGTATCCAAGAATTAAACATGACTTTATGAATCAAAATTGCATAAAAGTAATTAATTATTGACGAAGAATATTCAAGAACTTTTTTTTTAGCAAATAATACATACACATCTTTTGCGCCCATTAATCACCCATTCCACGGAGCACGCTTTCATCATAAAATAATAAAAATAGTTTTAGCTGCAATTTGTTTTCGTTAAAATCTTCTATATTTTTGAAAGTGGAACAAGTCCATTAGAAATAGTTGATTGACTATTGCGAATTTGATTCGCCCGCGGAATGGGGCTAGCGACTCGTCGATGCATGATGCCTAGCACTTCGGGTGGATCACGATATTTTAAAATTTCTATTGTGTTCGTCAATAACGAATTGGATTTGAAAAACGTCAAATGTAAAATGTCAATTATCAAATGAAGGAGCCGAACAGAATTTAAAATCGATCTCTGCTCATTACTTTCACCAGGAATATTTAAACAAACAAACTATTGGACCAATAGAAATAAACGGATAGAAGATTGAGCAATCTCATCAATAAAATCAGTCCTATTTGTACTACTGAAGCAAACGATTGTTTCGTTTTATTTCCTTTTTTGATTTTGGTAACCATTTACGAAAACGTTTAGAAATCGTTCTTACATACACATTTGTTTATTCACCAGTATACTCAATAATTTAATCAGTGACAAAAAGTCCACAAAAAATAAACGACAGTACTATAATTTAAAGCTTTAGAACAAGCATTAGCTATTTTGGTACCGTAGATTTTTATAAAAGGTACAATATTCGACTGGTCGCTTCGTAGATCAAACGACTTATTTTGATTAATACTTTCAATATTACTTATAGAACTGTCAACAGAAGAGCCAGAACTTTCCTTAATAGATTCATCTATTTCGTCCGATTGTCATCTTCATGAATGATAGCAATCATATGACACATTTAGATTTTAAAACCAATTCCCTTCTCTAAACATTTTCGGTATAATGTCTTTTTGAAATTTCTTCTTTTTTTATATAATTTCTTATTATTGAATGTGGTATAAACATTTGAAGCTAAAAATCATTTATCTTCTTTAATAAATTTATTAATAATTATTAAATTTAAGAGATGTAGATTATTTAAAACATCGGTCGAATAGACTTTTTTTACTGTTAGTTAAGCACAGCGCATCCGCCAAGAATGAGAGACGGGAATATGAAAGTTTCGGGCACATTTTGTTATTTTCACTGGTTATACGTCAAAAAGTTCGGGCACTTTTTGACGTATAACATGGAGGAAATAGACACATGCGCACAAAAAAAATTTCAACTATGAAATCGTCCATTGGCTAACGTTTGCCAATATTTTTCCACATTAACTCAACACAGGGTCTAAACCTCACGATCTCAGATTCATGAAAATTGGCACAGGTGTACTATTAGTATAGACTTGCAAATATGAAATTTTACTGAGATGTGTCAGCCCGTTTCTTAATTACAGTGCTGTAAAGTTCTCATAAATGGGCCCAAACAGCGAACAACAACTTTTTGAATTACAGTAGAATCTTTCCTAATTGAGCTACAGACTTAGTATTGGAAGCATTTACAGCATTTTTCATGCCCTTTCCTATGATTTACAACACCATATAGGTTAACTTCAGGAAAAAAAACCATTTTCAAATTTAAATTCAATTTTTTTCAGAAAGTACATATTTTAAAATTTCCAAATTAATTCCATGAGTAGCTAGTATTGTTGAAACCACTGGTCAAAATATAAATTTGAGCAATGTATGGCTTCATTGTTAAGGAAATTGAAGACTGAACTTCCATTTCCATTAATTAACCCTTTCGCTACGGCGTGCTTTTCTACAAGTCGTGCCCTGTGTACGGCATGCCGAGGGTAGTGCGGAATCGTACGGTTGCCGTAGTTAGGTACTTACTCTTTGCGTTTAAATACGCTTCCCGCAGTTTATAATAGTTTTATTTGTTTCATTTTATTTTCTTAATATGTAACCAAAATAATACGCGATGCAGCTCTTGATAGGCTTAGCATACGTCCGCGATTATAAATGAAAGGACAGTCCTGGTTTATGTGTTTTTTAGGGGCTGCAGTGAAATGATCAATATTTGATCGGAGATCAATATTTGATATGTCTATAACATTTTTAGTAGTGTATATGATAATTATAATACAGCTGATGAGTTGATTTCTCATATTAAGTACAAAAAAACGCTTGCGTATTAATCCGGTTCCCGTACACGGGACACAAAAATATTTTACGGCTTTATCCGGTTCCCGTAGCGAAAGGGTTAAGCCATTAAGGGTGGTCCAGACGCTACGTTTGCACAACCTTTTGTCTGCACTGTTCAACACATTGCAGATAAAACGTTGCGTGTAGATAGGATAAATGAGCAGTTTTGATAATTGATTATTGATTTTGATTTGAACGGCGCGAAGACAGTACAGTTGCAGCGATAACTGAGGTAGAGAGATATCCATGAACTGTGCATGAAGTCGGCGCATGGACGGTAGCTCCATTTTCCGATTCATTTTGTTCAAAATTAACCAGACTACTACCTCCCTCCATGACGATTTCACTAAAACTGTGCTACAGATATATCTGCACCGCGTAGACGCTCTAAAAATTGTTTTTATTCCATCCTAAGACTGCGCAAACAAAAAAACGTATTGTGCAAAACGTAGCGTCTGCACCGGCCTTTAGTCTTACTGGCTTCATCATGTTCATAAAATAAACGTACAATTTCAACTGTCTCTATTGGCAAGTTTTAACCTGGTTTTAAATTTGGACCTTCTAAAAAGCCTTTTCCTTTGAGTATTCTTTTTGATTGTCTACTGCTCCAATTTTCAGATATACATGTTAAAAGCATAAGCTTTTTCGTCATACTCGTACAACTGGAAAACTTAATTTTCAGATTTTTGACAACTTCTGAATTCTCAATGTCATTCATTATCATTTTCTTATGACGAACTTTCAGCAGCAGCTACAAAAATTTTACGTTTTATAGTTACTTTCTTACTTTCGATGTGCCATATTTCTTGCATTTAATTTTGCGAGCAATGGGAGACTCGCCCAACTGCGCAAGAGATGTATTAAGTGACTGTACAACCTCTGAATTTGTTATGAAGTCTGCGTCATTGTCCGAGAATGTTAATTTTCAACATTTTAGGACCTGTGAATTTTTTAAGATAGTAATTTCCTTCCTACAACTATCACAAACTTTTAAGCGACTGACTATTTGGGGATACAATTCAGGCATCCATGCTGTGGCATTTATTAACTTTTTTCTGTCTCTGACAGTGTCAGTGAACTGATTTGTTTTCTTTAACGGATTACAACACTGAATTCTAAATGTACCTCTCAATCTACCAATGTACCCAGTTTCAATATTGAAACCTAACCTAACTTATTTGTGAAATAATACACATGAACAATATAAATAATAACAAATTGATTGATAACGAATTGATTGAAGATTGATGGAAGACTATATTAAGTGGAAAAAAGTAAAGAAAAAAGTAGAAATAAATAAACATTGCCCAAATTTATATTTTGTCTTGTGCTTTGAACAAGTATTGAACAATACTAAGTATTCATGAAATAAATTTGAAAATTTTAAAATATGTACTTTCTGAAAAAAATTCAATGAAAATCTTTAATTAGGTTTACGTGTCTGTGTTATTTCATATATTAACATATTTAGTGTAGTATCATAGAAAAGGTCTCTAGGTCGATTAAAATAGCGTTTGAAAAAATTGATGTTCCCTTTTTACACCCATTTATGAGAACTTTACAGCACAAGATAAGAACAGATAAGCTAATTTTTAGAAAATCTGAGATTGTAACAATGTGAATTGTAACAATGGTATTTTTTCATGTTGAATTGATGGAATGAGCCTTGATTCAAATTCAAACCATTCAATATATCAATCAATACGAAAAAGTAAACTTATACCACTTGTATCATTCGTGTATCTAAATTAGAAGAAAAGGATAAATAACTGTAATAAATTAAATAATAAAAATGTTTATAAAGCGAGAACCTGAATTGCCTAAAATCTGTTTATAAAAAAACGAAACTTCTGAAATCTTCGAAAATTCTGAAAGTAAAAAAATTGATAATTTGTCATTAGAATTACACCAGCCAAAGTTTTAGCTGCAATGGGGCAAAAATAAAAGCTATTAGTATAATATTGAATTAAAACCTGAAGAATTTTGTAAATGGGTTTATAAAATAAGGAGTAAATTCTAAATAAGAAATACAGATAGCTCAAATGTGGCATATATGTTTCTAACATATATGTAACAACAAATAAGCAAAGAAAAGGATACCCAAATACTTGTAAGTGCAACATACAAGAATAAAAATTTTAATAAAGTTAGAACCTGAATAACTGTTTAAATGAGTTTGTAAAATAACGAATAAATTTTGAATGTATGAAACAAACATAGTAATTAGTTATTTGGAAATATAGCACATATTAGATTAATTTTCTTTCGAATAAAACTGTTTTACAATTGTAATTGAGAAAAAAAAACTGCTGGTAATATTATGTGGCTAGATAAAATTATGTGGCTAGGTAATATTAAGTTAGAACCTGAAGAATTTTGTAAATGAGTTTATAAATAAAATAACGTATAACGTTGTGATTAAAAAATACACAGTTAAAATGTTGTCGTTTCATTTTAGTGGCAAACTTATGGAAAAAATGAGTTAATAATTGTTTTAGCAAGATATAGATATACTCTTTTTGTCTTAATAATTCCACCCATTCCACGGAGCACAATTTCCTCATAAAAATAATCAAAATAATATCAGTACAAAATCTTTTTTTGTTTTTTTGAAAGTGGAATAAGTCCATTACAAATAGTTGATTCATTATTACGAACATGATTCGTCCGCTGAATGGGATTAGACTCGTAAATACATAGTACTTGGAATGGATCGAAATATTTTTAATTTTTTTATGTGTCCGTCATAATGAACTTGGGCCGTCATATTGGACTTGAAAAACGATCAAATGCATCGACTATTACAGTGGAGCACAAACTACATATTTTATTTTGAAAGTGGTGCAAGTTGATTTAAACAAAAATGAGATATTACGCAATTTATGCATAATTCAGTGTAAACTTTTTACTTATTACTAGTAAGTACTTAATATCTTAAAAAATGACAATGTTTTGTTCAATTTAAAATTGGCCAATATAGGAAATTGCATAGCAACTAATATGTTTAAATTCAATTTTCTCGAAACAACAAAAAATGGACTTACACCACTTTCAAAATAAACGGTCCATATTTTCATTTGCGACCCAGCATTTTCTGTAAAATTATATCGCGACCCCTGAATAGATGTAACGTGAACATTGACATTCTCAAACAGTTCTACCAGCATCTCAACAAAATTTGAAACAAATCCCGAGATTAGTTTTTGAGAAAATTAAGTTTGAAAATTTCAATGTTTACAAATTTGATTTTCAAAGTGGAATTTATAAAAAAAAAACTGCAATATTTGCTGAAATAAATATTAAGGTATTGTAAAAATTTGCTAAATATTCCGGAACGGTTTTACAAATATCTCCAGAAAATTTGAAACAAAACCCCAAATTAGTTTTTGCGAAAATTCAGTTTGAAAATTTCAATGTATACAAATTTGATTTTCCAGTTGGAATTTACAAAAACTGCAATATTTATGGAAAAAAAAATATATATAACGGTTTTACAAATATCTCCACAAAATTTGAAACAAAACCCCAAATTAGTTTTTGCGAAAATTAAGTTTGAAAATTTCTATGTTTACAAATTTGATTTTCCAGTTGGAATTTACAAAAAACAATATTTGCTGAAATAAATATTAAAACCTTGGGAAGATTTGCTAAATATTCAGGGACAGTTTAACCAACATCTCCACCAAATTTGAAACAAATCCCCAAGTTAGTTTTTGAGAAAATTAAGTTTGAAAATTTCAATGTTTACAAATTTGATTTTCAAAGTGGAATTTACAAAAAAACTGAATTTTTTTTCTAAAATAAATATTAAAAAATTGGAAAAAGTTGCTAAATATCCCGGAGCAGTTCTACCAACATCTCGACAAAATTTAAAAGAAATTCCCAAATTAGTTTTGAGAAAATTATGTTGGAAAATATCAATGTATAACCGATGTATTTTCGATTTCTTTTTATTCACATTTCACTATTTACTGCTACCCAATACTTACACGAAATGCCTTTTTTACTTTGTGTGCAATTTGCAATTTTTTATTAATTCGACGACCCAAAAAGATTCTCTATCGACACCACTGGACTATCATATTATCAGCGAAATACAAGGAGCTCAACAGAATTTAAAATCGATCTCTGCTCATCACTTTCCCCAGGAATCTTTGAGAAACAATGAATCATTGGACCAATAGAAATGAACTGATAGGAGATTGACCAATCCCATCAATAAAATCAGCCCAAGCATTCGCTTTATTTCATCTTTGTTCGTTGGTAACCCATTTACGTAAACGTTTAGAAATCGTCCTTTGTTGTAAAGCATACAGATTTGTCCATTTGATGAGTCCATAAAAAATAATCGACTGTACTATAACTTAGAAATTTCACATTAGCTATTTTGGCACTGTAGATTCTCATGAAAGGTACAATCTTTTGTTAGTTGCCCCGTGGATGAAACAATTATTATTTTAATTACTAATTTCAATAATATCATAGAACTGTCATCAGAATAGTCAGAACTATCCCTATTACATTTATCTATTTTTTTCTGATGAATTATCATCTTCATGCATGGTGACAATCGTATGAAACGGCAAGGTTTAGATTAACTAACTTTACTTAAAACTAACTCTGCTTCTCTCAACATTTTCGGTATTATGGCAATAAAACTTCTTGAATATTTTTCTTTATTGTTAAATGTGGTATAAGATAAAAGCCCATTTGTAGCTAAAAAATCGTTTATTATCTTTAATAACCTTATTATTAATTTTTTTAAATTAATGTTTAAAAGATGAGTCGAATTGATTGAAAGTTGTTTGCCAATATTCTTAAATTGATTCTAATCATTGAATGGGTATCTCAATATACGAAAAAGTGAACTTATACCACTTTCACAAAATACGGTTCATATATTTCATATACCAAACGTATGATATGATTCATATACCAAACATAGAAGAAAAAGCTAAATATTGTAATAAATTAAATAATAAAAATGTTTATAAAATGAAAACCTGAATAGTTGCCTAAATCAGTTTATAAAATATCGGAAAAAAATTGAAAGTATGTAACATTCAGTTATTTTAAAATGCATAGATAAGATATTAATTTTCTTAAAAAAAAACTGTTTTGAAATTGTAATAAGCGGAAAAAATTAAAAACTGTTAGTAATATTACGGGGCTCGGCAACCCACAGCTTCGACCAGTATAGCCCGAAGCGGCGAGTCCGATCCGCGAATCTACTTTTACATTTCTACACGTCGCAGAATACGCCGCCGCCATTTTGTGCTCAACGCCGGCTACATTGTTCACGAAACCGCAAAAAGCTCAGGAATTACGGAAAACCGGCAAAAATCAGCACCGCAAACAACCACCACACACGACGAACGTTCAACCGGGAGGCTTTGCGACAACCGAAAGCGATTACTTAACCAATAAAAATCAGCTCGAGTAAAAAAGACAATGACCAAGCCCAAAAAAATTCACAAACACCCCCCAAAAACTACACTTTTTTGGCGAGTATTTTTTTGGTTTCGTAATTATGTTGTGAGAGATACGCCTCGGTTATAATTCTTTTTAATTGTGAGATGAGTAACAATGTGTTAAACTTACTTCGAATCCTTCTGACTTGGCCCAAACGTTTCCATCGTGTCCTGCAATGCACGCCTTGGAGACACAACGGGAGGCCAAGAGTTGTTTGTCTACGTAATCCTGCCAGCTCATTTTGGTAAAATTGATTTGAATAGCACGGCACACACGGAGCTAACACCAAATGCACACTAGTTAGTGTAGTTGACGCACGGCAATGACTGAAGCCAGTACTTGGGAGCCGGTCGGCAACGGAAGTCGGCTGGTGATTCTCGTAACGGTCATGCGCCGTTCACTTTTCCGTTTGGCGTTGTCAAAACGCGCTTCTGGGGAGAAAAATTAAATCACCAGGCGCGTCAGCGGAATTTTCGAATTACTTCGATTTGAATCACTTGGATCTACATTTACAAGTTTTATTCCATTTCATTCATAATTATTCAGATAACTTTACCTAAACAAGATTTTAAACAGAAATTAAAAGATTTAATAAATGTAAATTGATTTATAAATAATTATTTGTAATTAATTAATCATTCGCTTTACTTACTCTTTACTACATTGCTCTTTTGTTCATATACCAATTTAAAAACACACCAAGAAAAACTTATTTAATATGCAAACAAACTTAAAATATAACAAGATACTTTTGACTGGTATATTTGTGGTGAACTGTAGTTAAAACAAGCTATAATGGCAATAATTGTTAAAAAAGACAAATAGACATTCATTCTATAGTTTTTAAAACTTGATTTTAAACCATTTTTAAAAATCAAATTCCAGAAACTGCATTTTGACAATACAGATGCTAAACAATTCCAATTTTTACAGTGGGGATTAAATAACTATTATTACACATTATTATATACATTATTACTGAAAATATATATTTAGAAAAGTAAACTGAAAATTTATAAAATCACTATTATAGTCTTGCAACGTTTATCGTACTTTGGTCTATCAAACCTTCTGTTCTAACATTTTCCGTGATATACCTACCTACATATTATTTCACCTATTACCATTATTGAACTTGGGGTGAAATTACTTGACCGGAGAGAAAATGCTTGAACTGGGTGGGATCAAGAACCCAGGCCCTAAGACAAGACAGGATATTGTGTTAATACATAAAACGTGCAATTTTTTTATACATCAAATGGACGATATCAATTTAATTAAAAAAATTATATTGAATTAGGATAAACCACCCGATCGTTGGCACTCCTCCAATTATTGACAGTTTAGAGTTTAGGTTGAAAAAACAAGGAAATCATAGATTATTCAAGTTTGGTATGCATTAAAGAGTAAAATAGTATTATTTTTCGGTTAAAAATTGTTCCAATAAATGTTCCAATAACCATAAATGTTTTTGGCGCTTTAGAAACAACAACTAACATTTTGTGCTGGTGATATGGTGCAGTTATTTTGTTTTTTTCTTAAGGTTAGCGCTTCATTAATCATAGTACATCGTAACAATACGCTAATTGATAGTTTCGAAATAATTTAATATACTTAATTATACCTATAGGCAGTAGATTCAAAGATTATTTCTTGAATATCTTTATCACATTTTATTTATTACATGTGCCAACATATGGAACAATAATTTCATCAAAATCCCTTTATTGGCATTATTGCCAATAATAGGAATTTTTCGAATATTATCAACCAGCGAGTTTATGATGTATTTGTAAAGGTTTTAAAGAAATGATTGTTTCTCCATAGAATTTTTTGTCTTTAATAGCAATTTTCAAATGTTGCCCGACAGTGCCAATAGCACAAGCTAATTATTGGCAGTAGTGCCCATAATAGAATATTGACTGCTAATAATGGTTTTTTTTTATTCATTTGGAATACGTCGTAAACAATGAAGAAAGGAAATGAAAAAGAAACCGATAAAAAGAAGTCAACAGAAAGAATAGAAAAAAGTAAATGAAAACAATATAGTGAGGAAAGCATAAAAAAAAGCTTTAGAAGCGATTAAAAATGGCATGGCCAAAAAGCAAGCGGCGAAACAATATCTTCCTCGAGCTACGTTACAATTTCGGATTAAGAAACCAGATGATAAACCTCAGCCTCGTTCAAGTCTAGTACTTAACGCAGACGAATAGAATAAATTAAAGAATTGGTTAAATGTTAGATATGCAAAGAGTTTTTCTAAATGGAAAGAAGATCTTTGATCTCTGAAGATCAAAAAACTCACCTATGCCGTCAGTGAGGTAACTTTGAAGTAACTTTGTTCCTCATTAGATATTGTGCTTATAGCACTTTATCTAAATTGCACTCGATTGCTTCAGCCTGCAGATGTCTCAGTTTTTAGACCTCTAAAAGGTGGTTGGCAAAAGACCATCATAGAGTGGCGGCGTGACAATCCATCTTGAGCTCTTACATAAGTTGATTTTGTGCCACTGTTGCAAAAAACTATTGATAAATACGTAAAACCAGATACAATTATTAATTGTTTCCGGGCTTTTTCCCACCGATCTTTTTCCATGAGACTCAACAGCTATAGACTATTTGAAATACTTGGCGAAGAATATGAAGAATAAGCTCGAAAGTGAAGCAATACCGGAAACTTCGAGACTGATGAACGAAAAGGATTTTCTTATTCAGGCTGATTAATATTTTGTTGGTAGGTAAGTACTAAAGTTATAAGATCTCAAGGATAGACATTTAAGTACTGATAAAGTGAGACTGAAAAACCGAGTATAATAAGAGAAATTGTTTATATTATAAAAGTTGATTTTAAAATAATTTTATTAAAACTTTGAATACTTTAATACCTAAATAAAAGCAGATATTTACCTACTAAAACAGTGGCTTATTATTAATGATTGGTAGGTACCTAACTCCTACTTTAACTACATGCCAATAATTAGACTAATAGATGCCAATATTGAAAATGTCTGTACCAATAATAGGATTTTCTGTAGTCTTTTGGATTTAAGTATTAAATGTTTATTCAATACTATTCAATCACATCAAAACGGTAATAAAAACAAAGATTAAAGTATTATCTTCGATACTGGCAAATGTTTTGTCTACTAGCCCTTGTAAATGAAATTTTATGGTAATTTAATTTCAGACTGACACGAAGCTCACTCTTAAAGTGCCAATAATTGGGTGGTTTACCCTATATTGATTAAAAAAAAACTGATAAAATACCCAAAATGTGACACTTTTTTACACACTACAATTACATATTTTCAACCACAATTACATATTACAATAGTATATTACGTACCGAGAGTTGTAAGAAGCATATTACGTACGAGCGGAACAGTTACGCACGACCCGCGTAGCGGGGAGCGCGTAATTCCACAAGTACGTAATTGCCTTACAACTCGAGTTATGTACTATATTTTATGTACCACCACACTAATTCGATTCTATTTAATAAGACGAATATGTTTGATGTAACAAATTTATTTCTTATTAAGTTATGTTTATTAAATTATCATTATTTAACATTATAATAAACATACAGATGTATTTTCATATATAACTGTTCTCGACATTATTTAACTTGAAAGAAATGAAAAGAAATACATTCTTAATGCTTACATACCTTATTATTTAGTACTTATTTGGGCTAAACTGGAATAAGAGTGCTCATAGATATAGGCAACCCAATGTACACAATGCCAATTTCCGTTAGTTTGAATTGTGTCACGGAGGGCACTGAACGTATGAGCACTTAGTAGCAGCTCCCAACCAATCAACGAATCCCAAACCAAACGCACGTGTTTGTTACCAATCATAACTTATCATTAATCGCGGACTGTTACATACGTGTGTGTTATGATGTATTTACATAGTCCACGAACAGTACAATAATAAGCATTTACAATAGTGGTCGTAGATAAACATATTTTCACAACACAATTACGTTTTTTTGATTGAAAGAAAATGAAAAAAGTAATATGACTGTGAACTTTAATTCACGAATTGACTAATAACATAAATAAAATATAATTATTAGTAGGGTGTGGCTGCTGCATTTTACTGCTAAGGGATGCCACGAGGTCAACCAGAAAAAAGCCATAACTTGATAAATGAAAATAATTATAAACATCCATAGACGCCTTTTCTGCCTTTGGGCTTCATCAGTATGGACTTCTCAAATAATCTAGAATTGAATCAAAATTAAATGTAAACTAACAACTTGCTCAGTATGTCGTGTTCTTAAATGAAATTATCTGATTTATTTCTCCAAGTCTTGACTTCGTGGCATCCCTTAGTAGTAAAATACAGGAGACACACCTTACTAATAATTTTTATTTTTGTTATTAGTCAATTTGTGAATTAAAGAACATAGTGTCCTTAATTCTTTTCTTATAATATGAAAATTCACATAGTAATTTTTTTCTACTGATATATGTGTCGTTCATTGTAAAAGTGGTGTAACTCCATGTTTTTTAAATTCTTATTTTTTGCATAATGGTATCACGTTTTGGTTTATCTTTCATTATACAAGTGAAGCAACTTCAATAG
This sequence comes from Phosphuga atrata, assembly GCA_944588485.1. NCBI lineage: Eukaryota > Metazoa > Arthropoda > Insecta > Coleoptera > Silphidae > Phosphuga > Phosphuga atrata. The sequence continues at coordinate 29,650,991 of OX155901.1, read as the reverse complement.
TTGCATTAAAATCCCATAATAGGCGTTACTTGTTTTTAAAGGGAACTAAACCTCTAAATATTCATTATAAAAGTGAAGTAAGTCCATAGTCATTTTAATAGTGTAATTAATATATATTTGTTTGTGTGTATAAGTGTTTTAATAGTTTATTTTGATAGATTTAGAGGATTCCGGGTGGAAGAGGTTCTCAAGACATAGCAGCATTTCTTCTTAAGCACTTAAAAACCCATGCGGCTTTAGAAGAGCATGTCATTATGTATTCCGATTCTTGCACTAGACAAAACCGGAATATTAAGACATTTTTTTCCTCTTGAAGATTGTAGAAGACCCTGACAATAGTATTGACACCATAGATTACAAGTTCATGGTATCTGGACATCCTTATCTTCCAAATGATGGGGAATTTGGAATAATAGAGAGCGCTAGTCGCCGCCGCGAAAAATGTATAGCCCAGACCAATGGGTCGCTATTATGAAAACAGCTAAACGCAAAAAAAACTTATTTTGTTGTTACTGAAATGAAAAACGCATAATTTTTAAGTACCACTGTCTTAGAAAATTCTATTACAAATAGATAAAAACAAATTGCGGTTACGACTTTAATTGGCTAAATATTAGATGGCTGAGGTTTGAGAGAAATTATCCTTCACAATTTCAATTTAAAGAAACACTAAATCCCGACACACCCTTATATAAAGTAGATTTATGCAAAAAAGCAAAAATGACTGGCCCACTTGTACAATAATCGACAAGACCCACTCTATCCATCTAACGACTAGTTACTAACGCAAAGAAGAAATATATTCTTGATCTTCTACCATACATTCAATTATCCGCCAATTTACCACCATTACTACAAAAATCTGACCATAGATATTACAAATCTGATGATGAAAATACATATGATTAAAACACTAATACACATGTCACTATAACAGTGATGTAACTCCAAAAAAAAAGTTTAAGTGCATTTATTAAATTAGTTTTATTTTGATTTTCAACGTTACTTCAAATTATTATATCTTTGATTCATATTAAACAATAAAAAATAGAAAACATTGAACGAATGCCTATATATTTTTTCCTACACTTTAATTCGCAAAAAGCTCGTTATTTTAAAATTCAGTTTCATGGAGATACTTCACTTTTACAATGAGCGACACATATGTGAAAATGGCAATTTTTCCACGGCTTATCCTATATGAAAGTGACATTTTTTCATTCTAGAGATGAAAATATTTTCACATCTATAAATGAAAATTACCAATTTAAATTTATGATTTTCTCTATTAAAACACTAAACTTACCAAATTTGCATGGACTTTCTTATTAATTACTTCAATTACAATGGATTATTTTTGGACAAACCTAAAACGAGCCTGAAACTATTTAAAAATCCGAAATAAAATTAGGACATACCTATATACACTCGAACTTCCCTAACAATAAGTCGAATTGCCATAGCTCATGAAAAAAAAAATCGAGTTATAGAAAATTTGAGTTATAGAAATACATAACTATAAAATGAGTAAAATATACTATACACAATTTATTCAAAGTAAGTACATATGTACATATGTGTATATTTATAAACAAAAAAGAAATATGTATAGATTATTAATATGATGTTATATAATTATAATTAATTAAAAATAATTTTAATTAATATACTTTTTTTAAAGTCAGTAATTTTTAATTGTTTTCCATAGCACATTGTGGGTGATCTTCGATTATATCCTTTCTTTTTGGATTACCGATTCTCGGGAGAACAATATCCTGTCGTAATCTTCCTAAAGCACACCCGCTGGTAAATTCTTAGTTTTGCTTTATTCGAGTTTTGGTGATAATAAAATATGAAAGATAAAATGTTTGGTAATCTGCCCGAGGATTACACTATCGACACTAGACATGAGGTCCGATGCTACTAGAGAAAAAAAAAACAATAAATTGATCGCTTGCAAAGTGTGAAATGTATCAAAAATATAAGCTATTACAAAATACTGTAACACTATCGACGGTTTATGGTAGTCAATATCCGGCATCATAAATTTTGGAAAATACGGCGGTTAAAAATTTGGAGTTATAGAGATTATTTTGTATGTAAAATTTTACCATCGTACACATTTTTACTACGAGTTATGGAAAAATTCGAGTTAAGGAAAATTTGGGTTATGGAAACTAATTTATATGTAAAATGCTATCTAAATGTATGAATTTCTAAAAATATTCGAGTTATACAAAAATTGGAGTTACAGAAGTTTGAGTTATGGAAGTTTGACTGTATATATATATATATATATATATATATATATATGTATATATATTTATATATATATATATATATATATATATATATATATATATATATATATATATATATATATATATATTAGCGGGGGTCCTACAGTTTCTGCCGCATCCGGCATTTCGATGGCCACATGTTCTTATCTCTCAGACACCTTCATTGATTGCCCGGTCCCTCATCGTTGCCATAACTCCATCTAACCATGTCGTAGCTGATCTTCCTCGTTTCCTCTTATTCGGTGGAGAGTATTCAAAGGCCTTTCTTGGCCATATGTGTTCTTCCATACGCCTCATATGTCCATATAAGCTGCCTTGTTTCTATTCTTTCAGTTGTTTTGTGTATTCTATTTGTAAGTCGTCTAATTTCTACATTTGGTATGTGTTCCGACCTAGATATTCGGCATGATCTGAGAAAATCCATTTCTAGTCAACTGCCAGCATTCTGACCCGTATGTTAATATTGGCTCTGTAGAGTGTCCGTTTTGTTTTTAAGGGGATTCGATTGGATCAAAGTAAAGGATTCAAAACCTTTTTCTTTATTATCCGACCATATAACCTTCCTACCGAGCTTGTAACACTTATCCCTCTGTAATTCCCACATACTTTTCTGTCTCCTTTCCTGTAGATGGAACTGATGTATGCTAAATACCAATCTTTAGGGATCTCCTGTCTTCGATTAAACATTTATTAAAAAGTTTTTCTATTAATATTAAAATAATTAGAAAATTAGGACATTTGACTTGAAAAATATCACCTTCTATGAGAATGCAACAATATGCTACCATGGAAACGACCAAACCAAGAATTAAATTTGTATTGACAGTTCCGACAGTTCGTTTCGAATTGGATTTATTAAAGTCGAATTATTGATTCTACAACCGAAATAAGTGAACCAGGCACACTGCCGGGCATTGTAGAAGCGGGAAACTCTACTAATAATATCTTACCCGAAAATTGTAGAGAAAGGTATGAATTTGTATATAAAAAGTTCATGGATTGGAGAACTGACAACCAGATAAGCTCATTTTTGTCAAACGTTCTTCTGGCTTATATTGGAAAAATATATCATAATATCAGTGGAAAAAAATGCATTTACTACTCGAGATGAAAGCATTTATTTGGCTCGGTGTGATTGCTAACTCGCTGGCGCTCGTAAGCAAATTCTCACCTCACCGAAAAAAGCCATCAAAAATCACTCTTGTTGTAAAATATACTATTTCCTATATTTTTTATAATATTACTATTTTTTATCTGTGTTCTTTTGTGTTACGACAGTTTTTTAGAGAATGTGCGATATCTAGTTTATTGTAGCACTAGTCTTGTCTGTCTCTACTTAACTGTCTAGTCTTGTTGGTTTGACATTGTCTCTCTAGTCTCATCTTGACTGTACTGTGTTGTCTATCTAGTATAGTCTAGTCGGTCTAGCGTTGCTTACCTAGTTTTTCCTATAAAGTGACCTCGTTAGTAATTTTCAAATTACCTAAAGGAGACCTGGCTTATGAACAGACCCCTACACGCTAATCAGCATGCCTATCAACCAGGAAAACCGTGTGAATCTGCTCTTCATTCGTACAATTAGTGGTATGAATATAAAACACATTGGAAAACAGGGAATTGGCACTTGGTGCCTTCCTTGACATCGAAGGAGCGTTTGACAATACCTCATTTGAGAGTATTGTCAATGCAATCCTCAGTCATTGTGCAAATATCACATCAACTAGATGGATAAGATCTAGTGTTGTAACTGAACTCCGACTACGCCTCTGCAAGTGAGAAACTTCCGCAACAAATCGTACCTCCGCCTCCGTGTTTTTTTTTTGCGATGTTATAAAGGAGGTTTGTTTACGTTACGTCAACGCGCAAAGAACGACGCTTTGAGACGCGTCGCCGCGCGATTGAAACTTACACATGAAATGGTCAGAATTATGCTTGTGTAGCGGGAAAGTGAGTAGGTTATGTCACGTGATACATATATCAACTTGTGGACTCGCTAGATGTAATTGTTGTTGAGCTTTGTAGTAGATATTCTTATTCAAATCGCGCGTTGAAGCCGAAAACCAGTGTGGTTTGGCAGTATTTGTTAGAAATGGATAATAATTATGCAAAATGCAAAACGTGTGGAAAACTATTCAAGAAAAGGACGTACTACAACATCATTGTAAGGGCATTTGAAATCCATACATAAAGAAAAATATGAAGAATTTTGTAAAATTGAAGAACAACGAGAAAGTTGAAATTGAATCAGTTACACCATTATAACAAGCAAAAGGGCAACTGTCCATAGAAGAATAGACAAAATTAGACAAATGCTTAAGGAATTTCTAAAACTGACATTCACCACGGATATTTGGTCTGAGCCAAGTGCTAATGTGTCGCTTTTGGGCCTAACGGCACATGGGATTTCTGAAGACTTCGCCCGTAGACAAATTGTTTTAAAATGTTGCTCCATTCATGGCCGCCATACCGGTGATATAATTTGTGACCATTTCAAGATGATGCTGCGGGTTTAGAACATCCTGGACGAGCATTTGCAATGCTTTGTTAGAGATGGTGGATAAAATATGGTCGGAGCAATGCATTTGGCGAATATGCCTAATGAGAGTTGTACAGTTCACCAACTTGAACTGTGTGTTGGGTTCGAAAATATTATTCTTAAACTTATCGAAAACATCAATTCCAGATTTTGTGGCCTTCCAAGCAATACATTGTATTCGCTTGCTACAAACTTAGACTCAAGGTATGAATTAAAGTTTTTTTTATGAAATAAGTAAAGAACAAGTTCAGTCCGAACTATTACGCTTGGTAACTCTGACTGATATTTTGACATCATGCAATCATAACATTGATATTATGATAAAACAGGATTATATAAAATCTGCAAATGGAATTGGTGATACACCAAGCTTCTACTGTCAAAGTAGCCAGAGTAGAATCGAATCTAATGGACGATGAACCGTGCACAAACTTCCAAATTTTACCACCTACACAAAGTGTACATCCAAATCTTGCTGACATACCGAAAAATAGCAGTGGAGATGAAGAGGAAACAACAAATGACAGCTTGGTTAACAATAGCGACCTTATGATATTAAAGTCACTAATAAATGAATATAATAAAGATAAAGACTCCAATTAAACGAAGATCCTTTATTGTGCTGGAGATATAACACTAAATATAAAGTTTTTGTTCTCATTGTTCGCACTTGTCTGCACCGTAAAGTTCAGTACCAAATGAGCAATTACTTAGTGGAGCTTGTAATGTACTATGATGTTACCTATTTTAATAAAGACGAACCGATTTTGAAAATTATCAGGTAGATTTTATTTGATTAGTAAAATGGACAGTAGTTTCTGCATCACATTATTGATTTTTAAACCAACCTCTGCCTCCGCTTCCGTTAACCTCCGCATCTGCGGGTGCTAAGCTTTTCGCCTCCGCATCCGCCTCTGCTTCCGCTAAAAAGACCTGCGTTACAACTCTAATAAGACCCATGCTGCAGGGTGGCAATATTGAAACCACAGTGGCACAATGAGAGTATCTGTGTTCACATGGTGCCCTCAGGGTGTAGTGCCCTCAGCCCTCATCTCTACTCCTGTGGGACATGGTTGTCAACAGTCTACTTGTGTAGGGTTGCCAACAGGTCTCTTTTAAAGAGCGAGCGCATGTTCTCTTTTCTTACAATTATTTCTTGAACTCTATCTTTTATTACATTTACTCGAATTGTTCTCTTTTTTCTAATTGCACCAGGGACAATAATTTATAAAATTATTAGTTTGAAATTTAATTTTGTATTGCATATGTTTATGGGAATGGTACAGAGCTATTTTGATTTGATTTGAAGGATTTCGTCGAGAGGTGAGTTCCATTATTTAGCTAACGGAGCAGTACTAGCAGTACTAACTAAATAGCGAATATATTGAAATTTTAATTAAATAGAGAAAAGTAACCCTTCCAACCAAGTTAATTTAACCTAACCAAGTTAATTTAACACACTTATAGAAATGTTACAAACTCTATAATGTTTAATGTTCAAATGTTAACACATCATGACTAATGTAATCGAAAGAGCCCATATTTGCATCAATTAGAATTAAGATCATTTATGGCACATTATCATGGAAACTTTTTGACATGAAATTTAGATAGCCAAAGTTATAGCCTAGGCCAGGTCGGCAACCCGCGGGCTCGCTAGCCGCATGTGGCTCTCTTTTATTTAAGTTGTGGCTCTTCAATCCGTCAAAGATATATATATATATATATATATATATATATATATATATATATATATATATATATATATATATATATATATATATATGTTGTATTTAAGGTTCTCGCGGATAGAAACATATCGTCGGTCCAGATGAACAGGGTATTAACTCAAAAAAGCCTAAAGAGTGATTTGAATTTTTCAAATCAATATATTTCCATTTCTGTAAATAATTGGTTAACCTCTCTTAAAATATCTTTTAAACTATTGATTAACGTTTTTGTTCACTTCCCTAACTTTGTCAATTTTGCTATTACTGAGAAAAAAAAAGAAATTCTGCAGGCAAGAACATTATGAGTTAATACCCTGTTCATCCAAACGAACGATGTGTTGATTTGTTTTCTCGGAGATTCCGCGTAGATGTTTAGGGTTGGTTTAAGAACCGCATGAGTATACGCTTAAACCCGCACGAACTCGTTCCAAAAGGTTGATAGAAAGCTCAATTTGAACCTCAGTTAATAGATTTAAAATCAGAGATGTGGTCTTCAAAATGTACATTATTACAAACAGAAAACTAGAAAACATGTAAAGAAAAAAAAGTTGGCAGAAAATGGATTAATCTTTCATAATCACAAAAGAAGATCAACTTACATTTGCCTTCAACAATCAATTTTCGTAAACACATATTATTATGAGCAGATTTTTAACAACGTGAATATCCGATAAAGTAAAATAAAAAACTAAAGACCTCAAATTACGAACCTGGTTAATTAAAATCTGTGTATCAATTCACTCAGAAAATATTCCCAGAGGTTTCTGTTCGTTTTTATTAAATTGCTTGCATTGATTTTTTTTTTTAAATTCATTGATTATCATTAAATATATAAAATTTGTTTATAGAAATGATCTATAGTAATTTTTATAACTACCCTGCGGCTCTTTTGTAAGATTTGTGTTTTTTTTTAAGAAAATGGCTCTTTACTTAAAACCAGATGCCGACCCCTGACCTAGGCTTATAAATGATAACATTTTAGCTACCTATAATAAGATACATAAGTCTGAGCGGAGAAACAAAAGGAGGACGATTTTAAGTTTGTACTTAAAATGTTTTCTTGTTGATCAACAGTTGACAACCCTATACTTGTGTCACTAAACTGCAAAGGATTTTACACCCAAGGATATGAAGGTAACATTGTCATTCTCATCAGAGTAAAATTTCCTAATGTAATAGCAGAGCTCATTCAAAAAGCATTGAACGAGATTGATAGATGGTGCAGGGGGGTAGACCTTCGAGTAAATCTCCTAAAATCCACTCTAGTAACATTCACAAAAATTAGGTAAATTTAAAGGTAAGTGAGGAAGTCAAGTATTTAGGTATAACCCTGGATGCCAAACTGACTTTTAATCAACACCCGAAGAAAGCCACCAACAGTGTAAAATGGCACTAATGATGACTAAGAGAACACTTGTCAAATCATGGGGACTAAAACCGAGCATGGTATACTGGTTGTATACCACGGTAGTTAGACCCATTCTATCATATGGTTCCACGGTATGGTGGATCAAACTGAAACAAAAACAGGCCATTAAGGAATTATCTAATGTTCAAAGACTGTCATGCTTAGCAAATACAGGATCGTTACGATCCGCACGAAACTGCAGCTCTAGAGGTTATAACAGGCCTGCCTCCCATAGATATCTTCATCTTGGTTGCCTTCAGATGCAGATGTAATTGCAGGGAGGCTCTGGCGAGGTCAGGGCACACCACGATAACGAAAGTAATATCAGAGCCACAATATTGAGGGAGACTCAATGTCGTAAAGGCTATCACTCGAACTACCCTTCAAAACAAAACTTCGCTAGACAGAAGGCAATAAAACAACCACATGTCAAGGTGAGCTGCACAGGTATACAGACGGCTCCAAAAAGGACAGTGGAACTGGCGCAGGAATCTACGTTTCTGAGGTACAGCTTACCTGTGCAACTAGGATCACATACCATGAAATTCCAAGCAGAAATACACGCCATCGCGATCTGTGCGTCTAAAGATGGACAACAAAAGTAGAAACATCGGCATTTTCATAGACAGTTAGGCTGCTATAAGGCTGCCTTAGCGTGCCATGAAATTAAATCTAAAAAACTTGGAACTGCCTCCAGAACCTCAGGGCTCTGGCAAGACACAACAAGATCACACTTGCTTGGGTACCGAGCCATAGGGGACTGGTAGGAACTGGTAGGGGACTGGTAGTGCTAACAAGGCAGACATCAGTGCTAGCAGGGACTCCAACATTACTAAAACCATAGCCCTTAACAAAATCTGTAAATGGGTAGCTTACTAAGCACCAGCTACAGTGGGATAAAACAAATGGTCAAAAACACAGCAAACATATGCTAGAAAATTCATCGGTTTCTTTAACTGCTGAAATTCAGCAACTGACAAGGAAGCAGATTACAAGTGTGGCCGGCTTACTTACAGATCACTGCCCTCTACGAGAACATCTGCACCAAATGGGGATCTGGAGAGATGAACCACTGTGGAGGTTATGCTATGAAGAGGATGAAACTGCCTCTTATATAATCTTCCATTGCGAAGCAATTACACGTAGGAGACACGAGCTTAGCATTAGAGCAAATAATATACCCGTCAAGAAAATGGCACATAGACTCCAAGATCTAATACAGGGGCTGGCATCTATTTACATGAATAGAACATTGTGGGGAAATGCAATAGGCCACCAGGCCGCAGTGTATTTTAGGTCTTACCCCCCTGGACCCACATTGGTTGTAAAGAAAAAAAAAATCTACTGTTCTTCTATCTATTATATGTACGTACTAAGTGACGGATTACCGACACCGGTACCGGCACCGGGTATTATGTAAAATAATATACACAATTATTATTTTATAACTAACAAATTATAAGAAAATTAAAATGTAATTTTGATTCTAGAGGATGAGCCAAACCAACCTGCAATGCCTGTAATGACGGTTCCGGTGTCGGTGGCGATGTTTAATATTGTAATAGTAGGTTTTGGGTAATAGTTATTGATACAGCAATTCGAGAAAACATAGTAAATTAAATATAGTACCTAATATTACTATTAAATAATCCTTAGTTCATAGCCTTTTGTTACATTTTGTGAAAATAAAGATTTTTATAATTATTACTTTAAATATAGTAAGTTATTTTACAATATGATGCAAAATTCTTTCAGATCAGGTTGTGCCAGGTTCCTAATAAAATCATGATCCGTTAATAGTAACAGATACATAGAGATGTAGTAAAAGTGTGTATTAAAATGTACTGTTGTAATAGAAACTCACAAAGAAATATTTTTTCTGGAAAAACAGAACAAACGAAAACAATTGGAATAATTTGAAGTCGTTGGGACAAATTTTCTAAAATTTGTCTTTAGACAAATTTGGACAAATTGTCTCTCTAGCCGTCTCTGTTTAGTTTTGCCTGTCTAGTTTCGTTTTGCCTGTCCATTTCTAGTTTCGCGTCTGGCTTGTATGTTTACTTTTCTCTATTTAGTCTTATTTATCGCTTCTTGTCTATCTAATTTTGTCTGCATAGTCTTGTCTGTAAAGTCATGTCTGTTTAGTCGTATCTGTTTAGTCTTGTTTGTTTAGTTTTATCAGTATATTCTTGTCTGTCTAGTCTTGTCTGTCTAGTCTTATCTGTCTAGTCTCGTCTGTCTAGTCTATCTAATATTGTCTATCTCGTCTTATCTCTCTAGTTTTGTCTATCTTAACTTTTCTGTATAGTCTTGTCTGTCTAGTCTTATCTATCTCGTATTGTCTACCTAATCTTGTGTGTTTAGTCTTGTCTGTCTAATGTTATGTGTCTAGTCTAGTCTGTCTAATCGTGTCTGTCTAGTCTTGTCTGTCTAGTCTTGTTTGTTTAGTCTTATCTATCTCTCCTCGCTAGTGTAGTTTAGACAAGCAGGAAACCCGGGTTCGATTCCCGGCGGAGGAGGCATTTCCAACTAGGGCGGTTTCCACTAACCGTTCGAGATGCCCACCCTGGATGAATGCGAAATATGCAATACCAGGGTCGCCCATACTAAAAGCCAAAGTGGAATATTGTGTTTACTGTTTACTGAGAACTTACCCCAAAACCACTTTAATTAAAAGTTTATCTGTCTGATCGGGTCTGCCTAATCTGGAGTGTTCAGTTTTGTTTGTTTAGTCTTGCCTGTCTAGTCTTGTCTTTCTAGTCTTATCTGTCTAGTCTTGTCTGTGTAGTCTTGTCTGTTTAGTCATGCCTGTCTATTCTTGTCTGCCTAGTCTTGTCCGTCTAGTCTTGTCTGTCTAGTCTTGTCTGTCTAGTCTTGTCTGTCTAGTCTTGTCTGCATAGTCTTGTCTATCTATTGTTGTCTGTTTAGTCCTGTCTGTCTAGTCTTGTTTGTCTAGTCTTGTCTGTCTAGTTTTGTCTGTACAGTCTTGCTCGCCTAGTTTTGTCTGTCTAGTCTTGTCTATCTAGTCTTGTTTGTTAAGTCCTGTCTGTCTAGTTTTCGAATCCTGGGTTCGAATCCTGGTCGGGGAGGGCACAACTTGGGCGGTTTTCACTAATCGTCCGGCTGCCCACCCTGAATGAATGCAAAATATGCGCCGCGCATACTAAAATCCAAAGTCGAATAGGGGGTTTAGTGAGAGCCTCCCCCAAACCACTTTTTTTTAATTAAATCTTGTCTGCCTAGTCTTGTCTGTCTAGTCGTGTCTGTTTTGTCTTGTCTAGTCAAGACTAGACAAGACAAAACAGACACGACTAAGCTTAATAGCGTTGATTTATTACGACCTCATTCCTTTCCAGATTCGATAGACACACAAGTGTGTCTATCGAATCTGGAAAGGAATGAGGTCGTAATAAATCAACGCTATTAGATATTTACAGGGGAGCCTTGGAAGCGGCCTTGCTCTGTGGGGCCTTAATATGGCAGCTGTCGTTTAAATCAAAGGAAAACCTGAAACTCCTGGCAGCGCAACCCTGGCTACGCCCGTGGACCACATACAATCATCTGCGATAGCCGATCAGTATTGGAAACCTTACAACATCTTACAAGGCCCACATAGCTTTTAGTGGAAACGTGACAGGCGGCAAAAGACTTCAGGCAGAGTCAACTTACGATGGCAGTGGGTGAAAGCTCATGCCGGAGTAGTCGGAAATGAACGGGCAGATAGTGTGGCAAGACAAGCTTCAGGCATAAATCCTTCCGGTGAAGATTTGCAGGATATCCCACTTTCATACACTAAAATACCTAGAGAAACTATTAAGCATATGATAGCTTCTAACAGCCTAAAAGAATGACAGTTGAGATGGGATGCCTCAAAAACTGGGCTCTGGACGAAGAGTTTTATACCCAGCTTAGAATATTTGACAAAAATGGATATACAGCTGACACACAACGCGGTGCAACTGATAACTGGTCATGGAAGCTTTCAGGCCTCCATAGATTTGGAAAGAGGGAATCACCGCGATGCACATGCGGCGAAACGGACTCAGCATCACATGTGCTATTCAATGTCCTCTCACAGAATACTGAAGAATCCAGACCGAATTAAGAATTAATGGAGCCGGAAGTATCTGGCCAAAAAACGAGAATTAAAAGCAGCAGATAAAAACAAAACATGGTGGAAAACCTTTAACAGCAGTGCAGTTCAATTTAAGAGACTTGACCATGATTAAACAAACTAAGTTCTAAAAATATGTCCTTGCACAAAACTCTTGCACAGAGTTGAAAGTATTGCTAGCATAGTGTCTTTTAGACGGAATGCTGAACACATATGCTACAGCATATGTGAAAACAAATATCTAATATTGTCTATATATATTGTCTATAGTTTTATTTGTCTAGTTATGTCGGTCTTGTCTTTTTAGTTATGTCTTGTCTGTCTAGTCAATTCATTCAGGAAGCCAAACGGGAGTTAAAAAAATTGTCTAATATTATGATTACACAATTCGTCTGTTCTATTTCTTTGTATTTTGTCCTATTATGGATATTTAGTCTTAAATGATTGAAAAAATTTAAATGATTAAATTTAGTCTCAAATTAAATAATAATAAAATAATATAGCCTGGTCAATTGTAAAACCTGCTTACTATGTTTTAGTACATGGTCAATTTGGCTATATCTTCTAAACGGTAATTCCCCTATCGATTAATTGGCAAAGCGTTAGTAAAATTTCTGAATAATTTTGTTTGTACGTTCAATATTAATTTTTTCTTCCCCTAAACTACAATAAATTATTTGCCTTTCATTTTAATTTCAACACTGTTCCCAAAATTGCATCCAGTTTTAATTTATCTATCTTAATATGAATACTAACCCAATCACTATAGTGCTTTCAATTAATATCCAAACTTATTAAACCACAATCGCTATCACTGAATATAAACTACGCCGCTTAACCAGAAATTGGTTATGGATTCATTAAAAATAGTATTTTGAGGCATGAATCTAGTATAATCTTGTCTGCCTAACTTATCTGTAAATATTAGGCTAACAACTCTTGTATTTATAGCTTTGACAGTATAGTTTTATTTTACTAGTCTCTATAGCATTCTATATCTAGTTTCGCCTGTATGTTTAGTCTTGTTAAATTTTATTAGTCTAGAATAATCTTAAGCTTCTGATTTTGCATATCTTATCATAGTTTTTGCTGTACATTCCGTCTACCTCGGTGTATCCCAACGTGAGGCCCACGCCCCACAGGGAGGCAATTTAATTGTTAAGGGGGGCAATTCGAAAATGGACTCGACACGAGTTTAACCCTGTTGCTCCGAGCCATTTAAATGCAATGCTAGATTTCGGTACCAAATTTGAAAAAAAAGCAAATTCTTAAATAATTGCGGTCAATAAATATTTTAAATTCGTTTGACGAGACCAAAATATCAACTGGGTTTTTGGCGTCGTCAGTTTCACCTCGGACGCTTTTTAATCTCGCTAAACAACGCAGCTGCTCGCATCGGAATGGCCCGTCCGCAACTTACAATTAGTCTATATTTCGTCCTATAGTGTTTCTGTGAACACCAACTGAATGCTGCGAAGAATGCTAATCATATGAGATATGCGACTCAGTAACGAAACAGTTAGCAAAAGAATAGACTAAATGAGTGAAGATATTGAAAAACAACTTGTTAAAAAGCTGATAACAAGAAAATTCACTCAGTGCAAATGAATGAATCAACTTTAAGACAATGAAGCAGTATTGATAATTTGAGTGTTTGAAGGGTTAATACCCAGTATCCACATTGGACCAAACATTAAAAGAAGAAACTTGCTTGAAAATATTTATGGACTGTTTGATACTCTTAGTGATTTTTTAAGCGACAAACCTGAAATGGAGTATTTGACGAAAAACTAAAGCCGATATCTTTGAATAACTAAATATATTAGATAAGCAACTTCAAGGAACAAATAAAACTCTTGTGTATGCAAAAGCGAAGATAGTTGGTTTCATTGCCCTTTTGAAGCATAAGAATTTTTCAAAGGTTTAGGTGGGGCATGGCACAAAAAAGGTTGTGAAACACTGGTCTACCTAGTCTTATATGTCTAGAGGTTTGATTCGTGTTTTTTCTATCTAGTCTTATCTGTCAAAATAAGCCCTGCCTGTCTAGTTCTGTCTGCTCAGTCTTTAGTGACCTGGCACAGTTTTTTTTTTCAAGTGTTCTCTGTTTGGTGATGTGTAGTTCTAATACTTTGTCCTATCCATCTAGTCTAGTAGTTTATGTATTATATTATTAGTCCAGTTCAGTTTATCTAGTCTGATCTAACCCGCTCAGTCTGGTGCATTTAGCCTTAGTAAAATATATTAATCTTAAGTTCTACACTTAATATATGATGCCTGTCTTAATATATGATGGGTGCCTGTAACAAACGTTAAAAACCTAGTTTCTAAAGTTCAGCCAACTGTTTCGTTCTGTTGGTGGAGTAGTAGAAGAAGAAAATGCAAACTTTCAGTGCAATGCGATCTAGATTGTAACTATTCACAATGCTGTTCATAGATAATAATTTCGACATTGTTCGCGCAATTTGTATGTAATTGTTGGACGCGGATTCTAGAAACACATTTTGTATCAGACCAAGTGTGTCATTTATTCGTACAATTAAGATCCTTACCGTACCGTAAAATGCATAAACATTTCGTGGAGTCATAATTAAGAATAAAAGCGAAGCTCTGCGCTAAAAAAAGAAAGTTCGCTGTAGAATTTATTCGAAACGGAATTGTTGAATTATTTATCATCGGTAAGAATTTGTTGTTTCTTGTAGCGCATATGTTTGTATGTCATAAACTATTTATTAATATTTATGGACCTAGTCGCTTATTGCCCCGTGAATCACAAAGCGCATATTTCTTTCGAAATAATATTTACCTGACCATATTGATTTTCTTTATTTACCTATATCTATGGTTTAGGAAAACACTAGATTGCTTTACATTCATACGAGATAACAAAAATTCCGAAGAAGTTAATCAACACCGGATGTAAGAAGCTCTTTAGACTCAGCAGATATGACTAAAAGGAAAATGTTAAATAACAAAGGGGAGATATTAGTGGAGACAGTAGATAAAACAGGATATGGCATGAAAATCAAGATTATTCCTTTCAGAAATATACTGAAAATATTTTCAATTTTTTTTGGGACTGTTTAAACTATGTTTTTAGATAATTTAGCTTTTCTTTTCTATCTAGTGTATTTAATCTTATCTTGTCTGTGTACCATGCCCTATTAAGTTTAAGGTTGCCCATTCACAGAGGAGTTTTTGGAAATTCCAGATTTTTAATTTCATTTAATAATTTCAGTGGTCTGAAATTTCAGACAACTTAATTAAATTTCTTTGATTTTTTTGGATATAATTTTGCTTTTCATTCGAACTTTCCATTATTAACAATAATGCAACGTTGTCGTGTCTTATTACAAACTTCTTGTACAATTCCAAACTAAAAAGTAAGCAATTTAGGTCGACATTACTTAATAAGTCATCCCCACTTTTCAAATCAATATCCAAAATTACGAACTGAGAAAACTTACGTCTTAAATCCTTGCAATCTGGTCTTTTTCAACAATTACGGCTCTTGTCTTCTTTTAGTCGCGAAGATAACGTAGATAGTTTTTTTATATGACGTTGTACAAGCGAGCGCAGTGTTGGTGCAATTTACAACAAAATATTGAAAATATTTTAATTGTGATTTGAAATATTGTACATTTACTTTACCACTCGACGAATCTAGACATTCAAAATAACTGCTGAAAATGACATATGAAGTGTTGTCGAAGTGTAACGAAAGAAACCAGGGCGGCAGAAATGTCAACACTTCATAGACACTTCGACGATACTTCACAATAAACAAATCATAGAAGCTTTACTATCCAAATTTCTGTGTTTCAAAAGATCAATTTTCAGTGTTCCGTATGAAATGTCGTGGAAATGTAACGAAAGAAACACGGGCGGCCAAATATCTACACTTCCCTAACACTTTGACACTTCATTCAGGCACTTTGACGACATTTTTAATTTCCACCGGGGATGTTCCAGAACTGCTGTACCAGAACTACGTATCTGCAGACGTACATGTTAGACATAATAGCTCTTATCGAAACAACTCGCTTCGAATGTTGTGAATGGATGTGTGTTTTAATTGGAATTAGGGTTTTCTACCCGGGTACCCGGATCCGGGTATATGAAATTTTTTGTACCCGGGTACTATTTCATTGACAGACCCGGGTACCTACTTCATAAAAATTCATCAAAATTCTCGGAAAATGATTACTAAGTAGCGCCTTAAAAATAATATTAGGAAATTTGCACTACAAACAATTAAAATAACTTCAAAGAAGGCGTTGAGTTTTTCACTAAAATGCAGTAAACTTGAGGTTAGATTTGGTTATTTCGCCAAGTTTTGTTTTTATTTCGTTGTACTTTGATTCAAATATTGTTCGGTGAACGGTGAGTAATTGAATTTAATATTATTGATACAAAATTTAAAAAATTATCTAGTGGATAACCTATAAAATTTTATTAAACGATAGTTTACTTTTCGTATGCCAAATGGATAAACCTGTTTCTGGAGTACGGAAATATTTAAAAAAAAATACAGAATAAGGAAACAGTACAATGTTCAATATGCCCAAAAATTATACCCAAATAAAGGTTCTTCAACAAGTGATTTATTAAATCATTTAGATAATGTGAACGAAATAACGATTGAAAAACCAAACTTTACGTGGGAAAAAGAAGTGGCATCGACATCGTCTTTTCAATCTGAATCTGAACGAAGTTCAAGCCTAGTTCCTAAAAGACCGCGAATAACAAATGTTTTTCGTCTTTGTACTAAAATTTCGGAAATTGTTGCACGCTTGGTTGCACAAGAGGGTATTTCCATTTCCAGTAAATTCATCCCAGAAGCTTTTTATCATAAACAGCTTACTCTACCGAAAAGCGAAGGCAGGACAATGGAACTAGCTCCTAATTAGTTAATGAGAACAAGACTGTTTAACAGTGTGAATTGTACTATAAGGTAAGGAGACTTATTGACATACTCCACTCTTTCGTAATAAAATAAAACATTATTATAAGAAATTGTCTCTTTTTCTGCAAAAATTGCAAATACCCGGGTACCCGGGTATATGAAAAAATAATACCCGATACCCGTGTATTAAAAAAAGTCGGGTACGCGAAAACCCTAGTTGGAATCGTTATTGTGCTTGATGCAATTATGACCAGGTTGGAATTGGTTAGTGATAAACTTAAGTTTCACCAACTGCAATGATAGAGGAAAAAAACATGGTTTCGTTGGTCTTTTAAACAACAATTCACAAATTCTACTTTTCCTACCTCTGTATAATTAACTGTAACTGTATAAATGTATAATTCATCAAGAGAATCTTTTAGCGAAGTACTTCAAATACAAAAAAGTCTGTTTAAGCTTCCTTAGACCGAACTTGTCTCAAATACACACGTTATTCGAAGATTACCAAAACAGCTGGAATTGTAAGAATTAAACAAAAAGTGCTTGTTTCCTTCACAAAACACAAGGGCCAAAATCAGTTCAACTCGTAATTGAAGAAATGTTCTAAGGAAAACATGAAATGGGAAGGAAATAAATGTAATGGATGAGAAATATAAGCAATTGATGACGAATGGATGAGAGATATAAGGAATTGATGAGGAATGGGGGAGGAATGGATGAGAAATATGAGGATTTCTTTCTTCTCTGGTGCCTATCCGTTGTCGCACTGTGTTTGTTGCAGCCCAGCAGAAGAGATTTGTTATTGTTGTGTTGAACCAGGTTCGAAGGTTTTTTAGACACGATATTCTCCTTCTACGTGGCACTCTTCTTCCATCTACTCTTCCATGCAGTATAAGTTGCAATCGTCCGTATCGTTGACTGTTCCATTATATTTTCAATGTATGCTTCCTTGTCTTTATGGTTAGTAAAACCTCTCATTCTTTTCCCAATCTCTCTAGGACCTGCTGGTTGGTGACGTGAGCCCTCCAGGAAATTTTGAGTATGCGGCGGTATACTCCGTTCAGTAGCCTCTGTCAGAGTCCAAGACTCCACTCTATATAGTAAGTACTGTAAAGATGTAGCATCTCAGTTGAGATCTTTGTTTGTATATTCAGGTGATGTGCTTTGAATACTTTTTCCATTTTCAGGAATGCGGATCTCGCTTTTTTTCTATGCGACATTTGATTTCAATTGAGTGGTCCCACTTTTCATTTAACGTTGTCCCTATACGGGTATTTTTGGACTCTTTCAATCAGTTCGTTGTTAACTCGAAGCTGTTCGACATGGTTGATGTTTTTGGATACTATCATGTACTTCGTTCTTTGACATTGAGCGTGAGACCATACCTTTGACTGACTTCTGATATTCTGTTCATCAGCTCTTGCAGGTTTTCTAGACTGTCTGCGCATACTACTGTGTCGTCCGCGTTTCTCAGATTGTTTATATACTCGCCATTTATTTTAATGCCACATCTTATTTCTTCCAACGCTTACCGAAATATGCGTTCTGAGTATGTCTTTCTTGTTTCGGGCCTACTTTGAACCACGCTTGTTCAACTGTTGGGCTTTGATTTTTGCCCAGTATTGTCGCATCTCCTGCTGGTGTAACTCCTTTCTCTCTTCTGCCCAGGTGTACCTTTCCATCGGAGTTTTTCCTGAAATCCATGGACTTCCTTCAGGGTGCGTCTCACAGACTGTCTATTTAGGAGATCTATTATTCCCAGTTCTTTAATATCCTTCTCAGTTTCTGTCAACCAAGTGGTACGAACCTTCTTGTTTTGCCAGAAGGTGAACAGACGGTTGGTTAGTAGTTTGGAGGCAATCTTGCAACGTGGCCATAGAAAGCTACCCTTCTTTTCCTTGCACAGTCAGAGAGCTTCTCCATATGTTCGTAGAGCTCAGGGTTATGTCGCCTTCGGAATTCCCCATCTTGCTTTACCGGGCCTATGATCTTCCTGAGAATTCTCCTCTCTCTGACTTCCAATTTCTCTACCAGACCTCTTCGGTTCAAGGAAAGACACTCCGTGTCATACATGGCTTCGGGTCGTAAGACTGATGTGTAGTGCTTAAGTTTCAGGTTGCGTGACAGGCATTACTTGTGGTAGGTGTTCTTAGTCAGGCGATAGATAGTTCTAACTTGTTGAGTCTCATGATAATGATACTCTTTCTGATAAGTTGGGTTCAATCCATTCGCCGAGATACTAAATTTCTCAGTCTTCTTAATGTTTCCCTGATACTCGCCATTTACTTTAATAGGACATCTTATTTCTTACAACGTTTCCTGGAATATGTTGATGTTTATTTGAGTATAACACTCATAACACCTTGAGTATATAATGTTCTGAGTATATATTAAACAGAGTCGGTGACACTATACATCCCTAGCGCACGCCTCTCTTGATTTCGATGTGGTACCATCTCTCTCCTTCAATGCGTATTGAGGCAGTTTGTTTCCAGTATAGGTTGCTGCTTATCTTTATGTCCCTGTGTTCTAACCCTATCTTTTTTAGGATACCTATGAGTTTATTATGTTGTACTCTGTCAAAAGCTTTCTGGTAATCAATGAAGCATATATGGACATCACAATCCATATTCCTACATATCTGTATCAAAACATGGGCACTGAAAAGTGCCTCCCTCGTTCCAATAGCGTTTCTGAAACCAAACTGAATGCAGCTGATGTTTTCTTCGCAAATCTTCGTAATTCTTCCATGACTTATTTTTAAGAAGAGTTTTAGCAGATGGCTCTTTAAACTTATAGTGCGATAGTCGATGCAGTATTTAGCGTTCTGTTTCTTTGGGAGAGTATTGAATGCTGATGTCAGCCATGATTTTGGTATTTCTCCTTTAGTATACACCTTGTTAAGCAGTGTCGTTAGCCATCGAATGCTTTCTGTATCGAGTAGTTTAAAAAATTCGCTAAACATGTTGTCTGGTCCAGGAGCTTTACCATCTTTTAGTTGTCTTATTGCGTTTGTGACTTCCTCTGTTGTTATTATCATGCCTTCTAGATTAGTAGCATCAAAGAGTTCGCTGATATATTTCTTCTGGGTATTCATTATTTCAGATTTATCAATAATTATCTTGCCATCTGTATTGTGTAATGTTCCTACTGTGTTTGGTTCGTAGATCCCCGGTGTCTCTCTAATTTTTCTATGCATGTTACATTTCTGTTCCAAAACCTCTATTTCTTTACATTGCTCTTTGATCCAGTTTTCTTTTGCTTTTCTTATTTCCAGTCTTATTTGTCTTTGCAGGATATTAAAATTTGTCTCGTCGTTCTTTGCCTTCCTTCTTTCTTCCATGAGTCTAATATATTATCTGTCATCCAGTTCTTTCTTTTCACTTTTTTCTTCCTTAGGTGTCCGTCTCCAATTTCTTTGAAAGTTCTAGTTAGTATATCTAGGTTTTCTTCTACGTCGCCCATTTGTTCGAAAGTTTTACATTTTTTCATAGTTGTTTTCCTCGTGACTTTTTCATTTTTATTCTAAACGTTCCTATTACCGGGCAGTGGTCTGATAATATATCTGCCTCTGAGTAGGTCTTCACTGATATGCAGCTATTTCGAAATCTCGGGTTCACTAGTATTGTAGTCTATTTGATTCCCCTTTTATGTCTGGTCTATCTTGTGGTGATCTCCATGTATAGCGTTTACAAATTGCAAATTGCCAAATGTATTTAGTATTACGTATTCCTCCACTTCCGCAAAGTTCTTTAGTCTATCTCCTCGCTCGTTTCTTGTACCTAATCCGTACTCCCCCAACAATGTCATCACTTTTTCCTTTCCCGACCTTGGCATTTAGATCTCCCATGATTGTCACGTCTTGCTTACTGAGTTGTTTGAGGGTATCGGTTATTTACTCGTAGAATTGTTCTATTTCTTCATCTGCCTTATCAACGGTAGGGTCAATTTTTTGTATGATGTTTAGTTTTATTGGTGTGCTGTTTATTTGTATGACCAATATTGTTTCTGATATCGTTGTGAAGTTTGTGGTATATGGTTGGAGTTTCTTGGAGACTATAATCCCAACTCCATGTATGTGTTAGTTGTCGGTATTTTCGGAATGGTATACTTTGTGGTCTTTGATTGTACAACACCTGTACCGGGCCATCGCATCTCGCTAATTCCCATAATATCTATGTCCACTCTCTCCACTTCTTTCGTACCGTTTTGTATCTTTCCTACCTGTGCCATGGTCCTCACATTCCAAGTACCTTTTTTTTATTTTTTTTTTATTTTCCAAAGTGACTCCACTCAAAACGGAAGGACAGAGGGACCGTCAGCGATGGCATTACTGCCTCTGCCCACCCTTCGAATAAAAATACAACAGTATTTACACGAAAGTAAAAAAAGTAAAGCAAAATATGCTATACAATAGCATTTACAATTGCAACAATTACAACACAAGTAATAAAAAAAAAAAAAAAAAAACAGACAAACAAAAAAAAAACAAGAAAAAACTCTACCGCCCTTGTTCCCACACAGGCAACTCCTTAGCCCGCATCACTGTGGCCGCGAATCGGCTTAAGGCCGCCCACACGCCCCGCCCCACCTCGCCGGCGAGGCCACCCGCCACGGCTTCGACCGTGACTTCCCGTTCCAGGGCCTGTCGCTCCTTCTCCCAACGCGGACACGCCACGAGAGTGTGCTCCGCGTCGTCGCGCACGCCCTCTCCACAGGATATGCACCTGTCGTCTGGGGCTTTTCCAATCCTATGTAGATACGCTCGGAAGGACCCGTGTCCGGTAAGAAGCTGGGTGAGAAAGTACGAACCCGCCTCATCCAGCCCTCGCCCCATCCACCGAATTAAATCAGGGATGAGACGACGAGTCCACGCGCCGTTTCCGCCACGTGACCACCTCTCCTGCCAGCAGGCAAGTAGTTGCTCCCGAGCAGCTCTCCTTGCCTCCCCGCGGTTCCCACCAGAAGTTCTTGCGTCCCTCACCGACGCGCGCTCCATAACAAGGAGGTCCGCGGGAGGAATCCGCGATATGACCTCCACGGCGTCACTGCTAACAGTGCGGTAAGCCCGGGCGACCCTGATGGCCACCGGGCGCAGTGCCCGTCGCAAACGCTCCCTGTTACGAGCGTTACCCCTCACCGCCGTTGCCCACACCGGTGCCGCGTATAGGAGTCTACTAGTGGCCACACTGGCCATAAGCCTCCTCCTACCCTCACCAGGCCCGGAGGCCCTCGGCATGAGACGCGCCACCTGTTGTGACGCGCGTGCCGCGTTGCCGGCGGCATGGCACACGTGTAATCCCCACTGACCCGCCTGGAGGATCACACCGAGGTACCGAATCGACCGTTCGACCGGTATCTTCTCTCCCAAAATTTCGATCTCCAGAATGCCTCTGCCTGACCTTCTAGTGGAGAGCAGGGCCGCCTGTGTTTTACAGGCGGCGAGCTGAAGGCCCGCCGTCTCCATCCACTCCCGAACGAGTTCCCCCGCGCGCGTGACCCTGAGACGCAGCATATCCCAGCACCTGTCTGTGAAGACGAGTCGTCTGTATATGCCACAATACCCACCCCTGTGGGCAATAACCGTCTCAGCGTCCGCAGAAGGCCGTCATAGGCGACATTCCACAAGAATGGTCCTAGAACCGATCCGTGCGGAACCCCGGCAGACAACCCCCGCTCACGCCAGTCCTCCCCCTCGCGGTAACTGATGGTTCTGTCGCGCAGGTAATCGGCAGTATGCCTCAGCAACGTCTCCGGTAGTTTCCAACGGGCTAGGGCCTCAATAACGAACCACCATTGTACCGTGTTGAAGGCATTGGCGACGTCAAAGCTGACGACCACACAATGCCCCCTGGTGCGGTACGGTCCGCTGTTGGCCCCCTCCGCGACACGAAGGACAGCCCGAATGGCATCCTCCGTCCCAACCCCTTTACGGAAGCCGAACTGTTCCGGAGCGAGTCCGCCCCCTTGCTCTATAACGGCTTGTAACCGCCATAGGAGCAACCTTTCCAGAACTTTTGCCCCACCGTCCAGCAAACAGATCGGTCTGTACGCACCAGGCGTCGAGGGATCCTTACCCGGCTTTGGAATAAGGGCCAAAATGGCCTTTTTCCAACACCTGGGAAACACTCCCTCTTCCAGACGTCGGCAAGTCCTTCGGGTCCCCCCCTGCTGCCAGTCGGAACAGCTCGTTAGGCAGCCCGTCTGGGCCGGGTGCCTTTTTCGCGGGTAGTGAGGCTACCGCTCTGCGGACTTCATCCACGGTGAAGGAGTCCACCGCAACGTACCGCCCCACGACAGCGCGTCCCACCCCCCTCGCCGTGGCGGGCAAAAGGTGCTCAACCACAGCTTCGGTTCCACCCAACACGCACGCATCAGGACCCTTCCCTCGGTGCCCGAACCGACCGGTGACTATGCGGTACGGCAAGCCCCACAGATCGCGGTCGACCAGAAGGCAGAGTTCCTGCCACCGCTGGGATTTGCTCCGCGCAATCGCTCGTCGAAAACTGCCACGGTCCTGTTTCGCCCGCTCCTCCGCAGCCTCACATAGCTCCCCTCTGCGCCGTGCCCTCTGAAGTTGACGCCTAGAAGCCACCGCCACGCGTCTCGCTTGCGCCACTTCAGGCGTCCACCAATAAACCGGCTTCCGCCCCCCTGACGACAGACGTCTTTGAGGGACGCCAGCCCTGCACGCGTCAACCACCCTGTTCACGAATGCCCCGGTAAGATCCTCCGCGGCCAGCCCGTGCGGTGCATTTCCTCGAGCCATCTCCCGACTAATCAGCTCTCCCAAGAGTCAGCTCTCCCAAGTATCCAACGGGCGCGCTGCTCGCGCGGCTGCCCCTCGATGGCTTTACTGTACAGGTGAAAGGAAACGCATTGGTGGTCGCTCAGCGACTCCCAATCGTCCCTAACCTGCCAATCCCTGACTCTTCCCATCAGTCCCTGCGATGCGAACGTCAAGTCCACGATTGATGTTCGCGGACCTCTCCTGAAAGTCGTAACCTTTCCCCGGTTGCAAATACCGAGGTCCAGTGCCGACGCCCAGTCCAGGACCATCCTCCCTCTCGCGTCCGTGACGTCGCCGCCCCATTGGATTCCCCAAGCATTAAAATCGCCCCCAATAAGGAGCGCCTTCCCGCTATGCGCCTGGATGGAACGCGCCACACATTCCAAGTACCTATTTTAATCATTTTTCGATCCATTTGTGATGTTTCATTTGTCTTGTCGGTGCTACTGTAAAATGGTGCTACTGTAAATAGCCAATGTACAAGGGATCAGTGAAAATTCATCACGGAGAAAATTGACCGAGAAATTGTGTATTTAGTCTTGTGTCTTATCTGTCAAGTGACTGTATAGTCTTGTTTGTCAAGTCTGTTCTTAGCTGTCTACTTTTACCTATCTAGACTTGTCTGTCATGTCTTAACCTACCTACTCTAGTCTGTTTGATGTACTTAGCTGGTTGAATCAACTGTTGCTAGACTAGAGTCAGTACAGTATAAATACAGTAGATTTGTACACCAATCTTGTCTGCCTAATTATTTCTGTTTATTTATATCCATCCAACCTTAACCTACCTAGTCCAAACTGTTTAATAGACACAACTGACTGAATCATCTGTAGTTAGACTAGACTCTAGTCAGTAAAGTATAAATCTAGATTACTCGGAATTTATCATTTCTATCACAAAATCAATGTATGGATTACCACGACTAACGGTAGAAACCATCTTTTTTTCATTTAATGTAGATTAGTACATTAAGATAATAAATAAAATAAAAGTTCCAAAACTAATCTTCGTCCTTCACCTAATCTTCAATCTCTTAACTAGCTTGATCTGTTAAAATTTATACTTAAAGTTGACAGTTGAAATAAACTAATTTGTAACATAAAAATCTCGTATGTTTCTTACTATTAATCTGGACTAATCTTGTGTCATAATAAACTCAACATTTTTGTACTGACTTTTGATGATGGGTTTTATTACGATTTGTCCTGCCATAAACTATTTTATGATCAATTTTCTGGAGCCGGTCTCTAAGTGTGGTGGTGAAATCAATCCGCATTAAAGCGATGGCGACGTCAGGATGAGGCGACAACCCGGTAGGCAAAATATAGTCGCATTAATTAATTTATGATCAAAAAAGGACTGTGGCAGTAGGGAAACGTAAGGCAGAATACTATTGATTATAGTAGGGCGAGTTCTGTAATAATAAAATATGAGAACCTAGCAAAACAAATCTTTACAAGTGACAAAATTTCATGTAATCGTCGAAAAATTATGGTGCTTCCAAAGTAAAAGTAACACACTGTTTTAAGTTACTATAGATAGTTACAATTTTGTTCCATTTTCAATATACATTTGTATCATAAAAGCTCTCTTAATTTCTATTGAAAAATATTCATATTTCTATTTAAAAAAATTACTTTCATCGCGTAGTATCATTCCTTTTAAAAAGTATTATTTACAAGTAGGTTGTCTTAAAGAACAAACAATAGTATATTCTGTAACTAGGGCGAAAAATTGTCAATATTTCGCGAGAGCGAAATTGTTGCGAAAAGTGTTAAAAACAATATTTTTTATTACTCATTCGACGGGATGTTGACTTACAAGTTTGGGAGCCAGGGGCCATCGAAAATAAAATGGAATCAATTTGCCTTTTCAATTGTCTCCGGTGGTGAGGATTCGTCATAAGAACTCTCCTCAGTCTCCAGTATCACCATAGAATTTACACTCATTTTAAAACGTTTTATTTAATTTTTATTATTTTGTAATGAAAAAAGACATTTCACGTCACTTTTTTAATATCGAGGTCTTGATTGTGTTTTTTTCATTTTTATTTATTTGTTTTTTTTAATGTAACCTAGCGATATACAATATTTGTTTTCGTTACCCAGGTTATGTGGGTACCCATTTACCCAGGTAAATACAAGGAGACGTTACATTTCTCGTATTAAATAATGTATGTCAAGAAGTACTTTTCGCGCAAGAGTAATAAAAAATATATTCTGTGTTCTTTTTTTACACATAATTTTTAATTCACACAATTTTGTTTACATACACAAAAATAATGATATGAAACAAATCTTTAATAATTTACTATATTATTCTCGAACTCGTTCCCATTCACCTTCACTTGTATACCAGTGGACAAAAGCTCTCTTAGTGTACATCAAGTCAAACTTCTTATTGAGTTTGCTCCAAGCGGAAGCAATAGCTGTGGTATTAGATAACATGCAGACGGCTCTTTGAACTTTGGCTAAAGCACCTCCGGGAACGACTGCTGGTAGTTGGTAGTTAATACCGACTTTGAATCCTGTAGGGCACCAATGATGAATCTAACGTTGCTCTTAGCTTTCATTTGAGCTATTGAAGCATTGACGTCTGTCGGAACGACATCAACTCTGTATAATAAGCAACACGCCAGATATTTTCCTTGGCGTAGATCACACTTTACCATTTGCTTTGATGCTACGAATAATTCAGCAGTAATTTCGGAAACTGGCATTCCTTCATGGTAAGCTTTTTCTTCGGAAACTACTGGGGCGTAGCTGGCCAAGGGAAAATGGATTCTTGGGTAAGGGACTAATTGTAAGAATGGTTTAATGTCATGTGTGTTGTTAATATTGAGTTGTAAAGCTCAACCACGGCAGTACTGACTTGGGGGACAGAGTAGACGACGTATTCCAATTTATTCCTTTTGCCGAAATCCTGTGATAGTTTCTGCATCAGCAACGTATAAATTGTTACAGAACCAGATGTTCAGATGTTCCTGAACCGGTACCACCACCAAAGGAATGGAACACGAAGAATCCTTGTAGGCCGCAACACTGCTCCTCTAGTTTGTATAGTTTTTCCATTACGGTCTCGATCATCTCTTTGCCGATCGACTAGTGACCTATTGCGCAATTGTTCGCTGCGTCTTCTACCCTGGTGATTAATTGCTCGGGATGGTAGAGTTGTTTGTAGGCACCAGATCGAATTTCATCTACTACGATGGGTTGTAGGTCGACCATGTTGGTTCTGGGTACCATTTTCCACTTCGGAGAAGAATGTACAGTAGCTGTTATCAGTAGCGGAAGAGTAAGGTCTTCCGTCCGGTTCGATTCCATTTTCTACACAGTAAGCTCCAAAGTGGCGTTGCCGATCTGGACGCCAGCTTGGCTAATATGAACAGAAATACACTCCCTCGTGTTTGTTTAGTCGCACAAGAAATTTAAAAATAAGAAACCACTAATTTTCACAACATAAACGCAAACTTTTAAAAGGTGAGAATTTTTGACTCAACGAAATATTGATTTTTGCTGTAATGAGTAAAACATATATTTAAACAGTTACAGCATACACATACCATTCAATGATTATCTTTTAGAGCTAATTGCAAACGTAGATGCGATTCGAATAAGTCCAATTAAAGAAATTATAAAGACAATAAGATTACTCCTAAATATCAATCAAGAAATGTTAAGACGAATCATTCAATATCTTATTATAGTCTCTGTCTGCTGTACATTCCAGTCCACCTAGTATTATCTGTCTAGATTTATATATATATATATATATATATATATATATATATATATATATATATATATATAAGAAAATATCTTCAATTTTTGTTATAGAATATTATAGATTAATGTTCAATTTACCTGGAAAATAAATCGTAACAATCCATATTTGTGTAGATTTAAATATTTTTTTTGGAAAAAAAAAGTTAGGTTTATAGAATAAACAAATGGATTATATATTTTAGAAATAGTAAATGTAAATTATATAAAAAAGGAAATAAAAAATATTGAAAAATATTTGTGTATACCATAAAATAATTTATTAATATTTAGGAGCATTGTAAAAAGTCACTTAAATAAGGATTGCCTAGTTTGAAGGAACTCTGGGAAAGTTATTGGAAATACGGATGTAATGGTAAAAATTTAAGAAGCAAAACCACTGAGTTGATGTTAAAATGGAAATTGAATGTTCTTTATTTCCATATATTGCGGGCCCTGGCTGTCTGAAATAAGAAAGAAAACATTCGATGAGAACAATTTGGGAACAATAAAGAGCTTATTAAAAATGAAACGACATTTGGGCAGGCCATTCTCACAGGCACAGGGTTTTGGTTCTGAAGCTGGAGAGGCTGAATAATATTCTACTTAAAAACTTAAATGTTAATAAAAATAACAATAAAAAAGTCTTTATTAATTACCACTTTTATTAGTAATATTAATGGGTCATACAAAATTGGCAACACTAATTGAAAATAGTCAAATCTTCTTCTGCATCTTTTATAATTAAAATAACCTTTCCAGAATCCAACTAAACCCTTGCGGAGACGAGAATGCTGCTGTTGGGAGACGGCAGGATCAACACTAATCAAAGTGATTGATCTGCCGTCCCGGGGTACACACACCCCTCCGCCCATACAGTATATTTCACGTCTACCTAAATTATCACTAGCACTACTTACAAACTAACCTAAACAATTACAAAGAAAAAAAATGAAAAAAAGAAACTGAAACGATAAATACACACTTGGTAAAATGTTTATATTTGTATTATACAGGCCGAGAGCGCGCGGCGCTAGCCTAAAGAGACGTAATGGCGCACAATATTCGCATAAGAGACGCAGACGGGGCACAGTGTAGCTAATACTCACACCATAGGAAACTCTAGGCAACGTCGGACACAGCAAACAGCCAATTAGATGAGGTCAGCCACATTCATGGGCATTTCAACAATATGTGTTGTATAAAAATTCTCGATGTCCTTCAGAACACGCTTATCTTCCTCTGTAACAAAGTTGATAGCAACACCTTTACGACCGAAACGACCACCACGTCCAATCCTAAAAATAATACAAACATTAACTATAAAATATAATGTTCCATTTTATAAAATAAGATTTAAAATAAGAATATCTAAAAAAACTTTTAAAATTAAAAAGATATTATACCTATGGATATAGTTTTCCCTATTAGAGGGTAAATCATAGTTGATTACAAGAGATACTTGTTGTACATCAATACCACGAGCCAGCAAGTCTGTTGTAATGAGTACACGAGAAGAACCACTACGGAATTGTCTCATAATAACATCTCTTTCGCGCTGCTCCATGTCGCCGTGCATAGCGGAGACGGTAAAATCACGTTTGTGCATGCTCTCGGTGAGCCAGTCGACCTTGCGCCTGGTATTACAGAAGATTACAGCCTGCGTAATCGAAAGGGTATCGTACAAATCGCACAGCGTTTCCAATTTCCAGTCCTCCTTCTCGACGAACACATAGAACTGCTTGATACCTTCGAGGGTGAGTTCTTCTTTTTTGACTAAAATACGAACTGGATCTCTCATAAATGATTGCGTTACTTCCATGACATCGACGGGCATGGTAGCAGAAAGTAAAATGACTTGAACATCAGTATTCAACATCTTAAAGACATCGTGAATTTGATCTTTAAAACCACGAGACAACATCTCGTCAGCCTCATCCAATACAAACATCTTAATGTAACCAGTTCGTAAAGCTCTTCTACTAATCATGTCGTATACACGTCCTGGTGTTCCAACGACTACATGCACTCCAAGTTCAAGTTTCCTAATATCCTCTCGGACATTAGTTCCACCAATGCATGCGTGGCACTGAGCCGACATATAGTCTCCTAAGGCGATAACGACTTTCTGGATCTGTTGAGCTAGTTCTCTAGTCGGGGCCAAGATGAGAGCTTGGCACTCATTTATTGAAGCATCGATCTGTTGCAAGATCGAAATCGAGAAAGTAGCGGTTTTACCGGTACCAGACTGGGCTTGTGCAATGACATCATGTCCCTTCACACATGGGATGATGGCCCGTTGTTGAATAGCAGAAGGTTTTTCAAAACCATAAGCGTAGATACCCCTAAGAAGTTCCTCCTTTAAGCTCATGTCATCGAAGCTTTCAACGACGGCTTCCCAGTTGGACTGGATGACGCCATCCGGGTCCATCCCTGGTGGGCCATCACAGCTCTGCGGTTCTTTATCTGTGGCCGGTCCATTTTTATCCCCAGTCCATTCCTCACTATTGAAACAAAAATCATATATTATTATTGTAATATGGACTGAATTCAAACAAAAAACAATCTTATAACAACGAAAAATATTTAATATTCCTAACAATTTAAATAAAAACTCATTAATTACCTGTTATAATAAATGTTAATCATTTTATTAATAGAATCTCAAAAACAGATCTAAACTTTATTAAAAGCCATTTAGTTTGATGGCATTAATCAATCAATATCGTGGATTGATGGAATCAATCTTTAATCAATATTTAAATCGTTTTTAACGGATTGACGCATAATAAAATTTAAATGCAAAAATTACATTGAAATACAAAAATCAATAGCTTAAAAACATATTCGCGTTTATGACGCAGATTGAATTAAACGTATAAAAAATAGCAATATACTTAGAAAAGACAAAAGTATATAGATTACAATTTATACAAATACATATATTTCTGATAATGTAAAAATAAATTTGATTGCATCGTTATCTAAATTTCTCATACTTAGTATTAAGATAATTTATGATAAAATCAAGAGTCAATCAGGATTCATACTATGTATATAATTATATAAGTTTCACCTATTCTACGATTATTAAAAAACTTTGAGAAGCTAAATACAATTTACTTTTTATAAAACTTGTTCCCGAAATATTATTTTAAAAACTGCTTATAAAAAGAACCGAAATATCTATTGGCCCACAGCTTTTTGCAAACAAGTATTTAATAAATACATCTCCTTATATTTACAAAAAAAGTGGTTGAAAACACTAACGTCTTTAAAATCTTATTTAAAAAATAAGTGCACAGAATATTCTTTTTAAATAAATCTTGAAATAGTAGCTACCGAAATATAAAATGGGCACGGTTTAGAATGAAGTTGCCTGGTTAATACAACTAATGACACTCGTCAAAACAAACGAAATTACTTTCCGAACAGCCCCGTACATTAAAGAGACGTTGGTTAACTTTAGTACATAAATTATGTACTAAAGTACGTCAAGAACGTCTCTGGGGAATCGTCTACTGGGTTGTTCGGAAAGTAATTTCGTTTCTTAAGTTAAACACAATAATATACAGTATAACACAAAATGATTAGTCAAATCTTATCTATAATTTACATAAAATGTAAACATATTAAAGAAATTTAGGTTTTAAATGGAATTTAAAATATAATAATAGCTAGTTAAACATAATTGTTTAAAGTTTTTGGTTAGCGTTAAAATCATAGACGCTCTACAAGATTTCAAGTCACAATCCTCTAGAATCTCAACATTCACGCTAAAGGCATCTAATAAAATCTACACCGTAACAAATGCCCACGCTCCCACTAATACCAAAAACAAATCTTCAAAAGACTGAAAGAAACTGAAGAATTCTGGTACCTACTCGTCCAGACCATCAATAAAAACCTCAAAAATCACGTAAAAATATTAATAGGAGACTTCAACGGTCAACTAAACAGAGAAAGAAGACATCATTGGAAAATGGCCCGCACAAAAAAGAACAAACAAAAATGGACAAGAGAGTCATCGATCTCTGCAGAAACCATGGAGTAATCTCCAATTCCACATATTTCAAGAGAAAACCTCACAAACTCAAAACATGGAAACACCCTGACTACGCTAAAGGAGAATGGCAACTGGATCCTGTCTTCATGGACAAACAACAACACAGAGAGATATATAATGTCAAAGTCATCAGAGGAGTAGACACAGGTTCGGATGACTAAGTAGTAAAAAATAAAATTACTACTAAATTAAAGTAACTACCCAAAAGAAACAACAAAATAAAGCTCCTAAACCTAAATGAAAGAAGGACCCTACTCAGCTAATCAAAAATGAAAATTTTCAAAAAGCAACTGAAAAATAAAAATCAAGGACCTAGTTAATAAGCTTAACCAAATTGCAGAGGAATTAGCCCCAATAAAACCCCGTAAAAAGCATCAGTGGTGGAATAGTGAATGTGACAAGGCAATTGAGAAAAGGCATCAAGCATGACTACCAATCTCAAAAATCAGATGTCTTTCCAAAATATAGCAAAATATAGAAAATAAACCACCCAGACTCTAAGGAGAACAAAAAGACATCATAAGGGCACATTTATAATCAATTGAAGAAGAATTCAACAAAACACAATCGAGAGATTACTTTAAATCATTCGGAAAACAGCTTCAGAAATATGAACCTTCAACGCTATTAATTGATGATGAAAATAGTAATCTGACCCATAACAATACAGACAATGCAAGAAGGCTAAATACTTCAATACACTCCTAAATTGCAAAGAACTTCTTAACTTAGACACCGACATTCCAATAATAACTCCACCAGCAAACATCAACCCAACAATAAATGAAGTCTACCAAGCACTGGATGAGATGAAAAATTACAAAGCAGCAGAAATATGCAGGAAGGTCAGCTAAAATTGCTCTTCATCAACAGCCTGTCAACATCTGGATTCTGGACCACGGCCATCATTCACCCAGTAAGTACATAAAAATTGCAGAAACGGATCCTAAGAACTACAGGGAACTGTCACTCTTAGACATAACATACAAAATCCTTTCAAGAATCATCCTTAATAGAATCAGATTACAACTTGAGAAGGAACTAGGACAATAACAAGAAGGTTTCAGACCCTGGAGGAGCTGTTCTAACCAGAACATGAGTCCCAAGCTTATAATGGATTACAACAGGAAGAGAAATAGAGATATGGTGATCACATTTACAGATTTCCAAAAAGTATATGATTGCATCCACAGGGAATCCCTACTAAAAATTTTGAGGCACCTTGGAGTACACCCCAAATTAATAGACATGATAAAACTGACCCCCCGTCAAATGCGTCAAAAGTTCAGGGGCGAATTATCGGAACCATTCGAGATGAAAACAGGATTACGCCAAGGTGATGGACTCTCACCGCTACTGTTCAACTGAGCTCTAGAAGTGGTAATAAGCGAATGATTTAAGCAATACCCCCCAAAAATAAAAATAGGCAGAAAGATGAAAACAAACTGCCTTGGTTTTGCTGACGACTTGGCACTACTAGCAAATGACACAGATGAAGCAAAAACTCAGATATCAGAACTTTTAAATATTTCAAGTAAAATTGGCCTCAAAATATCATTTGAAAAACAGTAATTATGCCTCAAAAACCAACAGCATTCAAAGAAATAAACATAAATGGCAATAAAGTCAAAATTGTAACCCAATTAAAATACCTTGCAGAAGCAATAACAATCTAAATGAAAAAACTTCGATCCAAATAAGAACAAACAAGGTAGCAAAAGCACAAAAATTAACCTGGGACATCTACAGAATAAAGTGCCTATCCTTAATGCAAAAATAAAATACTACAGCCCAGTTATAAAACCAGAAGCCACATATGCAGCAGAATCACTGTTTCACTTAAATGAACAATCAAACAAATTTCAGAAGATCGAAAGAAGAATTGGAAGAACGTGCATCAATCAAAAATACTAGAAAGACGGACAGCGGCGGATAGTGCCCAACAAAGTCGTGTACCAAGAGCTAGAATCCATTACTGACAATATGCGTAAAAAGAGACTGGGGTTCTTTGGGCACAAAGAGGGAATGCCAGATTCGAGACTTCTGAAGCAACTGGTACAATGCAATCTCAACTCCAAAAATACCACAACAGGGTGCAGATGGATCAGAGAAATAAGAGAGGATCTGAAAGAAATTCGGCAGGAAACCACAGACAAAATAAAATTAAACCAAAAAATCAAGGACACAAATCTCCGGTTCCAACTCACAAAGAATAAATTTACAACACGGTTATTTTCAATTAGAAGAAGAACGGGCACGAAGATCAGAACGTATGAAAAAGTACTGGGAGGACCGCAAGGCTCGAACAATCCCCTCAAAGAGACCTAGTTAATGGACCGACTAAAGTGATCCTATGTGGTCATAAAAGAAGAAGAATAAGAATATAAAAATAGCTAGTAAAAATACACAAAAACAAATAATTGCAACAAATTAATTGGCAAAAATTTACAAAACACCTGTAATTAGATAGAAAGGATATAAATAAATGTAAGAAGAATTGAAATCCTGGTTTTTCCTGAGAAATTCAAATACCGTTAAAATTATATAATTAATTGTAAAAAAATGTTATAATTAATCAATGGAATGTTTTAAGAAAATTAATGCGTATATTGTAAGTTTGGGGTGCGTTTGAAAGCAATTAAGGATTTTTTGATTTTTGGTTGAGTGCTCCTAATTAGATTAATTGAGAATAATACCAAACACGCTAATTGAACTGGGAAGGCTAATTCTTTTACGAAACTTCTGCAGAAGTTTGATATATATTTTATAATTAAATCACAATCTAATAAACAACAAAATTAAGAAATCCACTGCAAACAACAATATAGGTTATATAAATATATATATATATTTAAGGAAAACAAGATAATTGGCCTTTAAATCAAAATAAGTAAGTCAACTAGGAAATTATGGGTTATTATTTGAATATTATGGGGTCAAAATAGTTTGTTATTGCACATTGAAGATGAATAAGAATTAAATTTAAAAAAAATTTCAAAAGAGAAAACAATCCTGAGAAATGTGAGTCATGCATAACTATTGTTCCTTGGAGAACTATGATTCATTCTTTTCCAAATATATAAATTGATGACATTTTTGAAAAAATAAATAAAATATATTTTAGTATATATATATATATATATATATATATATATATATATATATAATTTCAAATAACTACAACAAGAAAAACCCGCAGATGATAGAAGAATTCTGGGAAGATCTGGAAGAAACCACGAACAAAATCCCTACGAAGCAGGTTAAAGTATTACTAGGAGATTTTAATGCCCAATTGGGCAGGGAAAGAAAATTCAGAGACACAACAGGAAAACACACCGCCCACAACTGGACAAATAAGAATGGAGAGAACTTAACAAACTTCTGCAGAAATTTGGACCTCAAAATCATGTAAACGCAATTCCAGAAACCACACAACAAACTACGGACTTGGAAATCTCCCAACAACGGCCTAGGAGAATTTCAGATTGACCACATAACGATATCCAAGAAAAACACCAGAGAAATTATGAATGTTAGGACAACCAAAGGATTTTTCGAATCCGATCGATCATCATCTCCTACAAATCAAAATTAAATTTATACCCTACAGACAAATCAAGAGAACCAAAACAAAAATAACAGAACTTTCAGAACAGACCCAGAGTACCTACAATTAAACAAGAAAGAAATTACAGAAAAAATGAATAAAATTGAGAGTAACAATTGGACAGAACTGTCAGGAAAATTAATAGAATTGTTAAAATTGGGGCAACCACCAAGAAAAAGGAAACACAGATGGTGGAACATGGCATGCGACAGAGTTATAGAAGACAGAAGACAAGCCTGGAAAAAATTTAACAGCCACAGAACACCCGAAAAATGGGAAGAATTTAAGAAGATACAGAAGGCCTCCTCCAAAATAATCCGCAGAGAAAAAAGAGGTTATGAAAACAACATGTTGAAGGAAATAGAAGTGGACTTCAACAAAAACAATACACGAAATTTTTACAGAATATTCAGGGAAAGTATGACAGGATATCAACCACCGAGCTTATGCTTCAAAAGACAAGACAGATCATTGGAGACAAACCCTGAAAAGAACTGTGAAATATTAGCTAACTACTTTGACACACTATTCAACTGGTAAAAACCAACACAGAAACTACAGTTCGAAAAGCCAGAACCTAACCCAGATTGCAAACCCCCTACACTCGAAGAAATTGTAAACATAATAAAATCACTGAAAAATTACAGAGCACCTGGAGAAGATGGACTGATTTCGGAAATCTGGAAGCTAGACCATGAAAACATTACACCTAAAATACACAGAATCATCGAACACATTTGGGAAACACACAGGAAAAATACCAGAATGTAATTTTGTCCTAATACACCCACTCCACAAGAAAGGAGACAAAAACGGACCCTAATAACTACCGAGGAATATCATTACTACCTGTGACATACAAAATTCTGTCCAAATCCCTGTTAAATCGGCTAGAACCTCAGATAGACCCACAGATAGGAGAATACCAAGGAGGGTTCAGGAAAGGGAGATCATGCAGTGAACAGATCTGGTGCTTGAAATCAATACTAACAACGAGAAAGACCAGGAACACCACAGTAATATTCGTCGACTTCAAGAAGGCTTACGACTTAATAGATAGAAAAACATTCTTCAACACATTGGAAGAAATGAAGGTGGACAACAAGACCAGAAATCTAATCCAGGAAACACTAACAAATACCACATCAAAATTGAAGTTCATGGGAGAGGTCTCAGAACCATTTGAAATTAAGACAGGAGTGAGACAGACCTCTCACCCATTCTATTTAATTCAGTTTTAGAGAAAATAATCAGGACATGGGAAAAAGGAGTCAGTGGGGTAAAGATGGGGAGACACAAGGATAGAATCGTAAACATAAAATGTTTGGCATTCGCTGATGATATAGCCATCACAACAAATAGTAGAAAAGAAGCCAAAGTAGCTCTAGAGACACTCCACGAAATCTCATCCAAAGCAGGGCTACAAATCTCCTACGAAAAAACACAGTACATGGACACAAAATCCACAGACAGCTCTATCAATGCTAAATTAAGACACTACAATACAGTAGTTCTACCAGAGGCCTTGTATGCCTCAGAAACAACGGTAATCAAGGGACGAACGAAAATCAAGGATATAGAAAAACAAGAGAGGAAAATACTTAGAAAGATCTATGGGCCAGTTCAGAAAGAGGGGATCTGGATAAAGAGACCAACAAAAGAACTGTACAAACAGACAGACGGTTACAAACAACATCAGGAAAAGAAGGGTAAAATTCTATGGACACATATATAGGATGAATGAAAACAGACTGACTAAGAAAATTTTTAACATAGTGATGACAAATACAGTGAAAACCAACTGGATAAAGGAAACCTTGGAAGACCTCAAGATACTCAACATCTCCACAGAAGACATGACCAACAGGAAAAAATACAGAGGAAAAATCAGAAAACA
Organism: Phosphuga atrata; assembly: GCA_944588485.1. Classification (NCBI taxonomy): domain Eukaryota; kingdom Metazoa; phylum Arthropoda; class Insecta; order Coleoptera; family Silphidae; genus Phosphuga; species Phosphuga atrata. Next base: position 29,613,879 of record OX155901.1, on the reverse strand, counting down.
GAAGTTTGAACAAACTCCCAAAGAGAAGAAAACAGGAAAGAAGTGGTCAGAAGAGATGAAGAAGAAACGCAGTGAATATAAGAGAGGTTTCTGGGCAGAAAGAAGAAGACAGAAAAAATTACATGTTAATTGATTGTGTTTTAGCGCTCTCCTTAAAGGGGAATTATCAATAATAATAATATAATTTCAAATAAATCAATTTAGAAAATTTTTGATTGAAAACACCAATCAAATCAATTTAGTAATTAATTTTACAGTTTTATGAAACATAATACCTTTTTAGTCTTCTTTTTTAAAATTTAATCAGACTAAATATTGACTGCTGTTAATTGATAAATTGCATCAAGCTACCCGATTAAATGCAATGGCACATAGACCACACCCAATCCTACAGTTTATCACAGAGTTTTTATCACACACTCCTAAAGATTTTTATATAAATTAGAGAAATTAAATTCTTTTAAACCCACACACATACATACATATAATCAAAAAAATTGAAGGGTTTCTAAAAAAATAATAATGAAATAATGATAAAATGTTATACAAACCAATAAATACTGGTATTTCCTATTCACAGAAAGTAATCTTGTAAGATAATAAAAGATTGGGATTAAAAAAAAATAATATTGAAAATATTTCATACAAAACAAAACGATACGTTTATTATATGAATATGATGGTTGTGACTGTTACTACGTGGTAATTCATACTTACACTGAATTGAAAAATTCACTAGGTTTTAACCACACTTAATACGTATAATATGTAATAGTGAATTTTTCAATTCAGTGTGCGTTTATTATATGTTCTGAAGACTATAGCACGGAATTTTTATTAAAGCTAGGATATGATTCACATTTACAATGGAAGTAGATGTTAGATTTTGTACACCACGGATCAAATGATTGGATTTTTTTATGAATTACCAAGTGAAGACCAAGTGAATCACATGACACCAATCAAATTATTTTTGATGAATTTTCAGATTCACCTCTAATTCTTCTGCTCAGAAAAAAATAAAGTCACTAAAGCAAATGTTCTTATTATCTCCTGGTGCATATTCCTGACACAACTTGTTGAATTACCACCTTGTTTTTTTATGTAAAACCGAGGGTTATCAATATCTATTAGAAAATAGTACTTTCATCTACAAATTTAACAAATCCGTTTCAACATCACAGAAAAAATTCGACAAACCACAAAAAGTACACAATTACCATTTTTTTTAACAGGGGGTGGTGTGGAAAACGCAGTAAATATTGTACAAAGCTAATCCAACAATTCAAACATGACAGCCAATACAGTTAATTTTATATACTGATCATAATTAATATTTATGAAATTAAAAAAGAAAAAAGTATTTATGAAAATACATCACTGCAACAAATACGTAAACTCTATTTCAAATTTCTAACAGTAGTTGATGAATGTATGCACAAAATAAATAAAAAAATCTAATTAAAATTGTGCAACCAAAATTAATACAAGTGGCTAGAATTATAAATTATATGTTTTTATAAAATCACATTGGGACATACCTGAACCCTGACATATCCATGACATTAAAGGTAATCAAATTTGGTCCTACTTCCATATAAGGCCAATTAGTAAATATGAAGAAAACAAGTGAAGCAAACATTTTTCCCATAATCATAAAATAATCCAAAAATTAGCATCATTTTACTTCTACCACATTAAATTGACTACAAAGAGATAAAGTACTGGTAAAAAAATTAAACAAAAAAATAATTGCCATATGTAAGCCGTGTCAAATATGCTTGCGGTCTGATATGATCCATTCTTAGCTTTCGAGAGTTGTGTATGAGAAAATTCTATAATTTAAAAAAATATAAATGATTGAATAGAAATACAAATAGAAATCTTAGCAAAGCACACAGCTTTGCACAAGAAAAAACTAAATTCATGTCTAACAAATTTAAGGAAATTAAGGAACTACACACAAATATTGGATGCAGCGATAGGGTCAAACACTTCAAATATTTAGGAGAAACAATAACAGACACTGGAATAGAAAAAGAAGCTGTCAAACTTCGAGTAGCTAAATTTAGGAGAGCACAAATTTTAACACAGAAGTTGTATAACAAAAAATTTTTATCTCGCAATGCAAAGTTATTATACTATACTACAGTTACAAGAACAGAAGTACAATATACCCCAGAAATACTCTCTCTCAAGAACAAAGGACTAGTAGGAGAGATCGAGAAGAAGATAAGAGTAATTTTGAGAAAGATTCTTGGTGGACACAAAAATGGGTAAAGATGAGCAATGAAAAGACCATGCAATTTATGAAACCAGTCACCACAGAAATGAGAAAGAGAAGGCTGATGTTCTTCGGTCATCTGGTGAGAATGGATGATAGCAGATTAATGAAAAAAATCTTCAACTAAGTAAACAAAGGAAGACACCCAACTCTTGGTTGGAAGGAATAAAGAAAGACCTCACAGAACTTATAGAAATGGACTCAATGAACAGGGATAACTACAGAAAGGCAATAAATGAATTTGAGGTTTTTCAGGAGGCTCCAAAAACTAAGACCAACAGGAAACAGCTGAACATCTGGCGAAAATGGCAGCAGGAAAAAGAGCAGCCTTATAGAAGAGAAATAGAATAGATATATAGAAGAGAAGAGGCAAAAACAAAATATGAAATAGAATTTGTAACACAGTCCTTAGTTGGCCAATTCGTGTAAATAAATAATTTATGATTGAATTCCCAAAAAATAACTTAAATTAACTTTAATAAGTAACCAATTCAATTAAAATATAAATTAATAAGCAGAATTTAATGAATTAAATTTAAAACATATTTGTTGTTAAATCCAAAGACAAAAAAAATACAGATTGTTATTCAAACAGGTTATTTATGTTGAGGCTAGACAGTACTGTCTCATTTACTCGTTTTCAATGTCATTGACAACTTACTTATCCATCAATAATTGTAATTCAATTCTGACCAAAATACAGTCAATAGATGACTGATATGTCACAACTGCATACCTAAAAACGAGGCTAATAGTTTTCTCCATTTGGAATAACATCATGAACATACAAAGGCTGATAACATTCTTTCAAATAACACAAAGTATCATTTTAATTCAATATTATTATTATTTTAACAATTTGAACACACTTAAAACATTATAGTGGTGAGTGTAAGTAAACAAGTGTTTAATATCATATTAATAAATGTAAACCAAATGGTATAAACAGATATATAAATGATATAAACGAATTTTTAATAAAATATTTATGTTTAATTTCGACTAAACACACAAATTAAAATTGTATATTCGTCATCATTATAATACAATATTTGTTTGATTTTCACACATAAATTAACATTACAATTTCACAAAATTTCATGTATTGATTGATATTGAAGATATTTTTATAAATAAATGATGTACATTATAAATTAAACTAAACATTGTTTGTAGATTAAAATGAGCTCACGTTGACAAGATTAAGTGTTATTAAACATTTATTTAAGATTATTTATATATAAATAAAAAATAGTAAATATTTGTTCAGGAAGTACCTAATATTTTTGTAATAATTTACAAATTTTAATAGCAAAATATTTAATGAAATATAGGGAATATTTTTCTAAAGGTGATTCAAAAAAACGATAACGTTTCTTTAACCTAAATCTTATTAAGAATAGGATCACTCACAAAAAGTTTAATTCATTAAAATGTCATCAGTATAGAAGAGCCAAGATTTAAGCAGGAATGTTGTGTATTCTGTATTACTATCTGGAGAGAAGTCTTCAACACAATGGCAACAACCATGAAAAAGATTGAAGAATTTGAGATGTGGCTTTTGGGGTGGATACTAAGTGACAGAACATGTAATTGAAATCCTTAGAAGAATGATAAAAGAAAAAGAAATCCTCAACACAATTAAAACAAGGATACTTTAATATCTAGGCTACAATCTGAGGAATGAAAGGAGATACAGTCTTTTACAGTGTATACTACAAAGAATAATAAACCAGGAAAAGTAGCATTTAAACAATTTCAAGCTTGAAAAATTTAAGAACCTGGTTTGCAATGACTACTACAGAAATCTTTTGGTCAGCTGTAAACAAAGTTAAAGTAGCTATAGTCCAGAGCTGATAGGCAAAATAAAGTTTCTTTAACACTGTGTGTTCAATCTAATTTCTTCATCTTGTTTCGAATAGGCCTACTATGGACCATGCTTGTTCAACTGTTGGACTTTGATCTTTACCAAGTATTGTCTCATCTTCTGCCAGTGTAACTCCTTTCTTCTATTCATGGGGTAGGTAGGGGTAGGTCCCTTCTGGGTTTTTCCTGAAATCGACGGACTTCCATCACAGTGCGCCTCACAGTCTGTCTGCTTTGGAGATCTGTTGTTCCCAGTTCTTTAATATCCTTCTTGGTTTCTGTCAACCAAGTGGTACGAACCTTCTTGTTATGCTAGAAGGTGAATAGATGGTTGTTTAGTCAGTTTGGAGGCAATCTTGCAACGTGGCCATAGAAAGCTACCCTTCTTTTCCTTGCACAGTCAGAGAGCCTCTCAGTATGTTTGTAGAGCTCAGAGTTGTGTTGCCTTCAGAATTTCCCATCTTCCTTTACTGGGCCTAATCCTCCTGAGGATTCTCCTCTCTCTGACTTCTAATTTCTCTACCAGACCTCTTTGGTTCAAGAAAAGTTCACTCCATGGCATACAGGGATTCTGGTCGTATGACTGATGTGTAGTGCTTAAATTTCAGGTTGCGTAACAGGCATATCTTATTGTAGGTGTTCTTAGTCAGTCGATAGGCTAGTTCTAACTTGTTGACTCTCATGGATAATGATGCTCTACCTGATAAGTTGAGTTCTAAATCCATTTGCCGAGATACTTAAATTTATCAGTCCTCTTGATGTTTCCCTGCTCTAGTAACATCTCTCTGCTTGCTTATTTGATGTGGGTGAAGAATTTTGTTTCCTCCAGCAAGACTTGAAGACCCACTTTGGCAGCCTGTTTTATGAGGCAATTTACCTGCATTGTTGCATTTCAAGAGAATCAGCAATCATTGCCATGTCATCTGCAAATGCTAGGCAATCTACAACCAATCCATCGTTCTTAAGTTCCAGGTAGATACCACTCTGAACACCCAATTGATCAGTTCCTTGCACCATTTTCTCATAACCTTTTCAAGAAGACAGTTGAAGATAAGTTGGGAAAGTCCATGCCTCACTCCTGTTTTTATCTCGAAGCATTCTGAGATCTCGCCTCTAAATTTAACCTTGGAATAGGTTTTAGTCAAGGTTTCTAGGATGAGTCTGCAGCTTTTGTTGTCTAGCTTAAGTTCCTGGACTACTCTGTTAAGCATTTCTCTATCAATGGAATCATAGGCCTTCCTAAAATTAACAAAGGTGATGACCACTTTGCGGTTTCTCATCTTGGAGTATGCAAGTACATTTTTAAGATTGAGGATCTGTTCATGTCCTTTATGATCTCAGTTAGCTTGCCCACAACATTGTTTCCAGACCCTTTCCACAGTTCAGCAACGATAGTCCTTTCCAGCTGCCTTAATATTCTTAAGTTGAATGATCTGGCCAACTTCTTCCAATGAAGGAGGCAGCAAGTCCGGGTTAGGTGTGGTTTGTTAATAGTCGAAGGCATCACTGGGTGGATCACAGTTGAGTAGGTTTTTAAAGTACTGAGGTAACAAAATCTATAATTATTGTAATATTGTATTTCAACATGTCTGTACTTAAATCAAAGATGTTTGTTGTCCATGTTGAAGGGATTTTAGAAAGATGAGATAAGATTAGTTATGGCTAGACAAGATTACGTAAACTTAGAGAAGAGTAAACAGGATAAAACAAGCCCTGACAAGATTAGACAGAACTTGCCTTTTCGAGTTTCAATCTAAGATTCACTAAAATAACTGTCATGCAAACTGGACTAGAACTACTAGAAAAAAATTATTACTTACTGGATGTTGGAAGCAAAAGTTTAAAAGGATTACACAAATTTATACTATTAATATTTAGTTGCTTTGTTTTGTATTCATAATAACATTGAATGAATGATTTAAATTATATTATTGGAAATATTTTTGCCAAGAAGAGAACCTTATGATTAGTAACACTTGGTTCCAACTACCTAATAGACGACTCTACACTTGGACATCCCCACAACATCAGCCATACCACATAATATGAAACCAAATAGACTTTATACTAGTCGACAAGAGATATCACAATGGTGTACTTGGTGAGAACGTATTAAGGGGTGGACAGATCATAACCCCGTAAGATCATAAACCCTCATAAAGGTCAGATCATAACCCCGTAATAGCTCAAGTAAGATTCCGTCTTAAAAAGATAAAGCATAAAATCAATAGAAGGCCAAACATGGAGGCACTCCAAGATCCAAAACTACAAGAGAAATTGAAATGATGATCTAAAAAAGGCCTGTTTGTCAGAAGAGCAAACGGTGGAGGCCAAACTTACGCAAATATTTAAAAATATCCAGAAAACATTGAAAACACCAAACCGAAGGAATTACAAAAATGTGGACCAACAGAAATATAATGAACCGAACTAAACCATAAGAAGAAAGATTAGAAAAGCCAAAGAAAAATGGATGGAAGAAAGATGCCAAGAACTACAAGTCAAACATGATCTGTTCAACATCCACAAAAAAGTGAAAAATATAGCTGGATATACCAGAAGCCACCTACCATCCAGATTAGTAAATGAGGACAACCAACTTCTGACAAATAAAAAAGAATTGAAACAAGAGTGGACAAAGTATTTCCAAAATTTGTTCAATGGCGAAACTAATTTACCAAATCAAAAAAACCAAATCAAGGAGGAGACACTGGCCTGAACATGATAAAAGTTATTAGAAGAAGTTATTAAAGCAATAAAATCCACCAAATCAGGTAAAGCTGCAGGACCAGATGACATCTACATAGAAATCTTAAAGCTTATACAAGAGCGATACATCTATTAAACGTGGATTACGTCAGTGCTGTATATACTATCACAATTGTTGTTCAATATCTACTCAGAACAAATATTCCAGAAAGCCTTGGAAAAACTCTACAGATGGAATCAAGATCAATGGTGAACTATTGAACAACATCAGGTACGCGGACGATACGGCTATATTTGCAGAGAGTGCAGCTTTTCCTGCAACGTTTCATGAACCAAATAATAGCAGAAGATGATATGAAAAGTAAATACGGCCAAAACGAAAACAATGGTTATCAGTAGAACCAGATATCCAAGCCAATTTGCAAGTATACAATAAGCAAATAGAGCAGATCGCTAAATGTAAATACTTGGGCAGCTGGATCACTGAAGACCTAGATCCAGATATGGAAGTAAGGACACCCAACCTTCAGTAATGAAGAAGGCACCTAAAGAAGAAGATTGGAAGTATTCGTATAATTTAAGGAAGCAGCTACAGCATATACATTAAATTATACTGTTGTCTACTTGCACAAATATAATAAAAGAATTATTATTATAATGATTCACTATACAACAATTTTAATTTATGAATCACTACCCAAAATGGAGAAAACGAAGGATTCTCTTAACTTTCTAAGGATACAGATGTTAGAAGTTCATTTCAAAATCACATCGAAACACATCTTGCAATTAATGTGTTAGAAACAAAAGATTAGAAATAATAAAAGGGGAAAATTTCCTAATGTGTACCGGCACCTAAATCATAATCTCTCAATTATTCAATATTGGTAATACCATACCGCATTATAGATAATCGAATAAGCTTAATAAAGTCAGAACACAGCCTGAATATATAAATATATTCAACCTTTCCGGAGCTCTACAATATTATTAAGTCTTTTTAGGACTACCAAAATCAATCTCATGTGAAATTTTCCAGTCATTCAGTGGACTGGGACCCAGTAAATACTGGCAAATTTCACATGAGATTTGTTCTGGTAGTTCTAAAAAACTCAATAATATTGTACATCTCCGGAAAGGTGGAATATATTTATATATTCAGGCTGTGTTCCAACTTTAATAAGTTTATCTCAAGTATTCTATGATCATTTAATACAACAAGAACATATAGGGATGAACATAACAACTTCAGCATATTTTCTACATTATACATATTTTCATAGTAAATTATTATTTATATTTGGTGATGAACTGAATTAAAAAGATCCGATAAGACTAATCCAACTTTTATAAATTATATAATTAGCAATATCATTTTAAAAAATTCCTAAATTATTTATACGAGGAAGGAATTGTCTATATTTAATATAACAGATTAATTCCTTGCGCAGTATTTTAACATAAAGTTTTAGTTTAAGGTTTTCTTAAATGCTGCAAAGTGTACCGAAGCATATTAGGATAAGTACGGTTTAGAATAATTGGTAAATACTGAACATTGAAAACAACAAAATGCTAAACAACAAGAAATGCTAAATCACATCTCAAACTTATTCTCAATTATGGCAGATCAAGTGCATCATCAAATCAATAAACGAAGTTTTGCTTCTTCTAGAAAGAAGACTGCAACGAAAATATCATTCAATTAAATGTTTCTACTAATGTATCTGAGCATTCAATGTAACGCAGGTATATGAAACAATTGTGAAGTTGTACAATGACAGTTTGAAATTCACTGGCCTAAGTCTTTTAATTACTCTATCATTTGATGTAAATTATTTTATTACAAATTTGCCCGATGATACAAAATTCCTTAAGTGATACAATTTCGACAACTCTCCCTTACTACGTAAAGAAACGAGATTTCCAAAAAAATATAAATTATTTTAGCAAAATAATTTTGGAAATTGATAAAAGCATTTATAGATGAACCATAAGGACTATGGAAGAGTTTACTAGTACAAATGTATGTTTAACGGTTGATAAATTAGAATAGAAATTTAAGGTTAAACAAAAATTTTCTAGAACAATACTGATTTTTAGTTGCGGGAACAATTTAATTTTCGTTTAATTATTTCATAACTTATAAATTAAATATAATGTAATTTTGGTTGAACTTACACAATTCATTACTTACTAATTTCAACAAGAATTTTCAACTAACAAAGACATCTAATTTAAAAATTTGTGAATAAATTGAAATTAAGGGACAAATATTTTCTAAACAAATTCATAAATCAAGTTTTTGTTGCATACAGAACAGTAGATTTGGTACACTATGATATCCATGTTATTTTTGGAGGGAAAAAGTTAATATTAAATTTATTTAAAAATATCTTCATCCGAACACTCAAAAACCAATTTTGGCTGATGTTAAATACGAAAACACAAGAATAAAAGACAAAAATAAATGGTTCCGTTGTTAAAAAGAACATTATCATTTTAATGAATAAAATATTTTATCAATCTAATTTTGTAGTTGAAATTTATTGATTTTTTTTAATGAATGTAATGTAGAGTAGGGACTTTTTTAGAAAAAAGTGTTTTAATATTGAAAAAGGTGATTTAGAAGGGAACAAAATGTCTTGAAAGAATAAAATGAGTATGGATTTTTCAAGATCAACTGTCTGTATAAAAATGAAGGTGAAGGGCGGTAAAAGTGAAAAAATACAATGGATAAAATTTGAGAATATAGGAAAATTACATAACTTGGAGCATGTAAATTTCACGTGCGAAAAATATTGGGATTAATAAATTTAGCAGGTGGGAAAGAACGGCCATTTATACAGACACTAACTGAAAACTCCGAGATGTTAAAGAATCTATTTTTACAACTACAGAAACGCCCATCGGACTTAACAAAGTGAAAAATAGATCAGACAGTTTCTTTTCCTTGGGAAATTCGGTTAGAAACTGTCCCGCCATGTTGGCATTTAGGGACATGCAAATCTACATGCCGAAATACGGAAAGAAATATTAAACAAATACACGAAATTTCGCAAATTTTAATTGTCACGGGCAATGTTTAGGTTAATTTAAAACTACCGAATCGTAATTTGACACGAAACATCAAAGAATACTTAAAAAAAACAAAACTTACCTTCTTTCAGGCGCATACGACATGTTCCACTTGCGTTTGTTAAAACGGAAAAGGCTTCAACTACTCGCCGCAAGGTGTGATATTCCTACGCCGACAACGAAATAACCTTTAAAACCCGAATCATTGCATATTATTGTAAAATCAATTTCACTTGATACCAAAACTCACCTTGTAAATTGCGAAAATTATATTTCAAAATTTCTGGTATTATACAGAAATATATGGTTTGTAGGTGCTGTACTTATCAGTGCTGTTTTATAAAGAGGCACGGGGACTCTTGCCCGGAAACTGGAACCCCAACGTGGTAGAGCCCGCGAACTTTGAAAATTTGACACTAGGGATTTGTCTTCTCTAGAAACGTCAAAAGATAATTTCATGGGAAACTATAGCTATTTTTTGGACACAAATTCGTTTAGAATTTCGACAGAAAATATTTTTAAATAATTCATTCAATTAGTGATAAAGAAAACTGAATGCGTTTTATCCAAAGGATTTTATAACTATTTAGATATTTTTTAAAAGATTTTTTTTTCGAAAATAATTTTAAAAAAAAAACAAATTTTGTGAAATATTATTAAAAGTACAAAGTTTGGAAATATTTAGGTTTTTAGCCAAAATTTTACCTTGAAATTTGAAAACCCATAAAGATCTAAAATTACCCATTTTTTTCTTTCCATTAAACATAATTCATTAAAACTCAATTTCTCCTATGATGGAACTTATTATACAGTCAGCCCTCGATTTAAGCGATTTCAACTTCCGTGATTTCGTACTTTAATTCGCGATTTAAGAAAAAATCGATCGATTTTTAAAAATGTGGGATTCTACAGTTAGATCTTATTGTTAGTACTGATTTGCAGTCTAAAATAATTACGATGAAAACTTTAACATTAATAGAAGAAATGGGAAAAATACTGAATACGAGAATAGAAGATATGCAGGGCCGGATTAATCATGTCGGGGGCTCCTAGGCCAGGGGTCGGCAACCTGCGGCTCGCGAGCCACATGCATCTGTTTCGATGGAAGGCTCTCCAGTTCCATAAGCAAGAATTAATTATTTTATTATCGAAACCCTTAAAATCGTGCAATCGATTATATCGCACACCTAGATCTAAAGAGAGCATCGAATTCCTTAACTCACTACCTAGCGACCAATAAAACAGATTTAAAAATAGTTCCAATACTCAATTCTACATGAAGCTAGAAGCCCGTCTTGTTGAACGAGCGGGCCGCGCTCCTCTCCGCCAAAACAGGGACATCGTTAGTCAGTATTACAAGCGGAACTCACGTGCTGAGTAAATTAAAGTTACATTTTGACTTGAACCAGTGTTGATAGTAAGGTGAGTAAAGTTTTTGTTTTTATTTAGTATTGGTACCGTAATTTTGATTTTTTTTTGAATTCGTAGTTGGGTCTGTTTTGTTGAGTCATTTTTTAAACTCTTCGAATTTGATAAAAAAAAAAACAAATTAAATTCAACCTTTTTGCTAGTGGCGATTGGAGTCTTTTCATCTTAATTATATTTTATTTTCATCCTAGTAAATACACAATTTGTTACGTTTTTACTGAACAGTGTTTGAGTAAATGGTTGATTGAAATTTTTTATTTTATAATTCAGAAAAAGAATGAGTCGTGGACGGTTTTTAGTAATTATGGTTGAAGAAAGAGACAAAGAAAACTTCAGCCCTAGCTCACTGACTTAATATGAAAATATATAACCATATACTAGCCCTTTAGAACAGGAATTTGAACAAATAACACAGAAGGAGACGGTAATAGTAAACAGGTTATAGCTAGAAGATGACCTCAACATCTCATTAGGCGATGAAGACTCACCTAAGTAAACTCATACCGGCTTATCCATGGTTGATAAATCTATTCCGAGCACGTCTAAACAACAGCAGACTTGTACAGCAAATTTTTAGATTTCACCAGTCCGAAGTGACGAAAGTGACATTGACGACTCAGATGAACATCCCAATTTTCGGTTGATTCATAAAAGTAAGACACCATTTAAGGTCGTACCTTCTACTTCATCGTTGTCTTCGTCCAGCACCAGCAGTAGGGATGCCACCTCAGACCTGGGTCTCGCCTGGAGACGATAACTAAAAACATTTTGCGTATACAATTAGGACAGGTAAAGCAGAAAAAAATATGCAATATGCAAAATAGTATATAATAAATAATTTATTTATATTTCCATGTATATTTCTTGTTTGACATCGCAGCCTTTACAAGATCGGAATTTTCTGGTGTTTTTATGAATTAAAAAAACTGTCGACAGCTTATGTCAACATTAAGTTTTATGCATAATTCTGCCTTTTCCAACTCAACCCGCATCCTGTTGCGATTATCTGTATAGGTATCGATAGAATCTTACCAAATCTTACCTACCAACTTTTGGTAGTTCAGTGAAAACACCAGAGGAAAATATTTGTATCCATTTTTTATTAGTTGGCAAATCGAGCGATTTGGTGGAATGAATGATATTTTTAAGAAGGCAGATATCATAATAATTTATCGGCATTTAGTTCCACATTTACGTATATTGCAGCATCTAAAAAATCTTAGTATTTGAAATTTTCGTTCTTAAGATTAATTACTGAAAAATATTTGAATGGGCTGTTTTCAAAATTATAAAACTTTTCCAATAAGTAATCAATTGCCTTTCTGTACACCTTTTTCGCTTCAGTCACATTTTGTGTTTTTCATAGATACTTAGGGCATCTAAACTTGTATTCACTTTACTACTGAGAAATTGTTCTTCATGTTCTTCATGTCCACATTATTTTTTGAGATAACATTATGTCATGCAATTAAGAACTTTTTACCGTTTGATTTGCAAGCTGTAAAATGCTGATTCATAAGTCCCATAAAATGATGCACAAAATGAATATAACATTTGGCTAAAGATAAACTATCTTATCGTCTCGAATCTCATCTTCACTATCCTTCACGAATTTCCAAATGATTTTGTGCGTATCTTCTTCGCCCAGTGGTACAAAATAAAGTTTTAACGCTGACTGGACATTAACAATTATTTCTAAAGCTTTATGTAGAGCTTTATCTAAAGCTTTATGTCGAAAGCCATTTCGTCATCACGTGGCGTATAATATTGTCATATTCCAATTCCAAAAAATCAAAACAAACTTTTAGGTCTTAATTCTTTTAGAGCTAATAGAAAATTCAACATATATTTCTAATACCAAGGTATCAACATTGAAATACAATGCCTTACATGCGTGTCTAGTCATCTTATCTGCATTATAAATTACATGGCAGTTACAATTACATTTCAAAGTTTTTGAATTAAGGTTTGTTAATTTTTGGATACAGATTTATTCTTGCCGTAATTAACAGATACGTTATCTGCAGAATAAGAACTTAAATTTGATAAGTTAAGTCTGCATTCTTCAAGACAATTCAATAATCTTGTAGCAATTGCCTCATAAGTTTCGTCTGAATCTTCATAAAGGTCAATAATTCAATTTTGAATTCCTTTTTCTAAGTGGAAATATTGAACTGCAATTGAGAACATTGTTCTGTTGCCTTTGTTGGACGCATCGTTTGCCAAGGAAAACGGAATTGCTTTGCCTTTATTGATTCCAAGTTCGTCAAGAACTACTTGAATAGACTTAGGTGCTAGAATGTTTGTAGGCTTAGATGTTTGTAGTTATATTAGGTGCTAATTGCTTCGGTTTTTGTTCTGCCACAATGGATTTGTTTTCCAATTTTTGAATCAAAATATAATAACGAAATGATTTTCATTCCACAGTCAATGCAACAATAACTGTGATTATGTTTTAAACCGTGGTTAAAGAGGTTTATATATTTTTCTATGCGTTGGGTCGTTACAAGACATACATGCGACACTCGTATAATTTTGTGTATATTCAATTTTGCTTACGCCGTCCGGAGAAATAATACTAAAACCCGGAGCCCGGAGATAATTCACTGAAACCCGGAGTCTCCGGGCCAAACCTGGAGAGGTGGCAACCCTAATCAGCAGTAGCAGCTCTTCAAGTTCTAGTAGCTCATCGGACAATGAAGATGACAGTGCACATGTAAAACTTTACCCTCAAAACGCTATGGTTGTTGAAATTATTGGCCAAAACCCCGCGATAGAAGAAAAAAAGGTTAAAAAGAGTGTACGAAAAACAACAATTTGGTTCAAAAGTGCTGAGAAGTTCTGGTAAAGCCTATCAGTCTTTATCGAAATCAAAGATACAAGTGTCAAAGAGAAAAGTTGGACCCCCTGTGGAGAAAAATGTCAGTTAAAATGTAAAGATAAGATCGATCAAATATCAAGGCAATAGCTTTTTGATGCGTTTTGGGGACTTGGCAATCTTGAAAGGCAGAGAGAATTTGTAGTGCGACACTATATTTTTGTTGAATGATGATGGATCCAAACTTAGGGTATGAGAACCGTTTTTTAAATTCACTCTTGACTTGAGTTATAAAGCAATATAAACGGCACTTTCCAAGAAGAAGTCGGAGTGAGGAGTCATACAAGTTGATTTGAGAGGAAAACACGGCCATCAATCAACTATTAATCCACAAATTAAACAGAGCGTTATAGATTTTATAAATTGTATTCCAATAATTCCATCTCCCTACTTGAGAGCTCAAACGATAAGAGAATTTATTTCAAGTGATAAATCTTTGGCCAATATCTACAGAGATTATAAAGAACGTCTTCCACATTCAACAGAATATTTAACACAGAATTGAATATTTCATTTCTTAGTTTTTCGTACCGCGAAAAGATCAATGTGATCTGTGCGAAAGGTACAAGAACTCATACGTAGAAGAAAAACGCAAGATAAGCCAAGAATATGAACAGCATCTGAAAGAAATAGCTTTCTCAAGAACTGAAAAGGAAAACGACAAAAAGGACCGATGGTACTATCCCTATTCTTTTATAAATCCAAGATCCACTGCCTCAATTTCACTGATTTAAAAAGAGAGCCAACTAAAAACTAAATTCACCAACACAGGTTCAACTTAAAATAATACACAAAAAATATACACACATTTGTTAAGCAATACGTGAATAACTACAAAAATTTTCAGCCCCAATACACGATTAAAACAAAAACTTCTTATAACATCTTTCTTCTATCTACACTTAAAAAAGTATTGATCAATATAGAAAACTCATGCAGTACTCAGGGACACGGTAATCAGTTTTTCACCTTTTCTGAAAAAAGTGTTTTTTTGAGTTGTTCGCTGTTTAGATCTAGGTGCGCGATATGAAACTAATTTCGTTTATTGCACTAGCTAATTTTCTTCACATTGTCTGTTACAATTCTTACTGTATGAAATTCGGATTTCATATCATTGCTCATTCTCTTTCGAAGAAGACAATGGGGGTTGGACGAAGTCGTTTGCGTTAATATGCAACTCAGATAGCCTTCCGACTTGTCTCATTTACCACGAAAAAGTCGCACACAAAAAGAAGTCAAATTTTGTGAGACACTTCACTACGAAACATATCCAGTTCGCTGGTAAATATTCAACGAGTAAAGCACGAAAAAATGCTGTCGAAGAGCTTCAAAAACAAAAGTCTAAAAGTTTAAAAGTTCTAGGCTAAGTAACTGGGCCCAATCAAAAAAATCCAAATAATGTCTGGGAAGCTTTTCAGTATCACTAGAAATTGCAAAAAGTGGAAAATCATTCAAGGCTAGTGATTACGAGTCGAAGTTAGCATCTGAAGATCTGTTTTATGATTTCAAAAACAAAGCAGAAATCAAGGAAAAATCAAAGATTTGCCATAATCTGCTAAAATAGTACAAGATAGAGCTGCTCAGGTGTCTTCAAATGTTACACATATGCAAGTGGAAGATATTCAAATCACTTCTGCTTTATTACTTGCTATTGATTGTGGCATAAAAGAAACGCCACAAGTTGCCATTTTCGTTTGGTATAAGTCGCCGCAAGGTCCAAAAGAAGAACTGCAAGGATTGCAACCACTTACAGGACAAACTCGTGGGGAAGATACAAAATGCTGTGCACAAATACCTGGAAGACAATAGATGCCAGTAGTATGCAAGGAATAAATAGAGATTAACACTGATTCTTCAGAAAAATTAAACCACGACATTCTAACGTTTTACTGAATAATACATCAAGAAGCGTTTTGTGCCAAATATTTCCGTGCGAGATAGTTGAGGTCATGAACTTGGTAACTAAGATTATTAACATCATCGTGGCAAAAGCACCATCGCCAATTTAAAGAATTCATTAAAGATGAAGAAAGACAGTATTCTGACCTACTTCTGCACAATAAAGTACTATGATTTTTCAAAGGTAACGTATTGAAACATTTTGCTTTGTGCTTGGCCATACCTATTTGGAGGAAGACAAATGGCTTCAAAAATTCAACTTGTAGATATCACAATGAAACTAGATGAGCTAAATCTAAAACTGCAAGCAAAAGGGAAACCCAGTCTATGCTTTGGTGGAAAAAGTGATTTGTTTCGAAAATAAAATTACATCCTCTTGAAGACATGGAGAGCGGTAAATTACTGCATTTTAAAAATCTGAAGCAATATCACGAAAAAACCAATACAATTATTTATACGAGTTACTTAACAACGTTAACGTTAACAACGTAGCTATAAAAAATGAAGTATGGATTTTTTAAGGGATTCGAGCAATTCAAAACAAACAAAACTACTCTCGCGTTCATAGTATATCCACTCAACACAAATACAAATGAGATCAATATTGAACCATTTGCAATCGATGCTGGATCTCTACAAATGCAATTTCTGGATTAGAAAAGTAAAGACTTGTGGAGTGGCAAGCCACAGAACTCAATAGTAAGTTAGAGGAGTTGAAGGTCCAGAAATGCATGCACATCGCGCAGCACAAGTAGACAGCTTTATTAGAAATGCCGCGAAACTTCAAAGATGGCTCAATATTTATGTATAATCCGGGATGGATTAGCTGGTCTCCAGGCTCAAGATCCTGGACGATCTGCGACAAATTGCGAACTAAAACATTTTCTTGCCAAAAATGCTAAATTTTGTGCTTTCCATGATATTCCAGATTTTTCGACTTACGCCTAAATCTTCGGAACCAATTAATCGCTTCATTCGAGGATTTATTGTAATTGATGGGAAATTACAATAATAATTATTTATGGTGAACTAATTATGAATTTAGAGGAAAATAAGGGCCGCATTTACCACTAACAACAAGCAAAATAAACGTGTCTAGGGCCCTCACATTTGAGGCATTTATCATTTGAATATGAAGTAGCGAACTATCAGCTTCATGAGTCACGCCTTAAAAGTATTTCTGAAAATAATACACAAGAGACTGTTCGGACCTTGGATTCAGGATTGCATGGACACTCGCGAAGCGCTACTTGGCATTAACGTATTGACACAAAGATGTATGGATGTGAACGTAGAGGTACATGCTTGCTTCGTAGGCTATGAGAAAGCTTTCGACAAGGTCCAGCAAGAACCATTAATAACACTCCTGGAAACCAAAAACATCGCCACAGCGGACATACGAATCATTGAAAATATCTTTATTGAAATCAAACAGCAGAGGTGAGAGTAGATGGTAATTCCACAGAAAACATCAATGTTCAGAGAGGCGTTAGGCAGGGGTGTATTTTGTCTCCGATGCTATAGAATTTGTATTTAGTGGCAATATTCCAAGAAGCAATCGCTGAAGAAGAGAAAACAGGGCCGATTGTAAACGGAGGCGAGTAGTTATGGTTTTCTTTCTGTTATATTAGCCTGCCTTACTTGTTGCTTTTGCTTCGCTTGCGAGCAAATAGATAGGGGCAATACCGGCGATTATTAATGCTGTCTCTCCGAATACTGTAAGTATGTACTGCACATCCGCTGTGAATTTTTAAGTTGGACTATTACCAATTTATCCGTGCTGCTTCTTTTTTATATTTTTTCTACCCACATTAGAGCTCCATAAAGACTGGCGGCTAAGCCAATTGTGCTAGCATATAATTTCTCAGGGGTGTAAGGGGCGAAGGCAAGAAGGGACCCAAAGCCTGCCCAAAAGTCAACCTCACCTGCACGAGTGATGACCTTTTATAGAACATCCGGCGCACCCTGCTAGATAACAGACGACGCTTTGGCGACCGAGTCACGGCAGTATAGTAACCGTTAGAAGTGAAATTATGGAAATGTAATTCCATACTCAAGGAGGAAGATAACGGGAAATTACCTCCATTATACTTCACAAGAGGACCACATGATGACGACATTCAATTCAAAATGTTCCGGAAGTAAAATACAATAAGTTCTCCGATCGGATCTCCGGGGGGAACTGCTTTGAATGAAGCCAATGAAACCAGGATATAAAGACTAAATGCCCGCAAAAATATCAATATAGCGACCTGGGACGTACAAAGTTTATTCGAAGCGGGAAAGTACCTTCTACTTCATCGTTGCCTTCGTCCAGCACCAGCAGTAGCAGCTCTTCAAGTTTTAGTAGCTCGTCGGACAATGAAGATGACAGTGCACATGTAAAACTTGACCCTCAAAACCCTATGGTTGTTGAAATTATTGGCCAAGACCCCGCGATAGAAGAAAAAAAGGTTAAAAAGAGAGTATTAAAAACAACGATGTGGAAATTGAAAGTTACAAAAGTGCTGAGAAATTCTGGTAAAGCCTACCAGTCTTTATCGAAATCAAAGATACAAGTGTCAAAGAGAAGAGTTGGATCCCCTGTGGAGAAAAATGTCGGTTAAAATGTAAAGATAAGATGGATCAAATATCAAGCCAACAGCATTTTGATGCGTTTTGGGGACTTGGCAATCTTGAAAGGCAGAGAGAATTTGTACTGCGACACTCACAAAAAATAAAGCCTAAATATTTTTGTTGAAAGTTAATGGATCCAAAAGTTAGGGTATGCGAACCGTTTTTTAAATTCAGTCTTGACTTGAGTTATAAAGCAATACAAACATTCCAAGAAGTCGGAGTGAGGAATCATACAAGCTGATTTGAGAGTAAAACACGACCATCAACCAACTATTAATCCACAAATTAAACAGAGCGTTATAGATTTTATAAATTGTATTCCAAGAATTCCATCTCCCTACTTGAGAGCTCAAACGATAAGAGAATTTATTTCAAGTGATAAATCTTTGGCCAATATCTACAGAGATTATAAAGAACGTCTTCCACATTCAACAGAATATTTAACACAGAATTGAATATTTCATTTCTTAGTTTTTCGTACCGCAAAAAGATCAATGTGATCTGTGCGAAAGGTACAAGAACTCATACGTAGAAGAAAAACGCAAGATAAGCCAAGAATATGAACAGCATCTTAAAGAAAAAGCTTTCTCAAGAACTGGTAAGGAAAACGACAAAAATAGGACCGATGGTACTATCCCTATTCTTTTATAAATCCAAGATCAACTGCCTCAATTTCACTGATTTAAAAAACGGCCAACTAAAAACTAAATTCACCAACACAGGTTCAACTTAAAATAACGAAAAATATACAAATTTGTTAAGCAATACGGGAATAACTACAAAAATCAAATTTTCAGCCCCAATATACGATTGAAACAATAAATTCTTATAACATCTTTCTTCTATCTACACTGAAAAAGTATTGATCAATATAGAAAACTCATGCAGTACACAGGGACACGGTAATCAGTTTTTCACCTTTTCTGAAAAGTGTTTTTTTGAGTTAATCGCTGATCTATTTTTCAATATCCATAATCGTTTAGATAGATAACAACAAAATTTAACTATAAATACACTCAATTTGCACTGTTGACGCCGGCAGTCTGGCGAGAAATCCCAACAAGTTCGGATTATCGTGATTACTCTATGAAATTTCGATTTCATATCATTGTTCATTCTCTTTCGAAGAAGACAACTCAGATATGCAACTCAGATAGGCTTTCGATTTGTCTCATTTACCACGGGAAAGTCGCACACAAAAAGAAGTCAAATTTTGAGAGACACTTCACTACAAAACATATCCAGTTCGCTGGTAAATATTCAGCGAGTAAAGCACGAAAAAATGCTGTCGAAGAGTTTCAAAAACAAAAGTTTAAAAGTTCTAGGCTAAGTAACTTCGCCCAATCAAGAAAATCCAAATAATGTCTGGGAAGCTTTGCAGTATCACTAGAAATTGCAAAAAGTGGGAAATCATTCAAGGCTGGTGATTACGAGTCGAAGATAGTTTCAACGTGCATCTGAAGATCTGTTTTACGATTTCAAAAACAAAGCAAGGAAAAATCAAAGATTTGCCATTATCTGCTAAAATAGTACAAGATAGAGCTGCTCAGGTGTCTTCAAATGTTACACATATGCAAGTGGAAGATATTCAAATGACTTCTGCCATATTACTTGCTATTGATTGCGGCATAAAAGAAACGGTACAAGTTGCCATTTTCGTTAGGTATAAGTCCGCAAGGTCCAAAAGAAGAACTGCTAGGATTGCAACAACTTTGAGAGCAAACTCGTGGGGAAGATACAAAATGCTGTGCACAAATACCTGGAAGACAATGGAATCATTTTATTTAGAATCGTAATTTCCATAGCGATTGATGCAGCCAGTAGTATGCAAGGAATAAATAGAGCATTATCACTGATTCTTCAGAAAAATTAAACCACGACATTCTAACGTTTTACTGAATAATACAACAAGAGGCGTTTTGTGCCAAATATTTCCGTGAGAGATAGTTGAGGTCATGAACTTGGTAACTAAGATTATTAACATCATTTTGGCAAAAGCACTTTACCATCGCCAATTTAAGGAATTCCTTAAATATATAGGGAGCCAGTATTCCGAGCTACTTCTGCACATTAAAGTACGATGATTTTTCAAAAGTAACGTGTTGAAACATTTTGCTTTGTGCTTGACCATACCTATTTGGAGGAAGACAAATGGCTTCAAAAATTCAACTTTGTAGATATCACTATGAAACTAGATGAGCTAAATCTAAAACTGCAAGGAAAGGGTAACCCAGTAAAATAATATTACTGCCTCTAGTTGAAGACATGGAGAGCGGTAAATTACTGCATTTTAAAAATCTGAAGCAATATCACGAAAAAACCAATACAATTATTTATACGAGTTACTTCAACATAGCTATAAAACATGAAATATGGAGTTTTAAAGAGATTCGAGCAATTCAAAACAAACAAAACAACTCTCGCGTTCATAGTATATCCTCTCAATGAGATCAATATTGAACCATTTGGAATTGATGCTGGATCTCTTCAAATGTAATTTCTGGATCTTCTCCATGGTGCTACAGTCCTAAGTAGGACCTGGACCTCCTCCCACTGCCTACACTTGTGCTTGGTGTCTTGGTCTTACATAAGTGTAGGGAGCCCTTACAGTTTTTAACGTGGTTGGCGAGCCACTATTAGGGGCGGTTTCGAGGCAGATTTTTACTGTGATGACTTTCCCAGAGCCATCTACAGGAGAACGGTGGCATATTTTTACCATGTCCAGGATTGGAACCCGGGACTTGCGGCTCTGAAGTCTGACACCTTGACTACTAGGCCACCACCGCCTCAATGAGTCAGATATTAATAATTTCTGGATCAGAAAAGTAAATATTTGTGGAGTGGCAAGCTAGCAGAACTCAATAACAAGTTAGAGGAGTTGAAGGTCCAGAAATGCAAGAACGTCGCGCAGAACAAGTATACAGCTCTATCAAAAATGCCGCGAAACTTCAAAGATGAGTCAATATTTATATATAATCCAGAATGGATTACCTGGTCTCGAAGCTCAAGATCCTGGACGATCTGCAACAAATTGCGAACTAAGACATTTTTTGCCAAAAATGCTAAATTTTGTGCTTTCCACAAATAAAACACATTTCTAAAAATAATACACAAAAGACTATTCAGACCTCGGATTCAGTAATGGCATGGACACTCGCGAAGCGCTACTGGGCATTAACGTATTGACACAAAGATGTATGGATGTGAACGTAGAGGTACATGCTTGCTTCGTAGGCTATGAGAAAGCTTTCGACAAGGTCCAGCATAAACCATTAATAACACTCTTGGAAACCAAAAACATCGCCACAGCGGACATACGAATCATTGAAAATATCTTTATTGAAATCAAACAGCAGAGGTGAGAGTAGATGGTAATTCTACAGAAAACATCAATGTCCAGAGAGGCGTTAGGCAGGAGTGTGTTTTGTCTCCGATGCTATAGAATTTGTATTCGGAGGCAATATTCCAGGAAGCAATCCCTGAAGCAGAGCAAGTAGGGTCGATTGTAAAGGGAGAAGATTCGTCCTGGATTTCTTTCTGTTATATTAGCTTGCCTTACTTGTTGCTTTTGTTTCGCTTGCGAGCAAATCGATAGGGGCAATACCGGCGATTATTAATGCTGCCCCTCCAAACACTGTAAGTATGCACTGCACATCAGCTGTGAATTCATTTCACATGTTGAACTAATGCCAATTTTTCCGTGTTGCTTCTTTTTTCAATTTTTTCTGCCCACATTAGAGCTCCATATAGCGGCATAGCCAATTGTGCTAACATTTAATTTCTCAGGGGTGCAAGGGGTGAAGGCAAGAAGGAACAAAAAATCTGCCCAAATGTCAACCTCACCTGTACGAGTGATGGCCTTGTATAGACTATCAGGCACACCCTAATAGATAACAGACAAGGCTCTGGCGACCGGCGGAGTCACGACGGTATAACCGTTAGAAGTGAAATTAAGGAAATGTAATTCCATACTCATGGAGGAAGATAACGGGAAATTACCTCCATTATACTTCCCAAGAGAACCACATGATGACAACATTCAATTGAAAATGTTCCGGAAGTAAAATAAGTTCCCCGATAGGATCTTCGGGGGGAACAGTTTTGAATAAAGCCAATGAACCAGGATATAAAGACTAAATGCCCGCAAAAATATCAATATAGGGACCTGGAACGTACAAAGTTTATTAGAGGCGGGAAAGCTAGCAAATCTTACTCAAGAAATCAAGAGACTAGACATTGATATATTGGGAGTCTCAGAAACTTGGTGGCCCGACAACGAAATCAAAGCTTGTCTCTCTACGGGGTGCTTCCCTTATTTCAAATTCGTTGCGAAATCCAAATTGTATGTTTGTTATTTCCGCCTCACGTTTTCTATAACCCAAAGAAATATCTTCAATGTATGACCCATTAAATTTATCGTGCGGAAATCATTGCTAAGTAAGGTGCTAAGCAGTCAAATGAATAGTAAAATACAGCCGCTAGAGATGAAATACCTAAGAATCACTAAAGGTATTACCAAAAGAGACAAAATAAGAAATGAAACAATTAGAGCAGAACTTAATGTCGAACCAGTTCTGGAAAGCATTTGAAAAATGGTTTGGGCCTCTAGTAAAGATGGAGGATGGCAGACAAACGAAAGGTGTATGGCTAGCCAAATCTACACAGAATAGACAAAGAGGAAGCATGAGGGGTTGAAGATGGCAAAAAACAAGAAAGAATTCGCAAAGTTTATTTATGCATGAAATGCGTTGAATTTATTTTATGGTATTAATTTGATTTATTGTTACGGTATATTATATTGTTACGGTGTCTCTCTTGATCAAAGCTTGTCTCTGATGTGCACTGTCAATGGAGGAACCACCGGAATGGAGTGGGAATATTTATTACGAGAAAATTGTCCGCTAGCACTATATACTTCTTCCCATACTCCGACAGATTAGCTCTCTTAAAAATCAGCGCGAAACCCGTTAACCTGAATGTTATCCAAACGTATGCCCCTACCGCAGAGTCAACGGAACAGGAGATTGAAACATTTTATGAGGGATTAAAAGAACTACTCAAACTCACCAAAAAACACGAAATGTACACAATAATGGGTGATTTCAATTCCAAAATTGGGAAGGGCAGATTTGAGGACCTAGTTGGACCTTTTGGATTAGGAAGTCGAAATGAAAGAAGCGATCGACTACTACAATTCTGTTAAGAGGAGAGTATGAAAGTAACTAATACCTGGTTCTGTTTACCACCGCTCCTGTCTGTACACGTGGAAGTCTCCAACAGACAATCCAAACGACATAGTGCGTAACCAGATAGACTTTATCCTTATCAATAGACGTTTCGGAACCTCTATCATCAGAGCCTGCACACACTCAGGAGCAGATGTACCCTCTGACCATGTCTTACTTCTGAAGCCTCCCTTAAAAGTAGAGTGGTAAAGCAAAGGAAAATTGTCTATGAGCGACTAGGAAATTGAAAAACCAATCGAACAAGGACAGCTACCAAAAGGTTAAAAAATTAATACAAGCAAAGATTAGAATAGCGAAAAATTAATGGCTGCAGCATGAATGTTAAGCTATTGAGAAATTGCAGACCCTACACGATGATTTCAATTTACATAAAGAAACTGAAAGAAACAGCAGAAATATTCCGAAAAAGAAACATCTCTGTAATAACAAATGACAAAAACGAAATCGCATGCGACATCAATGCGCGGAAAATAATATGGGAAAACTATATATTAGAAATATGTTCTCATATGAAAGAATTCTTAACCAAGATACGGAGGATGATCTAATAGGACCCTCAATAACAAAATTAGAAATAAAATAGGCCACCCCTAGACACCCCAGATTCAAAAATAACAAAACACCTTGTCCTGATGAGATACCCGCAGAGCTCATAAAACTACTCGTTGATAGAGGCATAGCAGTTCTTCAAAAACTCTTCAACAAGATATATGAAACCGGCCAGTATCCCAATCAATGGCGGACATCAACTTTCATTCCCCTGCCAAAAAAGAATAACGCAAAGAAATGCGAAGATAACAAGCTTATCAGTTTTATGAGACACTCCTTAAAACTATTTCTCAAAATAATACATCAGAGAATATTTAGAAAGTGTGAACAAAACATCAGTGACTCACAATTCGCACTCGTGGCTAGAAACAGTAGTGGCAACACAAGTACTGATACAAAACTGCCACGACCAGCGGAAGGATGTGTGCCTATGTTTCATAGACTTCGAGAAGGCCTTTGACAGGGTACAACACCATAAATTACTAACAATACTAAGACAAATGAATATAAACGGCAGACATAGACGCTGCATCGAAAATTTCTATCTGAATCAATCTCCTCACATAAAGATCGATGGAGAACAAAGTAATAATGTTGGAATCTGCAGAGGAGTCCGACAGGGATGTGCTCTTTCGTCACTGCCGTTCAATTCGTACTCCGAGAATATCTTCCAGGAAGCACTTCACAATATTGAAAGGGGCATTAAAGTCAATGGAACATACAGTGCCGGATTTCTGCCTAGGCCTACAAGGCCCGGGCCTAGGGGCCCTGCTAGCCTAGGGGCACCGGTGGCGGATCTTTACATAAGCTCGAAAACCTGGCTCTTGTCCAAAATGGCGTGAAACAGATTATTGATGCAGACTTTTCTTCTTCAAGGCGTCAGTACGCAGATAAAACCAGATATCTATCGCCGTCACTTTTTAGCCGAACATTAAGCAATGGTGAAATACGACATCGAACTTGGCTCATATTTTTCGAATATATATTCGAAGAGCAAGGGTGCAGTGTTTTGCGTCCCTTGTAAGATGTTTGGCAAATTGGGGTCGCAAGCTAATGAAGGGTACATCGACTGGAAAAACGCAGCAAAGAATGAAGGAACATGATTATTCGGACGAACACAGGTCAGCACTTGCGACACTATTAGCTAGGAATAATGCTGGCGGTAGAGTTGACAAAAGTCTTGTTCTTCAAACGGAAGAGGAAACAAAATACTGGCATGAGGTTTTGAGGCGCATTATGGCTGTTGTGAAGTCACTTTCTGCAAGCGGATTGCCGTTTAGAGGTTCCCATGAGAGATTTGGATAAAAAAAATAGTGGGAACTATGTTATGACTAGAACTTCTGGCTGAGTTCTTTTTTCTTTTTTGGCTGAGTTTTCTGGACTTACACTTAAAACGACACGGAAACAAAGTGGCACAACATCATATATCATCTTTCCTCAAAAATATGCGATGAAATGATCAATATCATGGCAGAAGAGGTAATAAATACAATTGTGACTGAGATAAAGCATGCCAAATATTTCTCTATCTCTGTGGACTCTACTCCGGACATTTCTCATATAGATCTCAACTGTCCATAGTGAGATATGTGTCTGAAGGCGGATGTCCTGTCGAACTATTTTTGAAATTCATTCCAAATTGTAGCCATAAAGCGGAAGACCTGGCTAAACTCGTTCTAGAGACATTGAAAAATCACCACTTGACTATCGCCGATTGCCGGGGGCAGTCTTACCACAATGCTAGCAATATGTCGGGTGTATATTCTGGTCTTCAAGCGAGAATAAAACAAGTGAACCCTCTGATAGATTTCGTTCCCTGTTCGGCTCACTCACTGAATCTTGTTGGATCCTGTGCGACCGAGTCTTGTCAAGCTGCTGTATCTTTCTTCGGTATTTTTCAGTCGTTGTATAATTTTTTTTGTCGGCATCAACACACAGATGGGAAATTTTTCTGTCGAAACTGAAGTCAACAGTGGAAAAGTCAAAAGAAGAGATTCGACGAGGAGGAAAATCGGTTTGGACAATTATTTTGTACGGTTTTGTACGGTGAAATTCAACAGTCGTGAAGAATCTTTCTCAGACAAGACAAAAAAAACATCCCATGCGGGATTCTAATTGATCTAACTAAGGCCTATGATGGGCATATAAGGCGGCATACGATAACGTGAACAGATCGAAGTTAATCGAAGCTATTTAAGAATTTAAGATACCCCAAAAGCTAGTAGAACTCACTCAGATGACATTAACAAACGTTCGGTGTGTAGTCAAAATACAAAGTTACACATCAGAGCAATTTAGCACACAAATAGGACTGCGGCAAGGCGATGCACTGTCGTGCCTGCTATTTAATATAGCACTACAGGCACAATCTTTAACAAATCGACCCAAATACTGGCATATGCGGACGACATAGATATAATAGGGAGATCGGTCGCATCGGCCAAGGAGTCATTTATAAATATCGAGGAAGCCGGCAGAAAAATGGGTCTGTAAGTAAACGAAAGCAAGACTAAACACATGATAGGATCCGCGAATGTAAGAGTGAATAGGATTGGGCAAAACCTGAACATCGGAGAATACAACATCGAAGTGGTACAGGAATTCATATATCTGGGCTCACTAGTAAATAGGCAAAACAACATGAAGGAAGAAATTAGGAGAAGACTAGTCTTAGCAAATAAATGTTACTACGCCCTCAGGCAACAATTTATATGCAGGACACTTACTTGAACATCCAAGATAACTCTATACAAAACACTCATTATACCAGTTATGAAATACTGTTCGGAGGCGTGGGGTGATAACAAAGAACGGTGAAAAACTAATTGCCACCTTCGAAATAAAAATATTACGGAGAATATACGGAGCCATAAATGTAAACCAAATGTAGAAGATACAACGCAAAACTATACGTATTATATGGAGGCAAAGACATCATAACAAAAATTAAAGTGAGTAGACTGCCATGGGCTGGACACGTTATAAGGGCAGATGAAAAAACGACCATTAAAAATATATATACTAGCAAACCAGAAGGGCGGAGAAACCAGACTCAGATGGAACGACGGGATAGACCAAGATGTACGAGCAATTAAGGTGCCAAACTGGAGAAATACTAGAGGAGGCAAAGACTCAACCCGGGCTGTCGCGCCAATGATGATGATGAAGGCCTATCATACAGTCGACCATAGCATTCTGTTATAAAAGTTAGAGAAATATGGAATTAGAGGTGTTGCATTAAAATGGTTTCATTCTTACCTATCCCATAGGAAACAACGGACTAAGTTATTTACGAAGTTTGGACCAGTAAAGTCATCGATAAGAAGGCCGATAAGATACTCCAGGGAAGTATATTTTGACTTCTACTATTTTTATTGTATATAAATTATATATTCACCCCATCAAGTTACAATATGCGACGATGACACAAATTTATTGTTATCAAACACCATAGAAAATATAACTACAAATGTAAAGTCAGTAATTTCAAAAATTATCAGTTGTTTCAAAAAAATAAGTTCACAATAAACGCAGCCAAAACCAATATTATTATTTTCAAAACTCATAGATCTCTAATAAACTACCCTCAAAATATATAAATAGGAGAAGGTGATCTAGAAATAAACAGTTCCGTGAGACCGCTAGGAATAAATATCAATTGCTACCTGAATTGGAAGATGTATATAAAATCTCTAGAAGCAAAATTAAATATGACAACATACGCTATTAGAATGCTTCAGAGATGTTTAGATGCTTAGTATGATAGTTTAAGCTTAGATGTTTTAAGAATTGTGTATTATGCAAATTTCGTACAATGTTTTGGGGCAACGGGAAAGATATGCAAGACATTTTTAAAATCCAAAAGAGGACCATTAGAATAATGTATAGTATGACCTTTAAACAATAATGCCGTGAAATATTCAAATAAACTCATATTTTAACTGTCACTATCCAGTGCCGGATTTATGCCTAGGCCTACAAGGCCCGGGCCTAGGGGCCCTGTCAGCTTAGGGGCCCCGGTGGCGGAATCTTTACATAAGCTCAAAAGCCTGACTCTTGTCCAAAATGGCGTGAAACAGAATATTGATACCGACTTTTCTTCTTCAAGGCGTCAGTACGCATATAAAACCAGGTATCTATCGCTGTCACTTTTTAGCCGAAAATTACGCAATGGTGAAATACGACCTCGAACTTGGCTCATATTTTTATAAGAGCAAGGGTGCAGTGTTTTGCGCCACTTGTAAGATGTTTTGCAAATTGGGGTCGCTACCTAATAAAGGGTACAACGACTAGAAAACCGCAGTTCAAAGAATGAAGGAACAAGATAATTCGGACTAACACAGGTCAGCACTTGCGACACTATTAGCTAGGAAGAATGCTGGCGGTAGAGTTGACAAGAGCAATGTTCCCGTTAAGTTGCGCGGGTGCGCAGCAGTTTTCGTGATATTTTAAAATCTGCGCAGATAAATTAAGTTTCCGCGCACTTTACGAATTACGAGACGTTGATTTTGTCTTCGAAATTTCGGAAGAAAAAAGATTAATTAATACATTAAGTATATACATAGATTATTTAAAAAGGCATATTATTCAAAAACAGCATAAAGAAGCTGTTAATAAACCAAAAATATTGAAAAAATGCTAATTTAAAAAATGTAGAAATGATAATGGAAACACCTGTTGAACGTCACGGAAAAAGGAGAAAAACAAAGACGGGAAAAATCTGATGTTGAGAAAGTTAATTATTAATAAAAAATGTAATATTGGCTATAAATATTAACTGAATAACGAATACGTATCAATGAATTTCGTTCCTAGGATCAATAAGCATATGGAAGGAGTAATTAAGTTGCCACAGTATTGGCGAAGTCAAAATTATGCTTTTGAATTCACCGAATGTATAAACAATATCCTGGAAAAAAACGTTTTTAAAGAAATGAAAATTCAACCTTCCATACATTAATTGTAGTCGAAAGCACCGATATTTCTGTACAAAAGTACTAATTTTGTATTTTATATATCGTGATAATGATATAAATTACAAAACTGTATTTTTTGGTATTTTGAAAGACGATCAATGTGACAGCATTTGTAACAAAAATTTTTAAAAATTATGTTGAACATAACTTAAACATCAAAATATGATAATGTTTACTGGAGATAATGTTTACTGGAGACAATGTCACGCTTGGAAAGAAAAAATGGGGTAGCTGCAAAATGTACCTGTTATGCAGAAAATTTAGTCTGTTTTAACTGTTTACACAATGTTTCACCGATCGAATATGAAAAGCGAAAATTTGAAGATTTAGTTCAAGCAACTGCACATGATGCCATAACATTTAAACTAATCAATGAAGGAACGTAGTTTATTTATGTTCTAATTGACTATTGTCAAGTTATGGAACGAAATGATCCTATCTGTAAATATTGTGCAAAAATTCCTAATATCGGGTAGCAATTTTTGCTCTCAGTCATATTAGAAGAGCTTTCATATTTGTACAAATACCCACAGAAAAGTGGTTTTCTTAAACTATTATTAATGCACATCAGCATGTTAAGACGAATATAAGAAAATTTAAATCTCAATACCTGGGAGACAAAATCCTGTGGAGCAGTCATGTAAAAAACTATTATCAGAAAAATAATATTTATACTTCAAATATATATAATGCAATTTGTCCAATGTGTCTGATTTCCCGATGACGATCAAAAACAATAGGATGATGCACTTGATAATGAGATTATTATAAATTCAGGAAAAAAATAAAATTTTGGAAAACAGAATATAATGAATCTTTCCGAGAAATATTCTATAATTATGATAAATATATCAAAGTATTGACATTGATAAAATATAAGATAAATATTCTGAAATGAAATTTACAATACTAAAGAAGAGTAAACTTGGATTGTTCAAAACATTCGTCGATACGTTAACTTTGTTACTAACCCATACATAATTTTCTAATCTTGCTATTCTTTACAATATTATGCGTACTTTCCAAGCGTCCAGTGCGTATGGCGAACGGGGATTTTCAGTCATGAATTTCATTAAAAGGAAACAGACAACAGACAGTAAATATGAATACCTAGACATACCTAGGCATATATGAACACCTAGGCATGAACACCAGACTACAATATGAATACCTAGGTGATCTAATAAAAGAGAGAGAGAGTATAAAATTACATTTATCAAATGGGAAAATAATTAAAACCGAGTTTAAAAACAATTAGTACGAAAGTCAGAAGACAACAAAATAATAAATTTTCATTGGAAATATTCAAACCTATCACTTTGCTATTTGATATTCTGGTTTGAATAAATAAAAGTATAAAAAAATTGCGCAATTTATGTTTAGTTTAAGTTGTTTTTGCTCACACTCGACTTTGGACCGCGCAGCACTAACAAAAATTAGAGGGAACACTGGACAAGAGTCATGTTCTTCAAACGGAAGAAGAAACAAAATACTGGCATGAGGTTTTGAGGCGCATTGTGGCTGTTGTAAAGTCACTTTCTGCACGCGGATTGCCGTTTAGAAGTTCCCATGAGAGATTTGGATAAAAAAATAGTGGGAACTATGTTATGGCCCTAGAACTTTTGGCTGAGTTCTTTTTCTCTTTTTTGGCTGAGTTTTCTGGACTTACACTTAAAACGACACGGTAACAAAGGAAGTGGCGCAACATCATATCTTTCCTCAAAAATATGCGATGAAATGATCAATATCATGGCAAAAAAGGTAATAAATACAATTGTGACTGAGATAAAGCATGCCAAATATTTCTCTATCTCTGTGGACTCTTCTCCGGACATTTCTCATGTGGATCAAATTAGAGTCTGGAGGCGGATGTCCTGTCGAACGATTTTTGAAATTCATTCCAAATTTTGGCCATAAAGCGGAAGACCTGGCTAAAGTCGTCCTAGAGACATTGAAAAATCACGACTTGGATATCGCCGATTGTCGGAGGCAGTCTTTCGACAATGCTAGCAATATGTCGGATGTATATTCTAGTCTTCAAGCGAGAATAAAACAAGTGAACCCTCTGATAGATTTCGTTCCCTGTCCGGCTCACTCACAGAATCTTGTTGGATCCTGTGCGGCCGAGTCTTGTCAAGATACTGTATCTTTCTTCCTTATTTTGCAGTCATTGTATATTTTTTTTTTCGGCATCAACACACAGATGGGAAATTTTTCTGTCGAAACTGAAGTCAAATTCAACAGTCGTTAAGAGTCTTTCTCAGACAAGATGGTCTGCTCGAGCTGACGCCTGCCGAAGTCTATGTTGCTCCTGGGATGAGATCATGGCAGTTCTCCAGATAATTTCAAATGATGCAAATGAAAAACCATCTACGCGCTCTGAGGCTTCAGGTCTTCTGAATTCATTAGACTCGATGGAAACTTGATTTTTGTCACTTCTCTGGACTGACATCTTGGAAAGGTTCAACAAAGTAAGCAAATATCTCCAATCTGTTAACATCGACCTGGGTACGATCGTTGAACTGTATCAGTTTTTGGTAACACACCTAGAACACTTAAGGAAACGCAGTACCAATACCTTTTATCATTACGAGTCGAAAGTTATTGAAAAATTCGGTGAAAATAGCTTTGCATATGACATGCAGAGGAAACGTAAGCGTAAAGTCCAGTTCGACGAAGTAAACGGAAACGAGACCGAACTCTCTGGCAGGGACAGATTCAGAGTTACCATTTTTAACGTCATTATGGATAGACTAATTTCAGAACTACGAAGACGCGGATCTGCTTATGAGGAGTTAAGTAAAAAGTTTAACTTTCTTACGAAACTACATCGTTTGGAATCTGAAGACATCCATGAAGTAGCCAGAAACCTTATAACTTTTTATCCCTGGGATTTGGATAGGACTTTGAAAAACGAGTATCTGCACCTGCAAGCTCATTTGTCATCGAATGATGATGTTTTGGAGTTATCGTCACTGAAGCTATACAAATACTTATCGGAAAAAGGCTTTTTGGACATTTATCGGAATTGCGCTCCGAATGTTGTTGTGTACACCAGCGTCAAACTGCTCAGCAGAGCAGTCGTTAGGACAGAAAAGGCTCAATTCACTCTATGTAATGTACATTGAGTCAGAAATAATGCAGTCAATTGACTATGATGACATTATGCGTTCTATTGCACAGAAGAAATTTCGTCGTATGATTCTTTAAATTCTGTAGAATAACGTAACTATAGTAACATAGACTCTATTATTCTGATGTTTATCAGTCATTAAAGTCGATTAAAAATTATATGTTCTGTACTAGTGCAGTTAATTTGCTAAATTTCCAAAATAGCTTCGAGATGATGGGGGGGCCAAATGTAAAAAGTGCCTAGGGGCCCAGGGTCTCTAAGTCCGGGCCTGGGAACATGGATTAACAAAATTCGCTACGCGGATGGCACGATCTTAATAGCTGATAATATGTGCGACCTCCAACATCTTGTCAACGCAGTAGGAGAGCACAGTAAGAGAATGGGCCCAAAAATAAACGCCAATAAAACAAAATACATGACTGTTTCTCGTCAACCAGATGTTAAGAAATGTAGAACTAACATCGGACGGTTCGTCAAATGAGCGGGTGAACAAATTTAAATAACTTGCAGTATGGCTCACTGAAGAATGGACATCTGACCTGGAAATAAGATGTCGTATAGAGAGCACCCACAACACATTCATAAAATTCAAATGCATCTTCACAAATACGGACTTTGACCTAAACCTAAAAATGAGATTCATAAAATGTTACATTTGGTCGGTGTTACTATATGGCATGGAGAGCTGGACATTGAAGGTGATCACAATGAATAAAATAGAGGCCTTCGAGATGTACGAATACCGCAGAGTGCTAAAAATCCCACGGACGGCCCGAGTAATCAACGAAAATGTCCTACGAAGAACAAACAAAGAACGTGAACTATGATCAAAAAAAAGAAAAACCGCATACCTAGGGCACATAATACGAAATACGAAGTACCAGCTCTTACAACTGATCATCCACGGGAAGGTAGAGGGAAGGAAGGAAATGGGAAGGTAGAATATATCGTGGCTGCGTAACATAAGACAGTCTTACCGACCGGCTTACGAACAACGGAAAGCCTAAAGGCCGATTCTCATATACGCGACAACAGCTACGCGACGTTTCACGAAATCGCCTGTCAAATAATGAATACATTGTTTTCAATGGGCACGTTGTCACTATGGCTACGCGACAGTTGTTAAAAGTCGGAATTCAGCGCGCTGTCGCTGGGATTATTTCGTGAGCATTCTTTTACGATTTGTCGCACATCGCATGACATTTGGAAAGTTTGTTTCTGATTCGAATGACGGTTTGTGTCAAAAACGGCGTGTATTTGAAAATGAATGGAATGAACGACGAAAAAGCAGAGGAATCGATCGCTCTTGTGGCTGATTATGTTGAACTGTATGACTTACAAAATATAAATTACAGTAATCAACACAGGTTGGTAGATCTAATTTGAAAAGAAATTTCTTTAAAATTAGATGAGACTCGTAAGTACAGACTCTTGTAATTGTTTGAAGAGAGTATGGAATTCTCCTTCTACTAGTTTTGTTCTTAAAATCCGATGCACCCAATATTTTCTTTTCCTTTTCTTTCCTTTTAATTTCTCATTTTCATAACACTTGGCTAAGACGAAAAAACCATCATCGGAACTTGACGAACATGACATTTTGAAAATATAACAACCTGAAATGTAGAGAAACTACAGATTTGACATTTGCAGCAAATAATCGCTTAGCAGAGTGTCGCATATATGAGAATACCTAGCAGCGACGTGATAATTCGCGACAGTTCATTGTGCAACGTCGCGTATATGAGAATCGGCCTTAATACTGCCAGAGACGGAATAAAAATGAGTCATATGGTCGCAAACATTCATTAGTGAATATGCATCAGAAGAAGATAATTTCGCAAAAATTCCTTGTGGAACATAGAACCTAGACAATAGCCTTCCATCTGACCTTTTTGATTACAGATTCTGCTACCATACCTAGTACTTTTCGCATAGAACTTCTGGGTCCTTCTACGAATGAAATTATTTTTCGATTGGATGTGAATTGTAGATTTCGGTGGTGACTTGTACTGTGACCTTTATAGATTTATTGTATCCAACCCTCTTTCTCTAATCGTTGGTATGCTTACCCATTTAGAGCTCTTACGTGTTACAGTGCTCCACAGTCCTTGAGCAAATGTAGGGGGTTTATTGTTATCTTCCTCTAGACCTAGGGTTTTGAGGTATTTTCTACCTTGTTACTGTTCAGGCGAGCTTTTATTTTTTTCTGGTTAAAAGATCACAACATTACCTTGGATTGCCTTAGCCCTGGAAGTTTTCTCCAGTTTTTCATCCTCTTGGTGTTCATAATCAAACCGCAAAACGGGTTCTCGAACTATAAAGGGATTACCATATTCGTTGTTTGCTAGATGATCGATTCTTCATTTCCCTTTATACCAGTGTGCTCTGGAACCAGGCCCGGACTTAGGGACCCAGGGCCCCTAGGCACTTGACATTTGGTAACTCTGAATCTGTCCCTGTCATAGTGTTCGGTCTCGTTTCCTTTTACTTTGTCGAATTGGACTTACGCTTTTTATGCTTACGTTTCCTCTGCATCTCATATGTTTAGCTATTTTCACCGGATTTTTCAATAACTTTCGACCCACAATGATCAAAGGTACAGGTATTGGGTTTCCTTAAGTGTTCTAGGTATGTTACCAAAGACTGAGACAGTTCAACGATCGTACCCAGGTCGATGTTAACAGATTGAAGAGATTGGCTTACTTTGTTGAACCTTTCCAAGATATCACTCCAAGGAAGTGACAAAAAGCCATAGAGTCTAATGAATTCAAAAGACCGGAAGCCTCAGAACGCGTAGTTGGTTTTTCATTTGCATCATTGGTAATTATCTGAAGAGCTGCTATGATCTCATCCCAGGAGCAACATAGACTTCGGCAGGCGTCAGCTCGAGCAGACCATCTTGTCTGAGGAAGACTCCTTACGAATGTTGAATTTGACATCTGTTACGACAGCAAAATGTGTCCATCTGTGTGTTGATGCCGAAAAAAAATTATTCCATGACTGCAAAATACCGAAGAAAGATACAGCAGCTTGACAAGACTCGGCCGCAGAGGGTCCAACAAGATTCAGTGAGTTAGCAGAACAGGGAGCGAAATCTATAAGAGG
Source organism: Phosphuga atrata (assembly GCA_944588485.1). NCBI lineage: Eukaryota > Metazoa > Arthropoda > Insecta > Coleoptera > Silphidae > Phosphuga > Phosphuga atrata. Next base: position 29,578,115 of record OX155901.1, on the reverse strand, counting down.
GTTCACTTGTTTTATTCACGCTTGAAGACCAGAATATTCACCCGACACATTGTTAGCATTGTCCAAGTCGTAATTTTTCAATGTCTCTAGAAAGGTCTTCCGATTTATGGCCACAATTTGAAATTAATTTCAAAAATCGTTCGACGGGACATCCGACTTCAGAGACATATCACACTATGAAATAAAGCTGATCTATATGAGAAATGTTCGCAGTAGAGTCCACAGAGATAGAGAAATATTTGACATGTTTTATCTCAGTCACGATTGTATTTATTACCTTTTCTGGCACGATATTGATCATGTTATCGTATATTTTTGACGAAAGATATGATGTTGTGCCACTTCCTTTGTTACCGTGGCGTTTTATGTGTAAGTCCAGAAAAGGATCGAACTCGGCCAAATGTTCTAGGGTTATAACATAGTTCCCACTTTTTTTTTATCCAAATCCCTCATGGAAATTCGAAAGAATCGTTTTTTGTAGCTGTTACGTGATTTTAAGAAATAATTTTTGCAATTAATGCTTGACAGTTGACGCAGAATACGGCTTACAATGACAAACCAACATAAGCAAGCGCTGCGTACTTGAATACTGCGCAGTGTACGGAATACTGCGCAGTGAGCTTATGTAAAGATTCCGCCACCGGGGCCCCTACGCTGGCTGGGCCCCTACGCCGGGGCCTTGTAGGCATAGGCAGAAATCCGGCACTGCCTGATACCCAGTATAGCGTTACTTGTCTCTGTTGTTTCTGCCATGCTTGCTTAACTTCCGCACGTAGTCCCAAACCAGTTTGGATTTGAATGTGTAGCTCATACTGCATACGCTAACATATCATCCAATATCATCTAATAGCATAGATGGCCGCTTGACTGGGTACTTAACAGGAGAGCATTTGGTTTTTCGCGATAGTTCCTGTCGAGTTTAATTTGTGCACATCTTTAGATTGCATGTACCTCTGCTTGCGTATATTCCCATGGATTCTAACTACTTGGAACAAAGTCCAAATACTCCTGCACTAGTTCTTTCCTTGTCATTGAAACGCAGTACCAATACCTTTTATCATTACGAGTCGAAAGTTATTGAAAAATTCGGTGAAAATAGCTTTGCATATGACATGCAGAGGAAACGTAAGCGTAAAGTCCAGTTCGACGAAGTAAACGGAAACGAGACCGAACTCTCTGGCAGGGACAGATTCAGAGTTACCATTTTTAACGTCATTATGGATAGACTAATTTCAGAACTACGAAGACGCGGATCTGCTTATGAGGAGTTAAGTAAAAAGTTTAACTTTCTTACGAAACTACATCGTTTGGAATCTGAAGACATCCATGAAGTAGCCAGAAACCTTATAACTTTTTATCCCTGGGATTTGGATAGGACTTTGAAAAACGAGTATCTGCACCTGCAAGCTCATTTGTCATCGAATGATGATGTTTTGGAGTTATCGTCACTGAAGCTATACAAATACTTATCGGAAAAAGGCTTTTTGGACATTTATCGGAATTGCGCTCCGAATGTTGTTGTGTACACCAGCGTCAAACTGCTCAGCAGAGCAGTCGTTAGGACAGAAAAGGCTCAATTCACTCTATGTAATGTACATTGAGTCAGAAATAATGCAGTCAATTGACTATGATGACATTATGCGTTCTATTGCACAGAAGAAATTTCGTCGTATGATTCTTTAAATTCTGTAGAATAACGTAACTATAGTAACATAGACTCTATTATTCTGATGTTTATCAGTCATTAAAGTCGATTAAAAATTATATGTTCTGTACTAGTGCAGTTAATTTGCTAAATTTCCAAAATAGCTTCGAGATGATGGGGGGGCCAAATGTAAAAAGTGCCTAGGGGCCCAGGGTCTCTAAGTCCGGGCCTGGGAACATGGATTAACAAAATTCGCTACGCGGATGGCACGATCTTAATAGCTGATAATATGTGCGACCTCCAACATCTTGTCAACGCAGTAGGAGAGCACAGTAAGAGAATGGGCCCAAAAATAAACGCCAATAAAACAAAATACATGACTGTTTCTCGTCAACCAGATGTTAAGAAATGTAGAACTAACATCGGACGGTTCGTCAAATGAGCGGGTGAACAAATTTAAATAACTTGCAGTATGGCTCACTGAAGAATGGACATCTGACCTGGAAATAAGATGTCGTATAGAGAGCACCCACAACACATTCATAAAATTCAAATGCATCTTCACAAATACGGACTTTGACCTAAACCTAAAAATGAGATTCATAAAATGTTACATTTGGTCGGTGTTACTATATGGCATGGAGAGCTGGACATTGAAGGTGATCACAATGAATAAAATAGAGGCCTTCGAGATGTACGAATACCGCAGAGTGCTAAAAATCCCACGGACGGCCCGAGTAATCAACGAAAATGTCCTACGAAGAACAAACAAAGAACGTGAACTATGATCAAAAAAAAGAAAAACCGCATACCTAGGGCACATAATACGAAATACGAAGTACCAGCTCTTACAACTGATCATCCACGGGAAGGTAGAGGGAAGGAAGGAAATGGGAAGGTAGAATATATCGTGGCTGCGTAACATAAGACAGTCTTACCGACCGGCTTACGAACAACGGAAAGCCTAAAGGCCGATTCTCATATACGCGACAACAGCTACGCGACGTTTCACGAAATCGCCTGTCAAATAATGAATACATTGTTTTCAATGGGCACGTTGTCACTATGGCTACGCGACAGTTGTTAAAAGTCGGAATTCAGCGCGCTGTCGCTGGGATTATTTCGTGAGCATTCTTTTACGATTTGTCGCACATCGCATGACATTTGGAAAGTTTGTTTCTGATTCGAATGACGGTTTGTGTCAAAAACGGCGTGTATTTGAAAATGAATGGAATGAACGACGAAAAAGCAGAGGAATCGATCGCTCTTGTGGCTGATTATGTTGAACTGTATGACTTACAAAATATAAATTACAGTAATCAACACAGGTTGGTAGATCTAATTTGAAAAGAAATTTCTTTAAAATTAGATGAGACTCGTAAGTACAGACTCTTGTAATTGTTTGAAGAGAGTATGGAATTCTCCTTCTACTAGTTTTGTTCTTAAAATCCGATGCACCCAATATTTTCTTTTCCTTTTCTTTCCTTTTAATTTCTCATTTTCATAACACTTGGCTAAGACGAAAAAACCATCATCGGAACTTGACGAACATGACATTTTGAAAATATAACAACCTGAAATGTAGAGAAACTACAGATTTGACATTTGCAGCAAATAATCGCTTAGCAGAGTGTCGCATATATGAGAATACCTAGCAGCGACGTGATAATTCGCGACAGTTCATTGTGCAACGTCGCGTATATGAGAATCGGCCTTAATACTGCCAGAGACGGAATAAAAATGAGTCATATGGTCGCAAACATTCATTAGTGAATATGCATCAGAAGAAGATAATTTCGCAAAAATTCCTTGTGGAACATAGAACCTAGACAATAGCCTTCCATCTGACCTTTTTGATTACAGATTCTGCTACCATACCTAGTACTTTTCGCATAGAACTTCTGGGTCCTTCTACGAATGAAATTATTTTTCGATTGGATGTGAATTGTAGATTTCGGTGGTGACTTGTACTGTGACCTTTATAGATTTATTGTATCCAACCCTCTTTCTCTAATCGTTGGTATGCTTACCCATTTAGAGCTCTTACGTGTTACAGTGCTCCACAGTCCTTGAGCAAATGTAGGGGGTTTATTGTTATCTTCCTCTAGACCTAGGGTTTTGAGGTATTTTCTACCTTGTTACTGTTCAGGCGAGCTTTTATTTTTTTCTGGTTAAAAGATCACAACATTACCTTGGATTGCCTTAGCCCTGGAAGTTTTCTCCAGTTTTTCATCCTCTTGGTGTTCATAATCAAACCGCAAAACGGGTTCTCGAACTATAAAGGGATTACCATATTCGTTGTTTGCTAGATGATCGATTCTTCATTTCCCTTTATACCAGTGTGCTCTGGAACCAGGCCCGGACTTAGGGACCCAGGGCCCCTAGGCACTTGACATTTGGTAACTCTGAATCTGTCCCTGTCATAGTGTTCGGTCTCGTTTCCTTTTACTTTGTCGAATTGGACTTACGCTTTTTATGCTTACGTTTCCTCTGCATCTCATATGTTTAGCTATTTTCACCGGATTTTTCAATAACTTTCGACCCACAATGATCAAAGGTACAGGTATTGGGTTTCCTTAAGTGTTCTAGGTATGTTACCAAAGACTGAGACAGTTCAACGATCGTACCCAGGTCGATGTTAACAGATTGAAGAGATTGGCTTACTTTGTTGAACCTTTCCAAGATATCACTCCAAGGAAGTGACAAAAAGCCATAGAGTCTAATGAATTCAAAAGACCGGAAGCCTCAGAACGCGTAGTTGGTTTTTCATTTGCATCATTGGTAATTATCTGAAGAGCTGCTATGATCTCATCCCAGGAGCAACATAGACTTCGGCAGGCGTCAGCTCGAGCAGACCATCTTGTCTGAGGAAGACTCCTTACGAATGTTGAATTTGACATCTGTTACGACAGCAAAATGTGTCCATCTGTGTGTTGATGCCGAAAAAAAATTATTCCATGACTGCAAAATACCGAAGAAAGATACAGCAGCTTGACAAGACTCGGCCGCAGAGGGTCCAACAAGATTCAGTGAGTTAGCAGAACAGGGAGCGAAATCTATAAGAGGGTTCACTTGTTTTATTCACGCTTGAAGACCAGAATATTCACCCGACACATTGTTAGCATTGTCCAAGTCGTAATTTTTCAATGTCTCTAGAAAGGTCTTCCGATTTATGGCCACAATTTGAAATTAATTTCAAAAATCGTTCGACGGGACATCCGACTTCAGAGACATATCACACTATGAAATAAAGCTGATCTATATGAGAAATGTTCGCAGTAGAGTCCACAGAGATAGAGAAATATTTGACATGTTTTATCTCAGTCACGATTGTATTTATTACCTTTTCTGGCACGATATTGATCATGTTATCGTATATTTTTGACGAAAGATATGATGTTGTGCCACTTCCTTTGTTACCGTGGCGTTTTATGTGTAAGTCCAGAAAAGGATCGAACTCGGCCAAATGTTCTAGGGTTATAACATAGTTCCCACTTTTTTTTTATCCAAATCCCTCATGGAAATTCGAAAGAATCGTTTTTTGTAGCTGTTACGTGATTTTAAGAAATAATTTTTGCAATTAATGCTTGACAGTTGACGCAGAATACGGCTTACAATGACAAACCAACATAAGCAAGCGCTGCGTACTTGAATACTGCGCAGTGTACGGAATACTGCGCAGTGAGCTTATGTAAAGATTCCGCCACCGGGGCCCCTACGCTGGCTGGGCCCCTACGCCGGGGCCTTGTAGGCATAGGCAGAAATCCGGCACTGCCTGATACCCAGTATAGCGTTACTTGTCTCTGTTGTTTCTGCCATGCTTGCTTAACTTCCGCACGTAGTCCCAAACCAGTTTGGATTTGAATGTGTAGCTCATACTGCATACGCTAACATATCATCCAATATCATCTAATAGCATAGATGGCCGCTTGACTGGGTACTTAACAGGAGAGCATTTGGTTTTTCGCGATAGTTCCTGTCGAGTTTAATTTGTGCACATCTTTAGATTGCATGTACCTCTGCTTGCGTATATTCCCATGGATTCTAACTACTTGGAACAAAGTCCAAATACTCCTGCACTAGTTCTTTCCTTGTCATTGAACCAACTGTATTCTACTTGATGGCACGTTGCTCAATGTGGTATGCTGAAGATTCGTCGGTCCAGTCGGCTTTACTGGTTCACATTGCTGTGTAGTCTTTTGGGACTTTCAGCCAGGGGATCTTGCCATTGAGGCTGTTTCGGACCCTGTTCCCGATTATTTTATCTCTGCCTATTTCTTCCTTCCTGAACCTTTCAATCGCCCATTGCGGGTCCCCTACACTACAAGGTGCAACAGTTATACCCAGCAGCAGTACAATTACTGCTGTCGGATATGACCCCATCGCTCCCATGATGCAGATACATGCCAGTCTTGAATCCTCTCTTCGATCTACATAGAATTACGTTAATTCTAAATCAGACATGTCTAGCCTAAATTAGGTAGATAATCCTAAAGACAAACCCTAGTTTGTTAGACACAGAATTGTCTAGTGTAATATGATGATGAAAAATTAATTTAAAATATTGATCTGCTAGAAATATGTTGGAGGTCGAGTTAATTAATGTCAATTTTTAACAGTTTTCAAAACTGTTTAGTCAAAACAAATCTATAAATAAAAATATTAATTAACAACAAAACAATTAATGGATAAGGAATTTACGTTTTTTTACAACGTACATTAAAACAAACATCAAGATAAAAAAGTCTATGTTATGAGTTGGTTTTACTGTAACATTAAATGGCACAAATATATTTTATTTATAACAGCGGTTTATATTTCCATCACATTTTGAGCAAAGAAACTGATATAAGATAAAATTAATAATAATATGAAACTTGTTACCAAATAAATTGATAACTTTTGACAACTTTAGCATATTCATGATGCTTACAAAATAAGTGCGTACTTTGATTTCAGATTTGAAGAAACTGATGATATTAGGTAATTAGAGCTCACTCAAAATGGCAGACTTGAAGGCAACTTTGCAAAGGCTATAGCGTTAATAATATTAGAAAATCAACTTACATAACAATCAATAATTTATAACAATACAATGGTATATAAAATCTTATAACACAATTTTAACAACTTATAACATAATTAGTGATAAATTGTATAACAATTTGATCAATAACAATTAGATATTTGATTATATAGATGATTTTTCAAGCTTTCCCCCTATGTCAATGATTGTTCAGAAAGTATCCCACTCCGTTTGTCTAATGATTGGTTCCAAGATTACTTTCCCCCTTGTCACAACTTTATGATATGGTACAAAGATTGTCTGCTCCTTATCATTGATACGGTACCAGTACAAGGATTGTACCACTCCTTATCATTGATATAGTACCAACACATGTTGGTACCATATCATTGATATGGTCTCTCACCCCCCTATTATTGATATGGTACCAGTACAAGGATTGCACTGTCCCTTATCATTGATATGGTATCAGTGCAAAGATTGCCTTTGCCTTATTATTGCTTATGATAGGTTGGAAGGTTGCTTTCATCCAGGGGCGGATCTACCTATAAGGTAAACAACATATAGCTTAGGGCCCCATCTTTTTTGGGCCTCCAAAATACCCCTATAGGTATCCGAAAATCATATTTGGCACTGACATATATAATATCTGGACTTATAAAAGGCCCCATATCTCAAATAGCTTAGAGCCTTATCAAGTCTAAATCCGCCCCTGCTTCCATTGATTCCTAAGATTGCTTGCACCCTATCATTGTTAGATTTTGAAGGTTTCTGTCTAATCTTGTCTGCCTCGTCATATTTTCTCTATAAAGGTGATACGTTAGTTACTTTTCAAATTTGTTTTCTCGAACAAATTTGGTCGACGTCGCTCTCGGATCCAACCACAAAATTCTTACATAGATTATAAAATAAAATTGGTACTCGTTACAATTAACATATTTTTCAATTTCACAGTAAACATTATGGTGATAGATTAACATTTATTAAATCTTTTTTTAACGTATTGTCAATTACATATTATGGTGCTGATGTTTTGAATAGATTCACATTTAGAAATTGAATAGCTTGTGCAATAAATTCCATATAAAAGTTTAACGAGATACGTTAATAAATTATATAAAAAACTAATTTAAATATTATATCTGGAAGTAAAAAATTTGATAACATATTGTGTGAAAATTTTTTGGGCTTAGATAATAGCTCACAATTATGCGGATTGTTCTCTTCGAATATAAAACCATAGGTACCATGTGTCTTCAGTTACGCCACACGTATGTAAGCGAACACTGAGTCTTGGGTAAGTTTTGGATAGGCTATATTAACACTAGAAGCGGCGAAGATGCATAAATAATATTCTCTCTCTATTTTGCGTCTATAATGAAGTAATTAAAGCATTTATATGGGTTTGTTAATGGCTCGCAGAGTGCGATACAATTTTCTCAAAATGTATCGACGATTTTTTTATTTAGAAATGTCATAAAAGGGCGCAAAATAGAAAAATTAGTATAAAAAACTCGTTCATAAGACGTTTTTCGCACTTGACATTAGAAAACTCCTGTAAAAACGTGTGTAGCGACGTCGTTTTCTAAGCATGGACGCGTGCTGAAAAATCGCGCTTATTGAACTCGTTTTTTATATACTATTAGAAGTGCATTTATTATTTGAGCATTTTGACTTTACACCTTGTAAGTTTTTGGTGTGTGTTCCGGAATAGCTACAGCAATGCTTGTTTTTCTGCTGGTTATGTACTTTGCTCCCAATTCTTCTCCTAGTTGCAATAAAAAGTCTCTGCGTTTAATTTTGCTGCTGTTAATAATTTTATACAAAACCCACGCATTTATACCCGCTAAATCTAACAAATTATTAAAGGTATAAACTAAAGTGACCACATTTTCATTGAGACAAAGCGGGACAAATATATATATATATATTCATATATATGAGGCATTGAGCGCAAAAGCGGACTAAGCCACAATTTTTCTGATTTTGCGTTTTTTGCATTAATGTACTTTATTTTACTTTCTGAATCGAGCAAAAGTGAATTAACCCAAATTTTCCTAATCAAAATTAGATGGCACAATAAAAAGAGTTGTGGCATTGAATGTTTTTTATATTGTCTGTGTGCAATAGTGGACTAAAGTTGGTTGGTCCGTTTTTGCTCAGCCCAGATACAAATATGTGATGGAAAAGATAAAAAGATAGGTTAATGTGTTTGCCATTGTGAAAATAAGTAGAAGTTTTGTAGGTATTAAGCCACTATTTTTGTATTATACACAAATATTGTGCATAAGTTATGACAACACAATCAAAAACCGTGGGAGAGGAAATGCAGGGTAATATTTTTGTATTATAATTCAATCTGTTGAGGAGCTAGATAAGTTTTGAGAATCAAACTCAATAACTTTTGAGAATACATGCCATCTGATGAGAATAGCCGGTCTTCTGCAAGTATACTGGATCCTGATTAATTGGAAGTAGAAGAGAGTTGTGGTACAAATATACGGTACGAATATATAGTACGAGTATGAATACATATATTGTACGAATACGATTATATGGTACGAATACGAAGCAATGGAAAAAACATGTGTTAGTAACGACAGGTTTGGATGCGGAATCAGAGAAAACAAAATCATGCACATGGTGAATAATATGTTAATTTGAAGGGTAATCTTCTTCCTAAAAAACAACCAAAAACAGGTGCATGCCAATACAGTAACAAGTGTTATTCGAAGATAAATGAATAGCGGAAAATTCAAATATTTAACGAGTTTTATAAGCTAGGAAATTATGACTTACAGTCATCATTTTTGTTTACAATGATCAAAGTCGTTAATAAATCATATTCGTTAACATATTCGTAAAATCAGTATTCCAAAATGCTAAACACTAGATTTGGTTGAGAGGAATATAACAAATCGAAAATTTGCTGAGGACCAATCAAAAGTGGAATGGTTAAAGATTCAATGGTTGCGTTTTGTGAGAGAAGAGCCGTTTAAAATCTAAGTATTTCAAATATTCAAACAATATTGACGTGCTGTTTAATATAGTTGATATCGGCAAAAGACACTCCAAACTGATCTCAAAAACAAATGTACTTTATCCCAATGTGCGCTGCATAAATCTGTTAAAAAAGAAAGACCTTAGTTTGTTGGAATATATTCCACCTATTTATCATGCAACCACCAACAATGATGTAAATGAGGTACCTGTACTTGATTTTTGTAGTGAAGAAGATGTGTAATAAAGTTTTGTAATAAGTTTTGGCTTTAAATATTTAAAATCATGTTTTTCAATAAATATTGGGGTAACTAGTTCTGTTTCCAATAATGGACATCTTGCATAGAATCAGAAGCAACATAACATGAACAAATGCAAAAACGTTTCCAAGAAAAAAAATGATTTATAATCCAATTATTTTGCATGCCAAATAACTCAGTTTTATATGTGTTGGGGTTAGTCCGCTTTTGCGCTCAATGCCTCATATATATATATATATATATATATATATATATATATATATATATATATATATATATGTCTATAAATATACAAAAATGTATTAATTATTGGTAACTAATTTCCATATTACAAGAAAATAATTAAGAAATTACCATGTTCTCTAATTCACTCATGACTTATAAAGTAAATAAATATAATTACAAGTTCGATTTGGTTTCCTGCACTTTTAAGCTACGAGAGACCATGTGGGTTGATAAAAAATACTATAACCTGATAAATAATGATAATGAACATAGACGTGTTTCTGCCTTTTGGCTTCATCAGTATGGACTTATCGAACGAAAGTGCAGGAAACCAAATCGTACCTGTAATTATATTTATTTATTAGTCATATAAGTCATGAGTGAATTAGAGAACATAGTAATTTCTTAATTTTCTTCCTGCAATAATTTGAACATTATGGTTTTGCATTAACTAAAATTTTTTATTTAAAAAAAATTATGATTTTCTTTCACGGTCATATTTTAGATCCCAGTGAATACTGCAATAGATTCGGATGATTTAATAAAATGTCGTGAAATTTCTCATTAATGGTCAAATTATTTTTTAGACATAACATTAGATTTTAAAGTTTAATGTTCAACTGTGTTTTTTCTGTTGTCTATATTTTATTGATACAAGAAAAAACTCTCATTTTAAAACAAATTCAAATTCTCATTTTAAAGAGAATAATATTCCTTATCAAAATATTTTGAAAATATTATCTGTTTAAAATGAAGGAATAACTCCACTTTTTGTCTGCTTCCACTTTGCAGAGAACCAACATTTAACTTTTTCATCAGTAAGGTAACTTTTGACTAATAAGTCCTCATCAAAAAGATTATTTTCGCAAATATTAATTTTCTTATTTTAATATATTCAAAAGATTTTTCCACATATTCCCATAAAATCTCCTTTTTTAATGTCACCCAATGAAAATTTCAGAACAAGGTGCCATTAAACGTCGGATTTTCTGAAAGAAGTCAGAAATTTTTATAATAACTGCTTGGAATATCTTCAAGAATGGATATTTCAATTCGAGGATATTCAATATTTTCATTGGATGACATTTAAAAAGGAGATTTTATGGGAATTTGTGGAAAAATATTATATTATATATTAGAGTACATTAAAAATAAGAATTACAGATATTTTCTAAAAAGCGGGACATTTATAAAAATCGGCGGGACGCAGGACAGGCCTCCAAAGAGCGGGACTGTCCCGCCAAAATCGGGACGTGTGGTCACCCTAGTATAAACTGGCCGACGCATATTGGGCTGGACTCTACATATATATTTGAAATTTTGGTTTTAGGTGTTGTTTACGTCGCTGATACGAATGATTACGAATCTGTTCAAAAACAAAATTGCGGATTTAATATGGAGGGCAATTTTTTGAAAAACATTCAATTTTTACAAAATTCCATACCTAAGGCTTCTTCAACTGGCTGATTACGAATGATTTATAAAAATATTTCAAAATTAATAAATCAAATATATTTATTTAATATATTAATTTTATGTATTTTAAAACCTTATTATAAATAATTCAGATGTGCGATACGAAAAAGAAAAAAAAAATTCAATTATAAACAATTTAAAAATAATAAAATTTAGAAAATAATCACGTGACTCCAAACGCGCCATAATTTGTTTGTAACGTCGTAAGTGAGAAACTTCATTCTAACATTCACAACATAAACATTCTTTATAAAATCGTCGTTTTAAGATTTTTTCGGCGCACTGTTTAAAACCATTGGTTTCGACGTTTACCAATGTGGGACATGTAAAAACATTTTTTGAGCAGTTCTTTTTGTAGTACTCCACACGATGGTACGAAACAAGCACGATAACTTTTAATATTTGAATTGTCTACTACAACTACTGTATCAACAAAGTCATGTACGAGTAGAAATTACACATTTTACGTCACACGGGTAACCGGCCTGTTTTCGGCACAAACAGTTTTCGAGTTCAAAAATATATTTTCAATTTGTTATAACTTTTTAATTTGAACGAAAAAAAAACTGAAAAAATAGTTTTGTTATAAAACTTAAATATGAGCTTTCGATTCATGACAAAAAAAATTATTCAAATACCCAATTCCAAAAAACCAAATGGCGAGTCAAATATGACGGATATTTTTTTGAAAAACTTCCGCATTAAGCGTTATTCACACTGTACCAAATACGTATATGTAGGTTTCGGCATGCAATTCGTTAGAATTATGATTATTACCTACGTAATAAACATGAAACTAGCCCGGGATGTATTGGGCGATTCATTATTTTTACAGTTTTGTGTCAATACAATATTTAGAAAAAGGTTTCCCCTCGCATTTGCCAGTCGTTTTCTTGAATTAGAATGACCTGTTATTTAATAATGTCAAAACATTCAGGATCACCCTTCAATAAGCAGTGTTGATATCACACACTTCAACGAAAAATTAGCAATGGTAACGCGGAGAACGTGTTTCGAGAAATTCTGATAATAGATTCGTAATCAGCGACGTAAAAAACCCATATGTACGCCATTTTGTAAAAATTGGATGATTATTTCGAAGAAACATCCGTCATATTAAATCCGCTATTTCGTTTTTGATATTTTTTAAATTCGTGATCGCAAACAAAAATAACCCTTGTAAATTTCAGATATATATGACGAGGCATTATATTTTTGTCCACGTTTTCGGCAATTCAACCCACTGTGCGACGCGACCTCTAGAAGAAGCCTTTCTTTTCGGCATTAATATCTATGACATCATTTGATCTACATCTTCTACAAATTTCGAGTTGTTGTAGAATAACACCGTCTCAGGTTTTTTCTTTGAACTAAAGTCTATTGTTACATCGAGATGCATAGTGCAGCATAGTGTTGCTTAGGATATTTTTATTAGGTTTAGCCTGATAAACATTCAAAGATATATAACCTGTTTTAGCACAAATTTACTGTATAATTCCTTTTTTGCGGTCTCTACGGAAATTGGTATTTCTCTGCGAGCTTTATTGAGTGTCCAAGATACTCGTATTTTTAGACTTCAAATATTCCTCTAATAAACGCAAAGTGAAAAAGTTGTCAAAAGTAACATTTCTGCACTTATTGATATAAGAGTCCATTAATTTCTTAACAACCCAGGCATTTATCACTTAATTTTGATCTTAGTTTATCCAGCCATCCAAAATTTTTGTTCCTATTTGTACGGTTTGGAGCTCATAAATTGGGCGAATATGCAGCGGAAAAAGTTGTTCGTCAGTCGTTATATATCGCCCGATATGTAAGAAACTTGTGCATTCGTAATAAATTCGTACTACGGTATATTTGGAAGATCTTAGCAAATCGCAGACCGTACATCGTTTTATTCCTTAAAACAACAACGTCACAAAAATGACCCAGCGGCAGTTCTATACTCGAACCGGCGAGAAAATGCAGCTGTACTACGCCGAGGTATCAGTCATATCAGTATTAATGGACGCGCCGATGTACGCGCAGATTAGTTTGAGTTAAGAAATATGTGTCAGTTTTTCAAACACGGACAACTAAACACCGCGTACTCGAAATAAAGTGGGGGTATGCGCAGAACAATGCTAAACTCGTCGAGACGAGATGCATTCTCTTTCCCATTTTTCCCCCATAAACTATACTTGTTATAAAATTTAAAATATTTTAAATTAGTTTATTACATAAAATAAGTAAGTCAAAAAGTTTCATCGAGCAAAATAAAAAAGTTAGACACGATGAAACTTGCGGGCGGGACAAAAATGGGACGACGGCGCTTCTAGTGTTACTGATAACTTTATACTATAATAATGAATGGTCATAAGATAAAAAGGATTAGTCGACATGTCCCGGTTTTTGATTGAACAGACATGTTCAACCAAAAATCCTCAGTATCTTCATTAGTAAATACTCATTTATTATGATAGTAAATATTCATTTGTAATATTAAAAACTTATGAATAAATTGGAAATTATACAATGTGGAAACTTTAACTGGAATAAAATTCATAACTTCGATATAGACGACTTTTGCAAAAAATTCTGAAACACGTTACGTATTGTTTTTTCTTGTCTTCATTTCTACGTAGTGCTGTTTGTTTATCTGCGCCCGGAAGTGCCCAGCCACCACCGACCTTTTTTTTCAAATGGAAAGGTATGTCAAGTGACACCTTGTTTGAAAGATCTCTTGGCAAGAAATACAACACACTATTTATTTTTTATTACTCATGCGCGTGAAGTATATCCTGACGCACGTTTTTAATACGAGAAATGCCACTTCGCATTGTCGTTCTACATTACCTGGGTAACGCACGCAAATATGCAATATCGCTAGGATACATTAAATAAAAATAAAATAAAAACAAGACCTCGATAGTGACGTGAAGTGTCAGAAGTTTTTTTCATTACAAAATAATAATAAAAATTAAAGAAAACTTTTTAAAACGAGTGTAAATTCTATGGTGATACCGGAGGCTGAGGAGAGTTCTTATGACGAATCCTCACAACCGGAGACAATTGAAAAAGCAAATTATTCATTTTTTTATAGCCCTGGATCCCAAACTTGAACGATACATCCCCTGGCATGAGTAATAAAAAATATTGTTTGTAACACGGGCGGTATACAATTCAATTCGCCCTCTCGAGCGAATGTGCGCACTCACTTCGTTCGAGCGCCCAATTTCGCTCTCGCGTGAAATTCACAACTTTCCGCCCTAGTTACCAAATAAACTATTTATAATATTTTCAAAGCCAACGTGATAACAAAAAAAGGAAAACCACTTTTACGTTGAACACGTTTCAGCGTAAAGTTGTATGTTTTTGACATATGTTTTGATGCTTTTGAACCACGTTGCTTAGTTAATGTGATAATAATAGCCACCAAAGCAGTCGCATACGCTCGTCAAGTTGTTAGTTAAAGTAGTTTCTAAAATGCAGTATTTAACAGAAAATCTCCGTATCGAGATTCTATTGATGATAGGTTATGGTAACAGAAGACGAAGTCAGCTTGAGGTTGCTCAGTTATTTCGAGAAGAGGATCTGGATATACCACCCATTAGCCAAGGTGCCATAAGCAACACTGAGACACAATACAACAATTTGGGTCTTGTCAGGGTTGTGCCCAGACAGCGAAATCCCACTATTAAAGCAATACCAGGCTAAACATATACCAGGCTAAACGTATTAAATCGTCAAAATTGTCGTTATTGGGCTGACCATAACTCATTGGATGCGAGAAACTCATACTCAGTTCCTACATAAAGTCAATGTATGGGCTGGAATAATAGGTGATCAGATTGTAGGACCAGTATTCTTCGATGGTTATCTTGATTGAGCAACATATCTTACGTATCTTCAAGATGACCTTATGCCAGCCTTAGCCACTTTATTTCCAAATCCGTTAGATCCGAATTTACCGGATGAACGAATATGGTATCAACAGGACGCAGCTCCAACCCATTATGCTGTGATTGTTCGTAGATGTTTAGACGAAGTTTCTCCCATAGGTGGATTGGAAGAGGTCACATTGAATGGCCGGCGAGATCTCCGGATGTTAGTCGCCTTGACTTTTTTTGTGGGGATATCTCAAGAGAAAGATCTATGTAACAAAACCTAACGACATTGAGGATCTTAAGCAACGTATTAGGCATTAAATACGACAAGTCACACGAGAAATGTTACAAAACATTAGAGATGCATTTTATCTTCGATTTTTACTTTGCCAAGAAAGAAACGGCGACCATTTGGAACATTTGTTGCATTAAATAGTATTCGAGTTATAAAAGTGGCTTTCTTTTTTTTATCACGTGTGCTTTGAAAATATTCAAGAAATAAATAGTGTGTTGTCAAGTAACATACCTTTCAATCTGAAAAAAACAAAGGTCGGAGGTGGCTGGGCACTTCCGGGAACAAATAAACAAACAGCATATACATAGAAATTAGGGCAAGAAAAAACAATACGTAACGTGTTTCGGGATTTTCTGCAAAATTCGCCTATATCGAAGTTATGAATTTTATTCCAATTAAAGTTTCCACACTGTATAATTAGAGTTATATGAAAATAGAATTTTAGCTTTTATTGTTTTCTCTTAACATTTTCAGGCACTAGTTTTTATGTCTTCAAACATAATTCCATATTTGATTTATTTTTTATTTTTATTAACATGTAAATGACACGAAGTCATGCATCAATCAAAGTTTAAACATATTAAAAGTTTAAAGTATTCTATCATTTTCAATTTCTTTCATTCACAACTCATTTCTTTTAATAATGAATGAATTTTTAACCATGTTATAGTACCTCCCACTTAACTCTTCTAACTAATCCATAAAAATGAATATTCTAAATTTAATGCAAATTTTGTTACCATCTTATTTTTCATTGATTAAAATGTATATCTTCAGTTTATTTTATACTAGATATGGCAATAAACAAAGTCATATGTTAACTGTTTCTATGAAGACTTCTAAAGTTATATTTATAAGAAAATAAAACGTTTAACGAAAATAAAAACTATTGAAAATATTTCGATTTTGCACCACTAATTTAAGATTTTATTCTTTTTGTTAAAATTTGTTTTATTTCAAAACATTGGAATGTATTAAAAAACCTTATTTCTTTTAATAAATTTTGGGGACATAACGTCACAAATATTATGCACTACACAAATTAGTTCAATTATTGCTTTAAAGAAATGCAAATAATCTTAAATCTTCATGTCATTTACAAAAATATCTCCTATCGTTCAAATTCAAATTCTGAACAAATCTGCCAAAAAACAAAAGTATATATACATAATAAAGTGCTCAAATTCTATAGTTACAATAATTTTAAGTCGATTTTCTAGTTTCTATCATAATTTCCAAAAAACAGTCTTGGTCATAATCAAATTGAGCACATTTTATCTAAACCAACCATATTATGTATAACATTTTCTAAAACAGTTTCAAATATTAACTTTAAACTAATTTGGAATATCTAAATCATTTCATATCATCTATAAATAATGTATTTTTATTATCACATTGCTTGTTTTGATATTTAACATATTAAAACAGTCTCACTTATCTGAAGAAAAGTTTTGTACTAAAACCTAATCCGTTAATTTAACGTGTATAAACAATCCTTAAACAATAAACATTATTAAAATCTTAAGGACTAGAACGATGATAAAAAATCTCTAATTATGAAAGAATTAAAAGTAAATGAATTTTCAGTCATTGAGGTAGTATTAAAAATAATATTTACAAGAACGCGCATCCTAGAATGAGGAACATAACAGTTACGGGAAAAACTATATAGACACCCATTCTAGGATGGCAAGTGCTAACCAGCATGGATATATCATCATCTTTGTTTTGGATGCCATCATAAGTTGGAATCTCAGCGATGACAGTCTCGTCGGACCAGAAACTTATTGGAAAATGACATTCCGTTACATTTAAACACTCTTTATCTTTTGAATTGTTCATGAACTGATAAGTTGGTTTGTAAACTTCAAAAATTGCATGAATATCATTCTCAATAAAATCATTATCAGAATAAAAGATGTAGTAGTAATAACCATCTGAACCTACTTCATGGATAGTTTCCATATGTTCACTTTTATCTAAGTAGTGAATATCAGTACAGAGATGCGACGGATTGAAACCTTGGGACAACAAAACCGATCCATCATAACAAGTTAGCAAATCAGCTTCAAAACTAGATACACTATTTTCAATGGATTGTGTTTTTGTGTAGTTTATAGCATTCCCACCATGACCAATGCCTCCATCCAATTGATTTAAATCCCTTTTATGCCTAGTGGTATCGTCTTTCTCACCTTCATCCATATTTAATTCTTGTGATAACTCTTCTAATCTCTGTTTGTTGGCGATCCGCGAATTAGCGTGTCTTCTACGGTGTTTTTTAGTATTACTTTCTTCAGGTTTTCCTGTTTTGTGATTCTTCTTTCCATCATCTAAAGCTGAAACTATATAAAATGCAATATAAATAAATAATATTGTTATTGTTACAAAAGAAATAAAAACATCTTGTCTTCTCTGTCTAGTCTAGTCTGTCTAATCTTGTCTGTCTAGTCTTGTCTGTCTATTTTGTCTGTCTAGTATTGTCTGTCTAGTCTTGTCTGTTTAGTCTTGTCTGTCTAGTCTTGTCTGTCTAGTCTTGCCTGTCTAGTCTTGTCTAGTCTCCCCGTCAATGGTCATTCGAATGCAAATTTAAATTTAATGCCACAAAGACCGAGGCTCTATTTTTCGGAAAAACTCCCAATCAAAGAAGGCCAGTCAGTATTTACAATAGCAAGTGAAACAATTAAATGCCAAGATTCTATTAAATATCTAGGTATATGTGTAGACAGATGTTTAAAATTTAAAGAACACATTAAAGAATCCTGCGGTAAGGCGAAGCAATGGAGTTTCAGAATTGGCAACGCCGTACAGTGGGTCAAAATCGAAAAAAACGATCAAAAATTAAAAAAATAAGTTCTAATTTGTTGATTCGAATGATTGGGTTTCGTGTTAGAGGTGTTTCTACATCTATCCTGATAAGAATAACCCGCTTTAAATCTTTACCCTATGGGTTTTAAGTAAGGTCGAAAGCACCACTCTCCAGTATCTCTCTCTTTTTTTCAAAGTAATTGTGTTAAAATTTGTGAAATGTCAGATGATACTGAAGGTATATAGAATATTTTAGTGTAAAATTATAGTATTTAAAAATTATCTTCACGTGTTTAAAACATTGCGAAATATCGCCCGTGAATACTACTTTTCCTTGTATCAAAACTACTGCCCGCCCTGGCTTTCACTGTAATATAAAGATAGTGAAACAATGAATCAAAATAGCCAAGATATGTTTGCTACTTTTGGCAACTTTTTTTTTATGTCCTGTCGAATGTACACACAGTGTTCATTCATACGTAGTGTGAAACTACTCTTTGTAGTTTCTATTGCTTCCTGATGAATAAATTCAATCAATAATTATTATTCATTATTCATGTTGACAAACATAAAATGAATTATAATCGCTTTGGTTATTAGAAATGTTTGCGCTGGTCTGGAATTATCTTTGAAGATTGACAAGCCAAAAGCTTGGTTTGGCAGCACAAACGATGGCAATACTGCGAGACGATTCTTCCAAAATACATCTGTATCGGCTAGAATTTTGGGTATTGATGAAGACTTAATGAACAAATGGTACGTAATACTGCGAGTTATGTCAAGTGGATTCGCTGTTTCAACTAAAATTTACGGTATTTACGCGATTCTGTTACACTTTCTTCTGATTTAAGCGATTCAGATGTAACTTCTGAAGACGGCGACGATTAGAATCAGCGACTTCAAAAACAACCAAAATTCCAATTTTGGGAATAAATAGTAAGCATAACAAAAACACTCACCATCTTGTATTTAGAATTCTGTTTTACAAAAAATTTAACTTCAGATTCGTGACTGGCAATCTCGAAAAACCTCTTATACTACTTTGGAGAAAATCAATCACATTTCTGGGGAAGTCATCTGCCATTTTGGGTCAGCCACTTTGTTTTTCAAAAATATAAATATCAGATTCGTGATTAGGTTAGGTTTTTAATTTTGAGTCAGCCATTTTGTTTTTGAAAAATTTAAATATCAGATTTGTGATTAGCGACTTCAAAAAACCCCATATACTACTTTGGAGAAACTTAATCACATTTTGGTGGAAGTCGTCCGCCATTTTGTTTTTGAAAAATTTAATATCAGATTTGTAATTAGCGTCCTCAAAAACCCCCAATATATAAATAGAAAACCCCCAATATATAAAATTTCTTGAAGATTGGACATCAACTTCTATTTACGATCAGGTTTTTTGGATTCTGGCCCACTATGCGCCGCGAGAAACGAATGGGGCCTGGACAGATCGGCCATAGCAGACATTTACAAAGAGACTTTGGAAACGGCACTTTTGTATGAGGTCTCAATTTGGCACAGGTCATGTAAAACCAAAGAGAACATGAAACTTCTGAGTGTACAACGTCCATGTATGATTCCTGCTGCCAAAGCCAAATCGCACTGTATCAACAGAGGCAGCCTGTGTTATTTCAGGCCTCATTCCAATCGACATCCGGGCTAAGCAAGTTGCATTAAACCTCTATATGCAAGATTTAGAGAATTACGACGAAGCAAGGTTTAGAGAATTAAGGGTCCTCTCTAGGGTTTTCGCATACCCGACTTTTTTTAATACCCCGGTATCGGGTATTAAATTATAAATATTTTTCTAATATTTTTCATATACCCGGGTACCCGGGATTTGCAATTTTTGCAGAAAAAGAGACAATTTTATTACGAAAGAGTGAAGTATGTCAATAAGACATATTAAGTCTCCTTAACTTATAGTAGGTACAATCAGTCACACAGTTAAACAGTCTTGTTCTCATTAACTAATTAGGAACTAAAATGAGTTTTTAATACAATAAATTTTGTTATAAAATAACAAAAATATAACTAAATAAACTTTCTTGGTTGACACAGTTGAAAACTAAAAAAACTTCTAACTTCTCTGCACAAGTGAAATTTAAAAATAAAGTTCCGTTTTTCGATCTTTATATTATGTACTTTATATAAATATTTTATTAAAACACTTGTTGAAGAGCCTTTATAGGATAATATTTTTGGGCATTTTGGACATTGTGCTGATTCCTTATTCTGTTTTTTTTTTTTAATGTTTACACACTCCAGAAATAGGTCTTTCCATCGTTTATAGCAGGGCTGTCCAACCTTTTTGTAGTGGCGATCTACTTTTTTGTATATATTGTTGCCAAGATCGACCATAACGCGTAGCGGGTCACCGGGGGACTTGGGCCATGGAGTGCACCTCCCATGGGGGGAGAAAAATTTTGAGATAATGCTAAAGTAACATATTGCCATTTAAAAGCTGTTTTTCATGTAAAAATAACCTAATACGAAGATCGGAATTAATTGTTTGAAGTAGATTCTTATTCTCAGCAGTTTTTACTAATCTTAGCCAATTAATAAATTGATCGCCAACGAATTTAAGATACCTAATGTTTTTTTCGGAGTACTTTTATAAATTCATTGCAGTCACTAAACTTATGAAAAAATTTATGAGAAGTGCATACAAGTATCTAAAAACGATAAGAGAGGGCTACAAACCAAGGACAACACTATGCAGAGACCGAACAGGACAAATCGTAAGCGACGAAGATAAAATCCAGGATATGTGGAAAAATCATTTCGAAACTTGCTGAATGATATTGATAGCGGTATAGAAACTACGATGCAGGAAGACTAAAACGGATGAAGAAGAAAATGAACCCAACTCTCAAATAAGTAAATCCCAACTCTCCAATAAGTAAAAACAGCAATTAAAGCACTAAAAAATAACAAAGCTCCCGGAATCGATATTATCAACCTAGAACTGCTAAAATAAGGGGGGGGGGGATAAGCTGGTCACCTACATGCACATACTAATAACGAAAGAATGGGACGAAGAAACAATGCCGAGCGAATGGGCACAAAGCATCATTTGCCCTATCTATAAGAAAGGGGACAAGCTATTATGTGCGAACTACAGGGGTATCTAACTGATAAGCGGCCCATACAAAATCTTGACCACCATCATAAACAACAGAATGAAACCGCTGTGCAAACAACTGATTGGGGAACATCAAGCTGGTTTGAGACCTGGCAGGTCCACAACTGATCAGCTATTCACCGTAAAACAAATGCTCGGAAAAGTATGGGAGCACAAGCTTAAGACTCGGTCAACTGCATAAAGTTGTACACGACGCTTAAGGAATTCAACATACCAGGAAAACTGACAAGACTTGTACGCATGACCATGGAAAAGTGTACGGCAAAAAGTGCACGTACAAACTGTGCAGGTAGTGGCATATGCCGACGACACCGACATCATGAGTTGAACCAAAGCGGCTGCAGAAGAAGCGTACACCCTCCTGAAGGAATCAGCTAGGGAAATAGGGCTGAAAATTAACGTAAGAAAGACTAAAGTGCTAACGCAGGCAAGAACAACGAGAATGGCGATAGCCACACAAGACAACTTAGACCAAGTCAGCAGCTTCCGCTATCTAGGGGTGACCCTAGAAAACAACGGAAGCGAAGAAGCAGAAATAAGAGCCAGAACCGCAGCGGCAAACGGAGCATACTTCGATCTTTCACATATCTTCCGATCAAAACACATGCACAGAAACACAAAAATAAGAGTGTACAAAGCAATTGTCAGACCAATACTCACATATGGCAACAAAATAGATATCTTTGAGAGGAAAGTATTGCGTAGAATACTCTGCCCAATCCAAGACGAAAATGGGTACAGAATACGATACAATAACGAACTGTACCAGGCCTTGCAGGACCCGCCAGTATCCGCATATGCAAAGATACAGAGGTTACGATGGGCAGGCCATGTCACAAAAATGTGTGAAGAAGGACTGCCAAAACGGGTCCTGCAAAGCAAAATTTCACATACAAATCGTTTAGAAGTTTGATTATTTCCAATTCTAGTTTATCCTGATTTTCTTCAAATATTGTAGATATTTCACATGCAATTTATTTAATTTATTTCACATGCAATATATGTTGATATCTTTTTGAAACATATTTGAAAAAAAATAGTGCAATATTTTCAATCTTAACAAGATCTTCAAATCTTGTCTGAAATTGTTTTTCAACAACTTCAATTTCGAGTATCATTTTGTTAGGGTTGAATTGAGTAGAGTTTCTTGCGCATCGGCAGTCAACGAAAGCTGTTGTACTGGTGGGGGTGCGACCGATTTGAGGTCCATGTAGCAACATTTGAAAGTAGACTAGTGAGAAGCGTGTTTTGATTTTTACTTTATATTTATCGAAATGTATTTTTAAGTAAGTATATAGAAGCGTGAGGAAACTAAAGATCGACTCAAAATCACGCCGCGATCGACCGGTAGATCGCGATCGACTGGTTGGACAGCCCTGGTTTATAGGTTATATTATTTCAAATTTTATAGGTTATCAACTAGATATAATTTTTTATTTTGTATTAATAATAATAATTTTTAATTCAATTAATCGCCGTTAACCGAACAATATCAAACTCCATATCTATTTTGTTGGAGTTTAATCAAACTCCAACGAAATAAAAACAAAACATCGCGACATAACCAAACCTCAAGTTTACTGCATTTTTGTAAAAAACAATGCCTTCTTTAGAGTTATTTTAATTGTTTGTAGTGCAAATTTGCTAATATTATTTTTAAGGCGTTACTTAGTAATATTTTTCCGACAATTTTGTTGAATTCTTTGATCAATTCTTTTGAGGTGGGTACCCGGGTCCGACAATGAAATAGCACCCGGGTACTAAAAATTTCATATACCAGCATCCGGGTACCCGGGTAGAAAACCCTAGGCCTCTCCAAACGATCGAGCGTGGAGTGAACCTTCAGGAACTCTTTCACCCCTCAGATATTGGCCACCTAAAATACCTCACCACTTTGTCCAACACACTTCAAATCCAACTTTTCACAAATTATTCCAAAACTAACAATGGAACGGGATCAGCTTTTGTGGTTTACAACGAAAGAAACGAAAAATACTATTAAACATTCCGACTCGAGAGCTACTTCACAACATTCCAGGCGGATCTTTTCGCACTGAAGCGAGGTCTACAGTACATCCGAACCAATAACGACAACGTAGACGGTTATTCAATAATTTGTAATAATCCTTCAGTGCTCGAGGCCCTCATAAACATGACGAGGCTTACGGAACTAGTCGTAGAGACGTGGGAAGCCGTAAAAGAAATTTTTGAGAGGGTAAAACTTCAATGATACTGGGAGAAATCATATGGTGGAGTCGCAGGAAACGAGCGAGCTGGTAGCTTGGCAAATCAGGCATCAGCTACCGATAATTTGGACGAAGACGTTTTCAACATACCCATCTCATTCAACAAGATACCCAGCCAATCGATCAAGTCCAGACTGAGTTAATGTTTAAAAAAAGAATGGCAAACAAGATAAGAGGCCGCGAGAACAGCAGCATATGGAAAATATTCATTCCCGCAGTTCATAACTGGCTGGGACATCGCCCATTATGGCTATGTGGAGAAGAAGACACAGCTGCAACCCTAGTGCCCTTTCACTAATCAGTGGAGAACTCAGACCGAAAAAATAATGATTCGTGTAGGGCAGGGATTTCGAACCGAACCCGCGGGTCAGACACTGACCCACGCAGGCTTTTTAGGTGACCCTTGCATTGACTTTAGAACTTTTATAAATGTTCAATAACACAAGACTTTTATCATTTTCTTATTAAAGTTTCTCAACCACAAAGGTATGAACTTAATATTCAGGTATATCATTTAAATATGTTTTTAATTGTAATATGGCTGTGGTACAATCTATACAAATCCCAGATCTTACCATACAGAATGGTTTGATAAATAGTGTGTGATTGAAGAAAATAAAAAGACTTTGTGTATAATTTATAATGAAAAGTTACTTCACGTACATATAATGTAAAAATACATTTTAAAAAGTTGCAAATAATCTCACCTTTTCAACAGTTTTTGTTTAGTGCCGCGAGTTGTTTAGTAGAGTAGATAAACCAATATTACAGCTGCAAGTTTTCAAGTTGCCCATTGCATTGCTCGTCACGGGAAACATATTTGAGAAAGAGCACATTTTTTTGCGCAATTAGCAGTTTTTGCTAGACATAAATCAGGAAATATAATGAAAGAAGTGCTCTTGAATAACTAATAACGTTGAAAGGGAAGTGTACCGGATATATTTAAAGAATTTAATACTTATTGCATTTAAAGCAAATGGATATTGACCTACAAAAAATTGCTTCTGTTACAACAGATGATGGCCGCGTTACAACAGATGATGGCCTAGGCCGCTCTACGGCTAAACCGCCGCGATTTTTAATCGCGTGATTTTGTGACTCAAGTAAGCTACAAGCGGCAAGCTATAAGTAAAGCATACAAGCGGCCTTACTTGCGTTTTTTTCTCGCGAGTAATTTTTCCCACAACCCCTAATTGGACTTCATTGTATAATACATCAGGATGTTTTATGGACTTATTCATTGATATACATTTTTTGACTTCGGCCTTTATTTGCTCTTCACTTCCAAAGTAGAAGTAAAACAAGAAGGAGGCTTACGTCGCCACAAAATGAAGAAACCGTAACAAGGGCCGCGAAAAACAAAAATGAAGGGAATTAGTTGATCAACGAACTAAGCAACTATAGAGACTCGATCATGACAATTGAAAAAACGTAGTAATGAGTCTCAAACTCTCCAAGAGAGTAGACAAGCTGTACCACCAGCATAGGGTCTTATTGACGGAGTGCCGATCAATAGTGTTCACACATAGCATTCAAACAAATAGGCTGGCTTGTTCGTCTGCGCTACCTTGGCACAAACTGCGCTAGATTCAAAAGATTTGATCACGACCTTAACTCAAATTTTACTTATCGTCTAAATTGTAACAAATAATATAATGAAAATAGCTATTTTAAGTGTAATGTAAACGTAATATAAATAGCTATGAAACCAGCATAGTGTCCATCTTAAGTCTCTAGTCTTGTATGCCAAGTCTTGTCTGCCTAGTCTTGTCTGTCTAGTCATGTCTGTCTAGTCTTGTTTGTCTAGCCTTGTCTGTCTAGTCTTGTCTGTCTAGTCCTGTCTGTCTAGTCTTGTCTGTCTAGCCTTGTCTGTCTAGTCTTGTCTGTCTAGTCTTGTCTGTCTAGCCTTGTCTGTCTAGTCTTGTCTGTCTAGTCTTGTCTGTCTAGTCTTGTCTGTCTAGTCTTGTCTGTCTAGTCTTGTCTGTCTAGTCTTGTCTGTCTAGTCTTGCCTATCTAGTCTTGTCTGTCTAGTCTTGTCTGTCTAGTCTTCTCTGTCTAGTCTTGTCTGTCTAGTCTATCTAGTCTTCTCTGTCTAGTCTATCTCACTAAACCCCCTATTCCACCTTGGCTTTTAGTATGCGCCACCCCGGTATCGCATATTTTGCATTCATTCAGGGTGGGCAGCCCGGACGCTTAGTGAAAACCGCCCTAGTTGTTGTCTCCCCGACCAGAATTCGAACTCGGGTCTCCCGCATTGAGTCTTGTCTGTCTGTCCTCCTCGGTGGTGTAGTTGACAGCATACCCGACTTTCAATGCGGGAGACCCGGGTTCGAATCCTGGTCGGGGAGACAACAACTAGGGCGGAATTCATTAACCGTCCGGGCTGCCCACCCTGAATGAATACAAAATATGCGATACCGGGGTGGCGCATATTAAAAGCCAAGGTGGAATAGGGGGTTTAGTGAGAGGTTCCCCCGAACCACTTAAAAAAAAAAATGTCTTGTCTGTCTAGTCTGTCTAGTCTGTCTAGTCTTGTCTGTCTAGTCTTGTCTGTCTAGTCTTGTCTGTCTAGTCTTGTCTGTCTAGTCTTGTCTGTCTAGTCTTGTCTGTCTAGTCTTGTCTGTCTAGTCTTGTCTGTCTAGTCTTGTCTGTCTAGTCTTGTCTGTCTAGTCTTGTCTGTCTAGTCTTGTCTGTCTAGTCTTGTCTGTCTAGTCTTGTCTGTCTAGTCTTGTCTGTCTAGTCTGTCTAGTCTTGTCTGTCTAGTCTTGTCTGTCTAGTTTTGTCTTGTCTGTCTAGTTTTGTCTTGTCTGTCTAGTATTGTCTATCTCGTTTTGTATATATTGTATTGTCTGTCTAGTCTTGTCTATCTTTTATTGTCTGTCTAGTCTTGACTGTCTGTCTAGTCTGCCCATTTAGTCTTTATTTGTATAGTCTTGACTGTCTAGCCATATTTTTCCTATTAAAAAAATGATTAGTTGATCTATTTTTTAATTAAATATTTGACATTTACCTTTGCCCCCCTTAAGATCATTGAAATCCTCTGCCGCTGTATTTTTATCCTTAATTTTATTAGCAACCTCGTTCATATCAACATCCATTTCCTGTGCATGTTCAAAAGTAACCTTAACTTGCTTATATTCAATATCCATTGTTGCGCCAACTTTTTTAACATTGTGGTCCAATAATCCACAGGTGTCCAAATTCTTATCACCTCTTACAACAAGAATCCTCGATCCCTCGTACCTCGAACAAACCTTGAGAGAAACCGTCGCTCCTTTAAGTAGGTAAAAGCCCCAATATTCCAGAGTATCATCAGGCAGAATCATCGATTTCTTCAATCGTATGTGTTTCCTTTTCGAGCTGAGTTCGGGGGATTTTTGGAGTTGGAATGCATTGAAAGTCGTGTTCATTCTGATGGTCTGTGATTGACAGAATAACGAAGATATCCCATCCATTACAGTGATGACGTCGGATTCAGCTACAGGATATGTTACGTCGGCGAATAAACTGTGCCGGAGGTAGAGAGGGGTGACTATCAGCATGGTTGGTAATATTGTGGTCATCACGCAGAATATTACTACCCTTTTCACTCCATGCATCTTCCCGATTTCTATAAAGAAAATATTTAAATAGTTATCCAGGGTTACCAAAAATATAGAATATAGTGAATATCTTATACAAACACATAATTGAAATGAATTTTTGTACACGGCAATGTTATCCACAAGGTAATTTCTGTACATGCTAATTAGGGCAACCTAAACACCGATGTAATTTCAAAAACCGGTTTTCGGTTTTTCGTAAAGTAAAAACCAGTTAACCGGTTAAAACCCAGTTTTAAGTATAAAAATAAATAATTTGGTTTATTACCTTTTAAAACTTATTAAAAATTAGTGCAGCTGTAAACCAAATAAAATCAATATTTATTTACCATTTATAATTATCTATTAAATCAAAAAATATATTTTTGTATTATTTCATTATATTTACATTAAAGAATAAAAAAGATATTGTTGTAAGAATAAATTCTTTACGAAGAGATAACTATAAATGTAGATATATATTTATTTATCAAAGTACGAAACTAGACAAATTGTAAAATGTAAGAATGGAGTACAAGCAGGGGTGGGTTGGAGCCGGCTCGGTCCGGCTCGCGCGAGCCGGTTGTTAAAATTTTTGAAACTCGGCGAGCCGCTTGTTAAATTATCCCTAAAAATGGTTAGAAATTTATGTGAAATTTTAGTTTCAAGTTGAAGTTAATGATTTTCGTGACTTTATAGACGCAAAGATATAACTGAAAAATGTTCAGTTACCTAATTCAATTTTAAGGGCTAAAAAAATAGCAAGCACAATTGATAGCAATTTAGAGAGCTAAGAGAGGTTTTAGCCTTATAAATTCAATTGCAACAAAATTAAGAGCCAGCCTTACTGTGGAACATAATATATCTAGTGACAATGTATTTATTGTGGAAACGAATAGCAAATTTCGATGCCATTATTTTTGTTACATCTTGGATGAACCAGAATCACAGGTTAGCAACAGAAACAAGGGTAAGAAAAAGGCACAATAATATTGTTTCTACGAATGAACAAGGCTAATGGACTCTACATTAATTAATTAATTATGCATATACATAGCATAGTATGTATACATAGCATAGTATGTATACATAGCATAGTATGTATACATAGCATAGTATCTATACATAGCATAGTATGTATGTATTTTATACTGTACAAAAATAAATGAAGACATGTACTCATTTACCGTCTTTTTTTTCTTCGAAATAATAGCGAGCCGGTTGTTCCAAATTTTGCAGCCCACCCCTGAGTACAAGTATTTATATTTCTTTAGGATCAAGATTATGAGCACTCTAAATCTGTGAACCTTTATTTACTACATATTTACTGCTCTTACGTTTTATTTGAGTACAAATAAATCCACAATATCATACTTCATGAATAACAATAGAAAAATAAAATTACTTTCCACTTTAGTCTTGTCCCTTTCATCCTGCCTGTCTGGTCTGGCCTGCCTGATTTTATCTGTCGGGACTTGTCTTGATTGTCTGGTCTTGACTGTTTCATCTTGGTCTAGTCCTATCTGCCTAGTCTTGTGTGTCTAGGTTTGTCTCACCAGTCTCATACATTTATTCTTGTCTACCTACTCTTGTCTTTTTTTATACAAGGTGCTTTTTTAAGCCCAATAGAACTTAGCTCAATAGAAATTGTAAAAATAATAATTTTTTAACATTTTTAATTTTTATTCGAAAGATCAATACATTAACTTTTGAAAATGTGCCGGGAATCCTTTTAAAATGTGCAAAAAACAGCCGCTGTGGCTGTTCTTGACGTCCAATTTTAGGCCACTTGTTCGAGCATTGCTGGCCGTATGTCACGAATAGCACGAACAATGTTGGCTTCCAAGGCGTCAATTGT
The DNA here is from genome assembly GCA_944588485.1 of Phosphuga atrata. NCBI lineage: Eukaryota > Metazoa > Arthropoda > Insecta > Coleoptera > Silphidae > Phosphuga > Phosphuga atrata. Next base: position 29,548,675 of record OX155901.1, on the reverse strand, counting down.
TGCTGGTTTATTAGCATAAACCAGTGACTTCACGTAGCCCCACAGGAAAAAATCAAGTGATCAGTGGTGTCAAATCACATGACCTTGGAGGTCAATTGACAGGTCCATTTCTCGAAATCAACTTATCGTCAAATTTTGATTTAAATAAGTCGATGGTTGCTGTTGAAATCACATCTCGCCCGGATCAATATCATTAATATTTTCAAACAAAAAATCATTGATCATGGCGCGGTAACGGTCTCCATTGACCGTAACGCGAGCTCCAGCTTCATTTTTGAAGAAATAAGGACCGATGATGCCACCAGCGTGTAAACCGCACCATGCATGTGTGCATTTTTCTGGATGTAATGGAGTTTGTAGTGTCTGTTGTGGATTGTCTTATTTCATATGCGACAATTTTGGTTATTAACAAACCCGTTAATTCAAAAATGAGCCTCATCGCTGAACACAATTTTGCGATAAAAGTTCGGAATGCGCAAGATCTTTGCACAAAATTTTCCACTTATTGTTAGTGGACGGACAGAGCCGCAATCCCTGCGACCGACGACGAATCGATAAATCTGGATCTTCTTCCACCCTTTCGTTTACAGCGGTGATATTCTTTTCAGTACGCACTTTCCTTCGACGTGTAGGTATTATTGCATCATTTAGAGAGTATTATTATTATTATAACCTTTTATTGGCATATATACAAAATACAAAATATTTTACCTAACTACATACAATAGCATACTATACATATATTACCTACACGTTACATACTAAAGGAATAGGTTCTTCCTTTTTGCCTATTTGCTCTTTCCACTTTTTCACCCTCAACAATTCTTATATTATTCTTTCATCCCCCATTTCACTCACCTTGTATTCATACCTTATCACCCTGTTTTCCGCTAAAACGGCCACCTTGTAGGCATTCACCTCTTGCAGAACTATGTAGCCTGGTGTCGATTTGTCCAACTTTAGGAATTTCCTGTAGAAGTTTTGTTGAACCCTCTCTATCTTCTCTTCCTCTCTAGTCCCCCATACTTCCGAACCATACGTCAAAACACTTCTCACACACACTTTCCATATTACCTCCGCCGCCCTAAAGTTCCTTTCAGAACTAGATCTCCATCCCTTCCACATGCGTTCTGCCTCCACCAACGCTTTTTTTGACACATAATCCACATGCTCCCTATTGCTGCACAGAGTTCCAAACACATATCCTAAATACCTAAACTTTGCACCTCCTCAATTTCCTTTCCTAGCCATTCAAAACGTTCTTTCCTATATTTAACCCCCCCCCCCCCCCTTTTAAAACGCATCCATTTAGTTTTTCCCACGTTTACATTTAGCTCTCTCTTTTCAAAATAACCTCTCAGCCTTTCAATCAACTCCTTCATTTCGCCTGTGGTTTTAGCGAACACTACCATATCGTCCGAGTATGTGGTATGAAATCTATCCACAGTTCGACGGATGGCTTGCTCAGATGAACAATTATGAGCGCCATAAAAATCACTAATTGTAAGCGCGAATCGATGACTCGATTTTCAAGCGTGATCTATTCATGTTGATTTGAAAATGTATACTGATCATAAATGTCAAAAGTGAGTGAGTGAGTGACAGTTCGTTTAACAGCTAACCCTATCGTAAGTTCTATCTAAGCAAAAAAAAACACCCTATATATTTATATAGAAAACCCTTACCACGCTGGGACAGCTTATAGCATTACATTCAGAGTATCAGCCATCATAGCATTTGTTGAATTGTATTTTTTGGGTTAAGGTTGGGTATTGGTGCTTCCCTGCGCTCCTCGTCCCATCTCGGACAATCATAGGCTGTGTGAGTGGTGCTGTCTGCTTATCCAGAATATATGCAGTCTATATCTAAGCGATAGTTTATTTTTCCATGATGTCGTTGGTACCAAGTCTCTATATTGGGGATGAGTATCCTTATCCACTCTACTTTTGTTGTCATGTTCCAAGCTTCCTGCAATTCCCTTATGCTCTTGTCGCTTGCCTTGTTTCTTGTTGTTTTGTCCTTGGCAGCATCATATAGGCATTTTCTTTGCTTGATTTGTAGTATGATTGGCAGAATGCCTGAGATTACTAGGGTTGCATCTCAGGATAAAGTTCAATAAGCACTGCATACCTGTAGGGCTAGCTTTCTCTGGTAGGTTGCTAGTTTTTCAATGTTGTTTCTGTTTATGGCCCCTGACCAAATTCGGGCACTGTATAACTGTGCTGAGCAGATATATTTGCAGCTGCTTGGACCTCTGATATTGGGCATAAGTTTTTCGAGAGCAGATGTAATTTTCATTGCATGCTCTGTTGCCATTATAAAGCCCCCGGTATTTGATGTGGGGTTTAAGTTTAATTTCCGTATCTAGCACTTTGAATGAAATGTGAGCTAATTTCCTATATTCGGTTAGCAGGACTGCTTCAGTCTTTTCTGGTGCTAAATTCAAAGAATTTGATCACATCCAGCAGATACTTTATTCAATTGCCTGATTGGCCCTTTGCATGATTCTCTTTTCCCTTTCTACAATGATGGTTAGTGCAAGGTGGCCAAACGAAGCCTATTAGTTAAGTCCCTTTGGGTATGTTTGATGGTGACTTTTACTGTGACCTTCATAGATCTATTGTACCCCACCCTCTTCCTCTAATCGTTGGTATACTTACCCATTTACTGCGCTTCCTCTAGTCCTGATTCCTTTAGAAATTTCAAGATCTGGGTGGAATTCAAGGACTGCAATTCCTCTGCATTCAAGCAGTGTGGCCCCAAGATACATTTGTCTCTTGCTTTTTGCAACTTTGCAAATACATTTGTCTCTTGCATTTACAGTGCTCTGCAGTCCTTGAGCAGATGTATGGGGGTTTCTTCTGCTGAGCTGCAGAATCTGCATGTGTCATCTTCCTCTAGCCCTAGAGCATTAAGGTGTTTTCTAAGTCTGCAGTATCCTGTCAGGATTCCTGTCAGAATTCTAAGCTTGTTCCTGTTTAGTTTCAGGCAAGCTTTTCTTATTTTCTGGTTAAAAGATCCCAGCATTACTTTGGATTGTTTTAGTCCTGGAAGTTCTTCCCAGGTTTTCATCCATTATTCTTGTTTCTTCATCTAAACTTTTGTAGATGGTGTTCATACTCATACCTCAAAAGAGTTACAGACTTAAAAAGATATTCCTGTAAATGGATCCCTTGTGTGCTAGGTGATCAGCTTCTTCGTTTCCATCTATACCAGTGTGTCCTGGTGCCCAGTATTAATTTTTTACTGCATTACTTTATTTCCTCTGCCAAGCTGCTTTTTTTTCCACACAGTCCCATACCAGTTTGGATATGATGGTGTATGATCTAATGGCCTTGATGGCTGCTTGGCTATCTGACAGGATAGCAATTCGTTTTTTGTGATAGTTCCTGTTGAGATTAAATCATGCGCATCTCTCGATTGTATGTACTGGGTAGACTTCTGGGTAGATTCCCATGGATTCAAAGAATTTGGTATGAGATCTAAACACTCCTGCACAAGTACCTTCCTTGTCTTCGAACCATCCATATACCACTTGATACTTGATAGCACTTTGCTCTATGTGGTATGTTGAGGATTCGTTGCTTAAATCGGCTTTACTACTACACATTGTGGTGTAGTTTTTCTCAAATTGATATTTGCATACCATTTCATCTCTTAGTACCTTCAGGGCTCTGCTCCCAATTACTTTACCTCTGCCTATTGCTTCCTTAAACTGAACCTTACAATCGCCGATCTGGTGGCCTTCTCCACGACAAGGTGCAACAGTCAGATCGAGCAGAAGCTCCATTGGTGCTGTCGGGGATGACTCCATCGCCCCGGTGAAGCAGACACATGCCACGTGTGTTGACAACACGTATTTGAATCTTCTCAATCTTCTTCTTCTTAGAGACCAGCTTGGTTCTACCCTAACGTACCCATGCAACTGCCCCGTAAGTGATTCACATAGTTGGTTCACATAGTTCACATAGATCCAGAGTCCTGTGGAACACCACTAGTAACCTTGATGGGCATATTGTGTTAAGCTTGGAGTAGACCACTGGGAACTTCAAAGTAACTACGAATCATACATTGAGGTAGGGATTGTAGATATGATGGTGACGACTTGTACTGCGACCTTTATAGATCTATTGTACCCCACCCTCCTCCTCCAAGTGTTGGTGTACTTACCCATTTAGAGCGCCTCCTCTAATCCTGATTCCTTTAAGAATTTCAGGATCTGGGTGGGATTCAAGGCCTGCAGCTCCTCTGTGCTCAAGCAGTGAGCCCCAAGGTACATCTGTCTCTTGTGGAGTAATGCTCCGCAGTCTTTGAACAGATGTATGGGGGTTTCCTCTGCTGAGCCACAGAATCTGCATCCGTCATCCTCCACTAGGCCTAGGGCCTTGAGATGTTTCTTAAGTCTGCAGTGTCCCATCAGGACTCCTGTCAGAATTCTAAGCTTGTTCCTGCTTAGTTTCAGGCAAGCTTTTGTTCTCTTCTGGTTAAAAGATCCCAGCATCACTTTGGATTGCCTTAGCCCTGGAAGTTCTTTCCAGATTTTCATCCATTTTGATCTTGTTTCTTCATCTAAACTTTTGTGGATGGTGCAAATCACACTCATGCCGCAAAAGGGTTCCGGAGCTATAAAGGGGCTACTGGACTTCTTCGTTTCCGTCTATACCAGTGTGTCCTGGTACCCAGTATAGAGTTACTTTATTATCCCTGCCAAGCTTTTTCAGCTTCCCCACACAGTCCCATACCAGTTTGGATCTGATGGTGTTGAGGTAAGGAGATATTTTTCTTCTTGTTAGCTCTTCAAGATATGGTGCCAGGCAGCCGAGTGAAACGCATTTTGAATATAGTAGTGCACATATTTTTCTGGTTCTTTTGGTGCCTGCTTTGGCTATCTAGACTTGTTTGTGCAGTCTTCTCTGTTCAATCTCACTTGTTCATTGTTGTCTGTCTAGTCTTGTCCACTCCAGTCTGTCTAGTCTTGTCCACTCTGGTCCGTCTACTCTTATCAGAGAATCTCTTTTAAGATAAAACCTACATTATTTCCATGGTTCACATGTTATATTTAGATGCAATACTGTACAGAGACCACAATATATATTTATTCTTCCTACCTTCTTTTATTATAAAAACTTTCCCTTTAAAATATTAATTATTTATTTGCATTTTTGAAATATTGTTTTATAAACCCATTAGTTTCAAACTTCTCAGTTTGCTATATTTTATCTTAATAATCTGACAAAATTTGCAAATAGTTTGAATAAAATAATCAAGTTAATTAAATTATTGAATACCTTGTAATTCCTCTATTGATTTCCCTACACTGGCAGTTTAAAAATAAACTTATTCCTCCTCATATTCACACATCATCAACTTAAATCATAAACACGAATAACTTACAAATACTTCTTAAGAATAATAATAAAACTACTGGATAAAATACTTGACAAACTAGAAAAATATAAACAAATTGCATTATGACATGGTATTAAGCCATAAATATCTTGTTTGATATCATATGTGACACAATTATATCTAAAAGTCCAATTATATCACATAATAGCTTGAGATAAATGCACTGTTTCCTATGTTATAGAATAAACTGATTAAATAAAAATTTGACCCATAAAAATTGTTAATTGTAATTGTAATAATTTTTGAATATTGTTATTACCTCATGTGTAAATATTTTGAGTTATAAACATGAATAGCACCCATTAGAAACTGATGTTTCTTGATCACTTGTTGATAAGTATGAACGAGTTGACTTTATTTATTTCCTTATCACGTTGATAACACACTTGCCCGAAAGTAACATACCGTTTACATCGAATAAATGGAGATTTTTATTACGCGCAAGTTCAAGAACATTCACAAATGTGATGTTTACTATTTGTGCGCACTGCGCAGCAGGAGAGATTTAACTTACTGGTAGAAACCTGTAAATACAGAAGACCGTTTTAAAATATGTAATTGCAGTAAAATTCATTATTCATAGAATATTCATTATACTATAGAACAGGTATAGCCAAGGCCACCCCAGTCATAGGCATAATGGGCTAAATCCCCGGGGCGCCAATTTTACGATTAACGCGATTCATTGTCAGAAATGACCGCTCTAATCGAATTTAATAAACAATATAAAATAATCAAAATACTTGTTTATTGAACTTAACCCTTTGCATTCCAAATAACTACCTTGTTACTATCAATAACTAGCTTGCGTTGTCGCCATAGCGGCGACAACGGATAGCAAAGGGTTAATTAAACGGTAGTTTCTTGTTTGTTTGTTTTCTACTATTAATACCACAATTATTATATTATTATTAAAATTCTCATATTATGTTTTTATTATTAGTTATAATATTGTCAGTCAATGGACTGCCACCGCTGGGCATATGGTAGAATGAGGAATTCAGCGAATCCCTCCAACATGTCCAATTATATATTGTATTTGTATACGGTATAGTTATATCAAATGTACCTAAACATGTAACACTATACCAGGTGAGCCATTGAAAACAAAACTAAGGGATTTTCGGATAGTTAAAGATGAATTATCTAAAAAGGCTCGGACACGTAAACTTTGTTTGTGAGGGGGACACCTTTTACAAGAAAACTTGTAGCCAAATCACTTAACCCCTTCGCGCTGTGAGCACAACCCCTAAAATTTTTAATGACAGGGTGGGGTAAGTGATACCTCATTTGAAAGCCCTTTTTGCCCTGAATACTAAACGGTTAACATTTTCCAAATTTATCGATTTGTTGTCGAGATTATTTAATTTCAAGTTCTTCGCGTTCTTCGTTTATGTCGTTGAAAAGAAGTCCAATTGTTCAATCTGTCCTTACAAAAACTGCAAAAGAGAAGAAAAAAAAACAATTCAACGCCAGAAAAGATTTTTATTGGTTTAACAAATACTCAAATTGTGCGCCACCAGCTTCCATACAAAAATACAAATTCTGCTAGAAACGTTCTCTTGCATTATGAAGGATCTGTGGCGTAATTTGGAGCCATCCCTCAATAATGCGTCGACGTAACTATTCCAGAGACTTTGGTTCTGTTGCATAAATTCTACTCTTTAGATGACCTCACAAGAAAAAGTCCAGAGGACTTAAATCAGGTGAGCGGGCCGGTCATTACAGAGCACCTCTTCGACCAATCGATTGGTCCGGGAAAACTCTCTCCAGAAACTCCCGAACAGCCTACGTGTAATGTGGTGGAGTTCCATCTTTTTGAAAAAGTCAAATGATCTTCTAAGTAACGATCATCATTTTCAACGATATCGACAAACTATGGGTGGACAAAATCTTCCAAAAACACTTCCAGCTAACGTTCACCCGTCAAATTACCAACAAGAAAAATAGCACCAATAATGCGGTCTCCAAAAATACCTTTAGACATTTAGTTTTAGCGGACTTTGATTTTGCAATTCAATTTAGAAACATTATTTTTTGTCTGCGCAGAGGATCCAAATTTATGAATTGAAAATTGTTATGTAAATTAAGACAAATTAGTATATTTTTTTTAACTGATCCCACAATGTTATTAACAAATCAGAATTTTTTAGAAATCACTTGACTTATGTCCTTTTCATCAAACAGATTATGGAAAACAAAGATGGCAAAAAGAACATAAGTATCTTTTAAATACGTTTGCCTGTCGCCTAGCTAAGTCTACATATTACATTTTTTAATTAGTTTTATTTAACGTTAAGAAAAACACAAATATACTTACGTTTTTATAAAAAATTGTTGTGAAGGCATAAATCAACTTATTTTTAAGGCTTACTTAAACAAATCAATAAACGTATTACATTAAAAAAATAGGAACATTAATTATTTTAGGCAAAAAATCTTCAAATAAAAGTTATAGAACATGAAATTCTACATCTAAATCAATAAACGAATTAATAATTTATTATGCTTTGTAACACCAGATATTTGAAATGAAAATGTCGAAAGGGAAGCAGGAAATAGCGATGTTTTTACGTGTTAAATTCCCATGTCTCAAATACGGTGGGGCACATTGTACATAAAACAAAACAAGAGAAGCTTCCATAAAGAATCACTTAACACACGCGTTGCAAAAAAAATATTATTCACATGAATCATCGTTTGAGAGATTGTACAACATATCAACATCTGGATCTGTGACCTTATTAATAGTTTTGTCGTTAGTCAAATTTCGATAATCATCTTGTACATTTTTGTCAAGCAAATTTACAATTTAGAATAAATTTTCTTTTTTCTTGTTACTTGTAGGTCTTCGTGTTTTATATAAGACATTTATCTGAAAAATCTCCAAGCTGCTAACAGTTTGATTTTTTTTCAATAAATTATTTGTTTAAACTATTTTTGTATTTAACAAACAGTATTTAAGATACACACAATATTCTGTTGTCAAATACAAAAATAGTTTAAACGTTTAAACAAATAATTTAGAATTGTTAAAACTATTTTTTTTTTCTTTTTTTTATTTACAAGGGGACCCCCCGGACTCGTCATCACCGATTTGGCCCAAATTTATAGTATATGTAGGGCTTGACTATAAATGAAAGTGACGCAAGCGGGAGGGCCAGATAGCCAAGCGTTAAAAAAATAACTCACTTTTTACGCGGACCGTTAAGTTACCGACAACTCATAAGCCCGCTATGTTAGCTTAAATTTCAATGGCCGGTTAGCGCATCGGTAAGAGCTCGGCTTTATAGTACGAGGATCGCTGGTTCGATTCCCCGTAGGGACGCTTCTTTTTTTTTCTTACAATTTTTAAAATGACTCTTTAATTATTATTATTATTATTTATTATTGTTGAACTTTTTAATTGTAATGATTAATTTGTCAATTTAATTATTTTATTAGTATTAATATTTATTATTTGTTTCTTTATAACTTCAACGGTTAATTCTTAAAATTGCACAATTGACAGAGAAACTTTTATGAATGTTAATCAAGCTTGTTTGTCTATGGATAATTTAAAAAAACCATGTAGCTGTAGAAATGCGGCTTTTGTAACGTGTGCAAGGTGCCGACACAATTACTCTTTCCCTTGTTTTTACGGTAATTATCACCCCAGCACATGTGATTCACCTGTACAATAATAAAAATATCTAATTTTATATACCAATTCCTCGGTACGCTTTAATTACAATACCTCTGGAAATACCTTTGTAAAATTATAAGTAAGAATACTACATTATGAATGGTAACTACGGTTCATTTGTGGCGTAAGTATCGAAAAAATCAAATAATAAAAAAGAATAATAACAATAATAGTAATAATAAAAGAAAACAATTTTATGAATTAACCGTTGAAGTTTTAAAGAAACAAATAATAAATATTAATACTAATAAAATAATTAAATTGACAAATTAATAATTACAATTATAAAGTTAAACAATAATAAATAATAATATTAATTAAAGAAAGTCATTTTAAAAATTGTAAGAAAAAAAAAGCGTCCCCACGGGGAATCGAAGCAGCGGTCATCGTACTATAAAGCCGAGCTCTTACCGATGCGCTAACCGGCCATTTAAATTTATGCTAACATAGCGGGCTTATCAGTTGTCGGTAACTTACCGGTCCGCGTAAAAAGTGAGTTATTTTTTTAACGCTTGGCCATCTGGCCCTCCCGCTTGCGTCACTTTCATTTATAGTCAAGCCCTACATATATTGTAAATTTGGGCCAAATCGGTGATGACGCGTCCGGCGGGTCCCCTTGTTAGCTGTTCTACCCTTTTTGGGTGTAAGAAGGGTTTTAGGCAGTTGAGACCCCACGGTTACCTAAGCCGGGTTTGTGGAATTAGGCGCTGGGTTGCAACCATTAGTTTTTAATTACTGCTTCAGTTCTGCGTGGGATTCGAAACTACGCTGTCTGACTCGAGAGCGAAGTGCTTGACTAACTGAACCAGCCATCACCCTGGTAACTTAAATCATCGCCCTTGGTAAAACCATACTACATTATATATAATCATATAAACTTAATAAAGTCATAAAAGCAAAACTGCACTGATGAGAGATAAATTTCGAAACGCGTTTGCAGATGGCTATTCAGCTAAGTTATCGTAAAGACATGATCTTAAAAACAATGTTATTTTTCTGTTTTTTGTTGAGTGCCACGAAGGTGGATTGAAAGCTATAAAATAACTGACAAATTTCATATAAGATTTGTTTTCGACTCAAGAGTCAATAGTGTTATAGAGCTTCTGAAAAGTTGAATATATTTGTATATTCAGGATGTGTTCCGACTTTATTAAGTATAACCAAGAAATGTTTCTTAATTTAAATTCTTCGGAAAAAGAAGAAAATCTGTCTTGATCCATAATTTCAACTTAAATTTTTTTTTGCTCGCAGATTTAACAAGTTGATATCAATCTATAGGAAGATGTATGTTAATTGAAGATATTTTTTTTGTCCTTTTAATCAAAGCATGATCCACATCGCGTTCTAAATGCGTGTGGCGGGGTAGCAAAAATGTATGATCTTTAACTTCTATTGACGGCTGTAGATGAATGGAATAATGGAACATGGAGCAAATATTTAAATTGCTTTCTTATTTTGTCCCCACAGGTATCAGAGTAAAACACAACGTGTTTAACTTCGTTTGGAATACTGAAAATATGTGAGTAAAGCCTGGTTTACACGGGTATAGTAATGGGCAGAGTAGAGTAGGGAGTAGAGTAACTCTACTCGTAGAAACCCCCAAAAACTGTCCGAGTAGAGTAGAATACAGAGTAGATAGTAGAGTAGAGTACTATACTGCGTGCAGTAAAGTGGACTCTACTCTACTTACCCCCACCACAAGTCCCACTCTACTAGCCTCTTCACTCTACCCGTGTAAACATCTTCTCCCCTTCAACAGCAAGTACCAGTAGAGTTTAAGTTGCAGTGTACACGTTGTTGCGCAATATTTTCTTTTAAAAATGGTTATGTCCGCTCCACACTCTCGCGGAGTAACTTCGGCGAGGATCCTCGCCGAAGTTACTTTTTTGTTCGAGGCGAGGAACTAGATGGAGGAGGCATCTACACTCTCGCCTTACTTCGCGAGGACCTCAGTGCCATGACTGACACCGAACAGGCGGTAGCTGCAGCTGCAACTATTTGTGTGTATAATATATAGGAAAGGACGAGTAAACACGAGAGTGTAGACGTGATACTCTCCCTTCCTCGTACTCGCGCCTCGGGTCCCTTTGACTCGGGTACGAAAAACCGCTTCATGAAGCGAAGTTAGCCAAAGCGAGGCGAGGAAGCACAGGGCAGACCGAGTAACCTGACCACACTCTCGTTCCTCGCTCAACTCCGTGCTACTTCGCGAGAGTGTGGAGCGGGCATTAAGTTCTCGGAGAATGAAACAATAAAACTTGTTGATTTATTTGTTGAACAAGAGTCTGTGGAATTTAGGCAGTATACACTATAGAAACAACGACATGAGGAAGGCCGCGGAAAAAGAAGGTCTTGAGACCCAAAAAAAATGTGAAAGGCTTGTAGCTGTTCTCAGTAGCTAGAAAGTTCAATGTAACTTGTAGTTTGACCTCAGATTTTATAGCATCTCTCATCATCGTATCTTCGCGTTGAATTTTGTTTTTCACCATACTCAACAGCTGTTCAAAATTTTCTGGTGTTATTCTGAGACATCGTTTATATTCTAACTGATCCTCTACGGCTAACTCTTTTAGTAGAAGCGATGTTGCTCCGAGTGAATCTCTTCTTTTGAGCCATTCTCTCACCCAGATTCTTTCTTCTCTGCTTACCTCCTCATTAATCGCTTCCGCAAATCCCTAATCAGAGCTACTAAAACTCTAGGTAAATAATTGTGCTTCAATTTCTTAACAACCATTTTGCTTCATATAGTATAGCACTACTGTACTATACTTGTTTAAACGAAAAAAAATCACAAGTGGTAGAGTAGCTAGTAGAGTGAACTCTACTAGATACTCTACTCTCCTGATTACTATAACCGTGTAAACCAGGCTTAAATACTCTACCTGCAGTGCATTCTGGATTTTCCTGAAGAACAATCATGCATTGTAAAATTATATGTCGCAAGTTGCCGTAAATAAAACATTTTATTCATCGATAAATAAGGATACTATCATATCTGACCAACAACCCTATTTTTTTTTAAATACGACTTATGATCTTTTACGCGCAGACTACAAAATTGTTCTTGGGATATTGGTTACAGTGGCTAATTTCTTCAGAAACTCAGAGTTGGGTCTGCAGCAACTTGTCCCAAAACTCCAACCACAGTAGCCTCATTTCTCACCGGGAGTTCACGTTGAGGGTCCGTTTTTTTATTGGCTACGGAACCTGTTTCTTGAAATTTCGTGACCAACTCCAACACGTATTTTCTGCTTACGTGTTTATCGCGATGCTCTTCATGAAATAAATCTGCCATACGATTGCCGTTCTCACCATTTTTTGAAAAACAACGCTATCATTTCAACTCTGTCCGCAATAGAATAAACCATTTTGCACAATCTATGTTTATTTTGAAACATGACAATTCAAAAAGCAGCTTAAATGGAGATCGAATGGGATCTGTTAGGTTGTAAGAGACTAATCAAAAGTAGAATCAAAAATTATCTGTAATATTCCGATAACAAAACAAACTGCTTAATAGAAAAAATTGTCTTAAAAAGAAACAATGTGAGTATTTGTTGGACTAATAAAAATCTCTTCTGGCGTTGAATGGTGATGTTTTTTTCTACAGTTTTCGTAGTAAGAGCAGATTGAACAATTGAACTTCCTTTCAACGATATAAACAAAAAACGCGTTCATAACTTGAAATTAAATAATCTCAAATACAAATCGATGGATTTAGAAAACGTTAGCCGATTTGTACATAGGGCTAAACGGGCTTTCAAATGAAGTATAAGTTACCCTACCGTGCCATTTAAAATTTTAGGGGTTGTGGTCCTAGCGCGAAGGAGTTAAGTGATTTGGCTACAAATTTTCTTATAAAAGGTGTCCCCCTCACAAACAAAGTTGACGTGTTCAAGCGTTTTTTGATAATTCATCTTTAACCATCTGAAAATCCATCTGTTTCGTTTTCAATGGCCCACTTGGTATATACAATAAATGGTTAAAATTCCATAAATTTACATTTTAATAAATTTACCTTGAAGTACATTCTAATGCAATATATCAAACTTGAGGAAAGATTTGCAATTTACCTTTAAAATTTAATTATAACTTGTTTAGTTAACAATTTCAACAACAACTTACTTTATTTTACATTGTAATAAGGATACATCACAAACAACAATTCACTGAATAAGGTGAAAAAAAAAGAGTTGATGTCTTATCTATTTAGTTTTGTTTGTATACGGATTTGTTTGGATACGCCAGATATTATTACATAAAATAATCTATTTCAGTAAGTAATAGATTATAATCTAATATTCTTATTTAACGATTCTGTAGATTATTTATTGAATGAAATTTGATTTTAAATTGATTTATCTTTTAAATTATTTAATATATCGATAATAATATTTAAACTTATTGATGAAAAAAATGATAAATAAATTAGATTTATAAAATATACAAATTAATCTAAGTTACAACTAATTATAAATTGACTCTTTCTTTAGGACTGAATTAACATTATTCATCAATTAGTTAACCTCGTTATTATTCGTCTACTCGTCATTCAATATTTATAACTCGTCATTAAATATAGTTATCCTTGAAATTTTCAGAAAATCGATTTTCAGTTTTCGATACATTCATATACCTGCATCCTTTACGCGTCTTTTAAGCCCAATAGGAATCTAAAATTGCCGAAGTTATAATGATAAAAATAAGCGCGCATGACGGTAGGGCGCTACATGCCTGGCGCTCCTTGACCGTGGCTCTCGATTGTCTCTCGAAAGCTGAAACTGAGGGTAATCTAATTACGTTTGTTCATAATGCACCTCTTCACCCTGATGTCGAAGCAACATGAAAGTTAAAAACTAAAATTTTGAAAATATTGCGCTGTTTTTGTAGAGGTTGAAGATGTAAAAATTACCACTTATTTTACTGTTTGTTCATACAATGATGAAGTATCGGGCAAAACATTTTAAAAGCTTTGGATGTATTATTCGGGCCCGAGGCTATAGACTGGCAGAGGAGAACAGACGTGCTGTTTCACTAGCATCAAAAGAGGGCATAATTGAGCTGAGAATAAAAAGAAAGGCATCTTCAGGATCGAAATAGCAAGGGGGGAGGTGTATTATATGGAGCTGGCATCGACTAAACCTCGTAAATATCAATTTCAATCCGCAAAATGATTTAAACCAAACTTTAACCGTGATTTACCACGAACTTTATTTATCGAAACGGTGATATCTTAAAAGCTCTCGGTTTGCTGAAACCGCTCTCTCGGTTTGCTGAATTTAAAACAAAAATCTTTAAAAACAGATGTGAAATCTTCTTGGTCGAAAAAAAGCAAATTTAATTCTACAAAAAAGCATCTTCAATTTAATTTATCAAAATCTGCTCAGAATACATTTTAGTAAATACATTAGGGATTATAGAACCCTTTCCTTTTTCTCTTTCGAATGAGGGTATTAGACCTGGAATCCTGTTCACCACTTAATTGGGTTGTTTTTTCTATTTTGCGTCTGTAATGAAGTAATTCAAACGGTGATATCGGCTTTCACGGCTTGGATGAAAATTATACTCATATGGGTTCGTTAATGGCTCGCCGAGTGCGATATAATTTTCTCAATATGTATCGGCGATTTTTTTTTTAGAAATGTCATAAAAGGGCGCAAAACAGAAAAAATAGTATAAAAAACTCGTTGATAAGGCGTTTTTCGCACTTGTCCATTAGAAAACTGCTACGCTCGTCATTTTGTAAACATGGACGCGTGCTGAAAAATCGCGCTTATTGAACTCGTTCGTTAATATACTATGAAAACCTTATTATAATTAATTTGGTTGTTCAATGAGCAAAAGTTAAAATTTTTTTAAATTAATTATAAACAATTTAAAAGTGATAAAATTTTAAAAAGAGTCAAGTGACTCCAAACCCGCCATGATTGGTCGTCTTGTTTGTGACGTCGTAAGTGTAAAATAATTGTATAAAAGTATAAAATAAATGTGAGATAAGAGATTTATAAAGGCCAACTAAGATAATATTGATCATATTGTAAATTTAAGTAAGAAACTGAATATTCTTCATAAAATCGTCGTTTTAGGATTTACTTGGCGCACTGCATCAAACCATAGGTTTCGACGTTTAACAATGTGTGGTACGAATGTGATGGTACGAAACAAGCACGATAACTTTTAGTACTTGAGCGAATGAGCGCACTCTTCAATTTCACTTCGCTCGTGCGCCCAATTTCACACTCGTTGGCAATTGATAACTTACCCCCTAGTTGCACAATATACTATTTTATTACTCATGCTGGATAAGTACTCTTTTGGTGCCTGTTTTTTAGTGCGATAAATGGCTGTTTGTCAATCATGTTTGTCAATTCAATCATTAAAACATAACTTAAGCCCATTGGAAATATTCATTTGCGTGTGACAGGTATTCTTGTCGCACCCAAATTATGCTTGGCGCATGCAAATATTCAATAAAAATAGCAGTTTCATTAAAAAAAAAACCATTGAATAACTAAAATAAACAGAATCAAAACCTCAATATTAAAAAAGTGACAGAATGTTTTTTATAAAATTAGAAAATTTAAAAAATGAAAATTAAAAAAAAGTTTTAAAATGAGTGTAAATGGTGATACCGGAGATTGATGGAGTTCTTATGACGAATCCAGAGGACCGGAGATAATTGAATAAGCAAATTCTTCAGTTTTGTTTCTTTTTTTTGGTTGGCCCCTGGAGCCCAAACTTGTAAGATACGTCCCCTCTCATGAGTAATAAAAAATATTATCTGCAACTCGTGCGGTATTGTCAATTAATTGCTCTCTCGAGCGGATGAGCGCACACACTTCGTTCGT